>VWZK01009072.1:349915-562281 GCA_013396935.1 Baryphthengus martii | reverse complement strand
GGCCTCTCCAGGGTGGTATCTGACGGGGGCCAGAGGTTCAAGATGTCGAGGAATGTAAGTGTCGCTCGGGCCGGTCCTGCCGTTGCTCCGCGCTACCTACGGCGGTCCCCCGGGACGGCCCGTTCCTGCCCCAGATGCTCCCCCGGGATGGTCGGTCTGGGGCGAAGGGCCCTGTGCGGCGGCCGGTGCGGCGGAGGGGCCGCTGCCACATCCCGCCTGGCATCTCCAGATGAGCAAAGGAGAAGCCTTACCTCCTCCTCCTTTGGCTACGTGTGCTAATCTGAAGTTACTTCTTGGTTATTCCCCTCCGCTGGCCTAGCCCTGGGCTTTTATGCTTTAATGTGGTACTGGCTAGGACAGCAATAGCAGTTTTGTTTGCTCTCTTTGTTGCTCTAGATGCAATTAATTTAAAAACCACGCAGGCATTTTTCCACTGCTGAGGTAAAATGTAACTTGTTATTTATAGCTATGTTTTAGCTGGTCTGGAATTCAGGAGTATTACTCAATTTGTCATGTCCTGAATGTGGGGTGTGGACACCAAATAGGGAACCTAGAAATGGACTGAAGAAAGCTTGAAAGAACATGTTGAACTACTATAATAGCAATTGTTTTTTCTGTTAGGCTTAAAATTTATTTACTGTATTTCAGGTATCAAAAGTTTTATGAGGCACTTCATAAGTTTAATGAGGCACTTAATAACTTTCCCACAAAGTTTTGGTCCAAGGCAAGAGCTGCTACTTTGTAGACTGGCATTATTAACAAAGCTAAAAGATTTATTTTGAAACTGAATGTCTTCCTCTTTCACATCAATGTTGCATTTTTTTGATTTATCTCCAATAGTTCTCTGACACAGGCAGCAGAAAAGAACATGTTAAAATCACGAGTGAGTCCAAACCGGGGTTCCTGGAGAGGCTCAGTGAAACTTCTGGAGGCATGTTAATGGGACTCGTGACATTTCTTCTGTCTTTCTACCTTCTTTTTACCAATGAAGTAAGTGTAATACTCTCAGTGTTTCTACACAGCTTTAAAATGTCACAGCTGTGGTGACATTCAACTAGTTTTGAATTTATAGACTTACTAAAATGGTCGTGTTAAAGCTTCATTACCTCATCCATTAGAAGAGGGCATTACATTTGGAGAGCCTGGTGCTTATGCGTAGGGTATAGCAGAAGAGTGAAACCTCAGGGCCACAGATGGTGTTTCTGTAGAAAAAAGTGTCGAAGAGACAATGCGTGATGAGATAGGATGGGGAGCAGAGTTCTGTGAATTTTTCCCTAAGACTTCTTTTTATACTGCTGCAAGAGGAAAGAGAACTATTCCCAGTTTCAGTGGCTTTGCAGGAAAAAGCACACTGTAAGATGATGGTAAAGTAACGAAGACTGGCAAGTAGTTGTGTGGTTCTGTGGAAAAAGGACCATAATTGGCATAGTGTTTGCAGATATTCGTGAACAATGAGCAAGATAAGAGGTGAAGAGGAATAATTCTAGACCTTTGTAGGAATAATTAGGGTATTTGAGAAACTTAGTCAATGTTCACGGTCATGCTGTGTGGGTAAGAAGTACTACCCCAAACTCAACCAGACAGAAAAAGAGAGCGCAGAAGTACAAGCGTGTTTTGAGAATGGGGCTTGAGGCTGAAATACAAGTGTTCCTTGTGGTGTTCAGATCACTTGTCTGCTAACCTTTTGTCACAAAATACTGCTGGGCCGTTGATTCTCCACAACTTGATTTTGCTTTTCTGGATTTCAGGGACGTGCTTTAAGGACGGCAAAATCTCTTGATGAGGGACTTTCTCTTGTGATCCCACTTGATAACATCCACAGTGTGTCCCAGCAGAATGAAGGGAGATTGGTGCACTTGGCTGGCTCTCTGAGTACATCTAAGGTAAGTAAAAGAATAGCTTGAAGATACAAGTATTTCAAGTTTGGAGAGACAGAAAAGTCTTTACCAATTAAAATTATGTCTAATATCCAGGGAGAAGACATAGAGCTTCTCTCCTCTCTATAAGCACTGCCAGCTACTGCCTATGCTTTGCTTCTTGGCCTGGAATTGGGGAGGTGCTGTACAGCCTTGGTCTTCCTACTCCCAAGCTACTTCTAGCTGCGTTTACCCTCCTACTGCCTTCCCTTTGTACAGGGAACCTGTTATGTATTCATGATAGTGTAAAGTTTTTAGGCTTTTGCAGTCCAGAGACTCTGCAAGTTCTGACTCCTCAGCAGCAGTGTCATTTTCTGTGGTCAGCCTGCGCTGCAGAAGGTAACATGGCACAGTAACGTCCAGCAATATAAAATCTTCCCCTGGCTTAAACACTTAAGGCTGTGTACTGTTAGCCAGCATTTCTGGTTTTATTCTTCACTATGACAATAATATTTTCTGGTGATTCCTTAGGTCAGATTTCTCAAGAGTTATGAAGAGATTCTCCTTTTTGTCATTAGTAACATTTATTCTGTATTCAACTGTGTGTAACATAGCACTTGCTATGTACAGTGTGGTGTGTAAATGGATTTGATAATAAAAGGACTGTTTGAGTTTGTGAGGTACAGCATTCATGCTGACTTGTATTTTCTTTAATTTTTAAATAGCCTTTGTTTGATCCCAGCTACGGACTCTCCATCCAGGCCGTCAAACTTAAGCGTAATGTGGAAATGTACCAATGGGTTGAATATGAAGAATCCACGTAAGTGAAAGAAGTCTTTAGAAATTGCTTATAAAACTGTTGTATTAACAGGATCCCATCACTCTTTTTTTTTTTTTTTTTTCTTTCCCCACAAAAGAAGAGAAAACCCAACAAGTCTTTGTGCCAGGAGAATTTTAGAGCTCTTGATTTTTTTTTTTTGAAGAGTCACTTTAATTTGCTTGAAGATGTCAAGTCTTGTAGGTGGTCAATGCTGCAGAATTTGCATCTCATAAAATTTGGGTGACATCCGAGGCCTTTTATCAAATGTTTCTACTTCTTGATTTTGTATAATTTTGTATGAGATTTCTTGACCTCTTTGCTGCAGATGGATGGTTTTGGGTTTTTTTATTGTTATCTGCTACTGGGCCACCTTAGAATTCATTGACCTATTTCCTGTCATATGTGTTGTCAGCAGAATTCAAAGATCTTTGCCAATTTAGTAAAAAGGAAAAAAAACCCAAACAAACAACAAAAAACGCTTATGTTTTTCCCAAAGACGCAGTTGATTTCTATCCTTTCTAGTGTTCCTAAAGTTTTTTTAAATTTATTGATGTATTTTCTACCCATCAGGATTTTTGTAACTCCACCCCCATAATACTCCTGCCTCCTAGTTGATAGCAGACTCAAAACCATTATCCCAATGTACTTGGTCCTGAATTTTTTCAAATGAAATTTCATCATTCTCTTTTTCCTTGCATCTGCTAGGCCTTTCCTGCTGCCGTTGTCTAAAACTTGGGCACAGGCCCTCAAGCCATATCCTTCCCCTCTCCTCAAAAAGGAAATACAAAATGATTTTTACTGAATCCAGAAACTTCACATATTTTCCCTTGGCTATTGTCCTTCCACAGTGACAGTGATTTACTTGTTGGGTTTTTCTGGAGTGGGTGCTTGTTGTGGTTTGTTTGGGTTTTTTTAAAGCTCTCAAAGGGTCTTATATTCTGTTAGAAAACTAAGAGAATCCAACAATTTCAATTATGAATTCCGAATAAACTCTGATAAACCTATTGACCCCAGAACTACCTGGTTGATACCTAGAGCCTAGTTTCTTGCAAGACACTCACATTAGTTTATAATAGGCAATATTGCAGCTGGGATCTTTTCTGCTACTGTCAGTGGAATTACTACTAATAATAGAAATATTTTTCCCCTTCTGCTTGCAACTATTAGCAGTGTATCTAACATCTCATTTTTGTAAATCCCCTTCAGAAGGTATCAGCTATTATGTAGGTCTGACTTCATGGAACTCAGGTTCCAAATGTCTTCTGTGTCTTCCAAAAAAAAAAAGTCAGAAGTTGTGACAGCTTTAACATGCTTATGGTATAGCATCTGTAAAAGACTTGTTGATTTGGGTCAGCTTGTCTCACTGTCTTTAATACTGGATGTTCCACTTCTATCTTGTCAGCAGCTCCATGTTGGCAACATGAGTATAAAAAGGTTGTGGCAGATCAGTATTTGTGTGTAGTTTTTCTCCCTTTGCAGAGAATCTGTCTTCAGAACAGGTAGTTCAGAGAAGAGTTAGTTTACTTGTAAAGATAAGCTCATGTTGCCAGTGAGCTGTCTGTGCAGTTCCTTTGTTCTGCCCTGAGCATGGGTGTGTATACACTGTTTTGGTTCACATCCCACCCCTTTTCTCTGCAGGGAACATGAGGAGAATGGTGAGATTAAGAAAGAGACAAAGTATTCATACAGTAAGTTGATCAATGGAAAGTCTTATTTCTTCTATATGTGTAACTTCAGACTTTTGTGTGTGTGTGTTTATTTTGATTTTTGTTGTAAACCTTGCCTGTTCTTATTGGGAAAGAAAGGAGAGGAATGTGAAGAAATAATCAAAAAATCTGTTTCCTAAACAAATGACAAGACCTCCCTTTCTTGTAGTAACTGAGGTGAAAGGAGGTGTGCTGTTAGCAAGCAACGGCTACAGAATGTTTTACTTTGTAATTCCTAGAAATTCAGAGTAACATCCAGGGATAGGGTGCCCCAGAGATAGGGCCCATAACGTCCTCACTGACAGGAGATGGGCAGAGATGGGAGTGTGTTCAAGCGTTCATGCCTGAAAATACTCTTCAGAAGTGATAGGGCACGTGTCAGGCACAAGCAGAAGAGAGTAGGCAGGGAAGAAGAGTGTAGCTCCAGCCTGTTAAGAGTCTGTTTAGGTGTTGATATCAGCTAATGAAAACCACCAGCACCTTCTGATGTGCGCTGTGGCTTTTGCCAAATGCTTTTTTTGGCAGGGGCAGAACTGAGAGCATTATTCTGATCTACCCAGTGGCAGAAAAATACTCTTGAGTCGTCATGTACCTGGATATTGGTCTCTGTGCTTCAGTTGTCTCTGACGAAAGCACATGGATGTGTAGCGTGGGTGTGCAGCAGTTTCTGGGTGTGAACATAAAAATATCCCAGGTCAGTAAAACATGGGACTCTGCAGTGTGGAGATATAGGAGCAAAGCTAGTGGTTGTGAGCTGTGAAAAACAGCCTTACAATGACAGGGAACAAAAAGAAATGCCTTTTAAAAAAAACAAGCCCCAAAAAAACCCCAGCTGCCCTTTCAAGATTGGATTTTGTCCAGTAAAAGTCTCTCTGTTATTAGATGTGGTGGGTTAGCTGTGGCCGGCCACCAAGGGCCCACACAGCTGCTTGCTTACTCTCCCGCTCAGCAGAACTTGGGAAAAAATTGCAAAGAACAGGAATGGGAGAGCTTGTGGGTTGAAATAAAGATAGGAGGATTGCTTACCGATTATCATCGTGGACAAAACAGACTCGGCTTAGGGAAAATTGCAATTTATTGGCAATTAAAATTAATACTTAATTACCAATTAGAGTGTTGGCAAAACACATTTGCTTTCACCCTTTCCCATGCTCAACTTCACTCCAGATTCCTCTCCTCTTGGCCCCTGTTATCACCACAGGTTATGCTCACTCCTTTAGTGGGGCAGGGAGCGATGCAGGGGGTGGGGGGGGTTTACAGTCAGCACGTAGTGATTTCTCTCTGCTGCTCTTTCCTTCTCACCCTTTTCCCCTGCTCCAGCATGGACTCTCCCCATGCTGCAGTGAATATCTGCTTTGCTGTGGAGCACCTCCTCCTCTGACTCTGGTGTTCCCTCTGTTTCTTACTCTTTTTTGTTTCCTTCCTTCCCATTTTCATGTTTTCTGCCCTTTCTTAAAAATGTTTTCACTGAAGTGCTCCAGACTTCACTGATGGGCTGAGCTGTGGCCTGCAGTGGATTTGATCTGGAGCCAACTGTGGCCAACAAAGGGCAACCTCTGACCTCTTCCCAGACACCATCTCTGCAACACCCCCACACTACCAAAATCTTGCCACGTACCCAATACACCAGAATATCCCTTACAGTGATTCCTACTCCACTGTTTAACCAAAGTCCTTTTTCTTCCTCTATACTACTTCATGGAAGTAGAAGAAGCTTTATTTATCATGGAAGCTGCTCGAACAGGGGACTCTGGTTTTGTAAAAGTTGTGAGGAACCTACTGGAGACTGTTCTGGGGATGTGGGAAGGCTGCTGTGGCCTGAAGGAAGGCAGTATTATGCATTTTTGGCAGTGGTGCTTACAGATACAGGTGCCATCTCTGTTACTTAACTGCACTGAAATCAGCTATTTCCAGCAGAGCTCACAGCCTTTCCTCACAAAACCAGATTATTCCCAAAGAGTGGACCTGGGAATCAAAGCCTGATCATGGAAGATGCCAACAGCAAAGCTCCCACTGTGTAAAGTTGAGTTACAATTTTGTCCCTGAAATTCCTTTTTTTTTTTTCCTAAATAATTATTCCTTGTTAATATGCTAGGAGGACAGATTTAAGTATCACTAGAGACTATCACATGCATACCTTGATGTAAACTGTTTTCCTAGATACGTGACTTAGAACTGATTAATTGATTGAGAGGTGTCTTCAGTAACTAAGATGTGAGTGTCAATTCTTCCTGTCTTTTCCTCAACCCTTCATATCACTTTTCTTTAGATACTGAGTGGAAATCGGAAGTTGTGAACAGCAGAAACTTTGATCGGGAAATCGGACACAAAAACCCGAGGTAACTTACCACCTGGCACAGCCCCTCTAGATTCTGTCACTGTACCTTATCAAAGATGAGAGCTAAATGACTAATCCTCATGACACCGTGAAGCAGATGGAAACTGTTGGTCTCTCAGTAGTTGGGAGAACTAAGGTGTAGACAAATTAGAGAGCAGTTCAAGGTTGCCTGGGGGAACCAGAATTAAACTAGCCATTAGTAATGGCTGGATGTCAGGCTATTATTATATTACCCCTGGACCACATGATCTCCATGTAGGAGAACTTGAATGGGTTCCTTTCTGACTTCTATTGTCTATTAGTGCGGCCCGTTACTAACGTGTTCTTCTATTACAAGTACAAAGTTAGAATAGCCAACATCCCATGAGCCTGTCACACCCACTTGCGTGCTGCTTTTTCTATACATGAGCTCACAGGCTTATTTATGGAAATCACCCGTATATAATTTGTTTCATAAATCTCTCATCTGCAGCATTTTAGTTACAGTACAATGTGCCCTTTTTAATGCTGAGTTTCAGCTTGCTTGTTGTTAGCACAGCACCTGCTTTGATTCCTTAGAATGCAGGATACCATCTGGCAAGAAACATTCTGTGTGAGTGAAAAATACAGCTGGAGAGGTGGTAGGACCAGCACTTCAATAAAAGTTTGAACTTTGCAAAAGCTCCAGAACTTTTTGTTCTGTGGGCTCATCCAAATACACTACCCTTTATTTGAAAGTACTACTTAAGGGAGCAAAGCAAAGATCTCTGTAGTTTTGGTTGTAAGTCTCAACTAGCAGATGTTTAGACAAGAGACAGTGGAAAAAAGGATTCACAGATGACATACCTGCTTTGTGTCTCCTCCCTGCACACACTTTTCCGTTAAAATTCTCCAAACCTTCTCTAGTAAATGCAAGTCTCCGTTTGAGAGTAAGAAACATTTTTGATTTGGTGCTATTGTCGTGCATAATTTTAAAAGTGCTGCAGCTAAGAACACTTCATCTGGGTGTATTGGTACAAACGGAGGAGGCTGAACATAACTGTGGTGGATTCTTGTGTGAGACAGCACAGTGTATGCAGACATGCTTGAACTTTAGAATTCATGCCTAGCGTTAAGGGGACTCTATTTTAAGTATGTACTATGTGTCTTCCTTCTGTTGATTTATCTATCTATTTGTGAAAATAAAATCTGTTCACTACCAAGGAGATTCTAGTAGTACTACTTACAGACTTGATTTCATTCTTATAAGTAAAGGATTCCTGAGTTTGGAGTTAAACTTGGCCATGATGTAGAAGTACCTTTATATGGGGAAGGTTTATGATCTAGGTTTCTTAATTTAGCAGGTAAATTATAGGTGTTGACAGTAGAAGTTAAATAAATTCAGACCAGGAATAAAGTGTGTTTATGACTGTAGTTAAATGTTGCAGGAATTCATCTCAGAATGTGATTAATTCATTGTCACTCAAAACTCTATCACCCCTGAACAGCTTCCTAAGAGCTGAACTCCATTTCAGCCTGTTACAGGTTCAGTACAGAAAAAAACAGTGAAATCTTATGGTGTGAATAGAAGGTTGCCAGCAGATGAAACAGTCATATCTTCTCTTAGCTTATTTTAAGGAGACCAAGACTATGCAGTCTGGACACAGTTTCCTGATAGATTTATTTTCACACCATGACAGCAATTTAGCTCTTTGAGTTTCTCCTGATAAATTTGATGTACCTTTTATTTGCTGTCTATTGCATACTGTAAATCAAGAGTTTGATCATAATTCTGGGACTAATCAGGGTCTCTGTTCCTCAGTGCCATGGCTGTGGAGTCTTTCACTGCTGTTTCTCCTAACGTCCAGGTTGGCAGCTTTGTTCTTTCCAAGGGTAAGCATTGCTCTGTACCAGCTTTGTGTCTGCTGTTGCATCAGCAGTGGACTTTGATGCTTTCCACGGTGGTGGTCAGTGCATGGGTAATTAGGAAGCCATCCAGCACACTGGCTGTTCCGAGTCAGACACCGCACCTGAGCTTGATTCTTTATTCTACTTAGGTCTTGTGGATAAAATTGATAACTTCAAGCAGTTGAGCTTGTCAAACCTTGAGGATCCACATGTTGATGTTACCCGAGGAGGAGATTACTTTTACCACAGCGAGAACCCCAGGCGTCCAGAAGTAAGATGAGAAAGACAAACCAAAGCAGTGATTACTATCATGTGAAAAAGAAAGTTGAGACATATCCTATTTCTATTTAAATATGTACAGACCATCACAGAGGATGACACCCTTAGTACAGTCCTTCAGCATGAATGCTTCTCATGCAGGAAGTTTCTGATCCTGCTGCTTTGTCTTCTGTTTTCTTGACTCTGCTGTGCTTTTAGGTGGAAAGAGACAGGGTGGTGCTGGGAGGTGGATTTTACTCCTGTCTTGCTGTACTGATGGAGTACAATGAAATAGCTTGTTGTCAGCTTGCACTATCTGCCTTCCTCTGCCAAAAGAGGTGATGGCAAGGAATGAACATAGGATCTCATTGGTGGTAACGTGCTCCTGCAGCTAAATCAGAGCAGGTATTGCAAAACAGCATTTGAGCTATCCTGTTTTGGCTATCAACTAGGCCTGAAAAAAGTCCAGATTGAAAATCATTCTGGGTGTCCTCTGGCTTGACATAAATGTTTGGAAAAAATGTTGATATATAAAGGGTGTTCCCATGCAGAATTGTCTCTCTTGTGATTCTCCTTTTTAAATAAATCCTTTTTGACTTCCAATATTCTCTTTTTGTAGGTAGGAGACCTTCGTGTCTCGTTTTTCTATGCAGGTCTGAGTGGAGATGACCCCCATTTGGGCTCTGCTGATACGGTGAGTCTTCAGCTGGTTTTGTATTTTGCAAACTCTGTTCCCTCCTCAGCAACCAGTAAATATTTTACTCTTTCCTCAAAGGTAACTGTGATTGCTCGCCAGCGAGGCGATCAACTGGTTCCATATCATACCAAGTCTGGAGATGTCCTGCAGATTCTGTACCCTGGGGATCTCTCTGTGGAGGTGAGATACCACACTATACTAGTGGAGGATTAAACCTGGAGATGGTAGTGCAGAAAGCAGCAGGGGTGGAAACTCTTCTCCTTCAGTCCTGCGCTAGAGGAGGAGATACTCAATGTAAACATTGGATTTTCTCTCTCCTTTTTCTAGGACAATGTGTTTGTTGTAGCCTGTGTTTGCCTTCCAGGCTCCTGCATGTTCTTTGTGTTGCAGCAAAATGCTGTGCTTCGCCCACTAGCAGCGCATAATTTGTCTATGGTTATTCCTGATTTTTTTTAATTTTAAAAAGGAACCCTGGCTAAACTACCTATATATTTATTTCTTTTAATTCCCCTTTTATTGCTGCTGAACAACCTTTGCTTTAAAGGCTGCTTCTGTGCCTTCGCATTTTGCTTTTATTTGCTCTTTGGTAGTTTCCCACTTGTATGTGCAAACACATGCTTTTGGAACAGTTATATGTAAAAATAGTAAGTGTCAGGCTTTAATTAAACAAACCATACGAGCTATCCTCTCTTCAGCTTCTAATAACAGGAGTTCAGGCTTGTTTGAAATGTTTATTGCTGTTCTGGCTGAGAAAGAACCTTCAGGCAGAGCATTATGCTCCAATAAATCCTGCATGCTCCAGCAATTTGGTGATTCATTTACTCCTTTTAGTAGGTTTGTTTTCATTAATGATTGTTTCATGCCCTGCTGCAAAAATGCCACTTGTCAAGAATTTACAGGAGTTCCCAAAAGCTGTTTTTAAAAAAAGGCTTTTGTTCTGAGTTGAGAGAGAGAGTAGCAGGTAGAATCAGCTCTCTGCTATGAGCTCTGAATCTTCATTAGATAGAATTTTAGTTAATTGGCAATGAATTCACTATGAATGAATCATTTGTAGAGTACTTGTACATGCCAGTAATCAATCAGTTGTACGTGTCTTTTCCCATTAAGTGCTTTACAATGTCTTGGCCATCTTCATGTGTACATTTTAAAGAGCTCGAGGGGCACATGACTCATTTTGAAAAAATCTTACTTAGAATTCTTGCAAATAGATGCTTACCTGACAAAACCTACACATCCCTTTTAGCTTCCCTGGATACTGCTTGCTTGCTTTCTGGCACCTTTCCTTGAGCCCTCAGTGGATACTGTTGCCTTTTCTCTCTCCCTTCAAATACAGTGAAGCCAAATCATTCCTCATTTATTACATTTTAGTGTCTTATTTTCCACAATAATGTTGAATGTACCCATTTGGAACAAAAACTGTGGTTTTTTTCTTCCTGTGGTTGTGGTGTCAAACGGCACTTGTTCAGCTGTCTGAATTTAGAAAAATGCTGTTTGCCCTTGTGCTGCACTTTGAAATCTATTGCAGTGTGCTGCAATATTGCAAAAAAAGACCCTGCAGAATGAGCTGCAATGTATCTTCTGCGAGAGAATTTGTACTCCTAACATGCTGTTGGCTTTGATTTGCTCACTGTAATCAAGAGGATCTTGAAAGAAATGAGAAACAGGCTGCATGTGATGGTGTTTGCTTTCAGGAAGTGTTTCAGAAAGAGCATCAGAGTAACACCATGAAAACCTGGGCCCTTCGTGCAGCAGGCTGGATGGCCATGTTTGTAGGCATCAGCCTAATGATCCGAATCTTTTATACTTTAGGTAAGTGTTGTTGTGGTTTTGTTGTTGTTTTTTTTAGAAAGGTAAAATGATTTAGAAATAGGATCATAATCCCTAGAGAGTCTTCTCTTGCTCATGTACACAGTTAATTTGATGGAGGAATCTGATTTGAACTTAGATGGGATTTGTTCTGAAAGTCACTGTAGGCAATTGCAGGTAAACAGGATCCCAGAAATGGATATTTGTTTGTGAACATTAGAGGGGAAAAAAAAAAGGGGCAACTAGCTCTTGCCAGTCTCAGAAGATCCCAAAATCAGAACCAAAACCACATTGGGTTGGTTCTTTGAAGTCTAGTTCAATGTGCTGCAATCCAAATACTCTCTACACTCATACACAAGTGAGCCCACCGACAGATCTTTAATTAGTAGTTGTATAGTAACATGTCTCTGTGTTTGGTTATTCTATAGTACTGTGAACAAACGGCAAAGGAAGCTTTTTCTTTTTATCCTTTTAACGTAGAAATATGTTGGAACAAAAACTTACAGAAAAGTAGGGTAGTGCTTCAAACTTGTATAAACTTAAGACATCAAAGCTATCATTTGCTTTGTAGCTGTAAACTCTTATTTATTTATTTATCCATATACATGCTACTGCAAGATTCATTGTTGCCAGAAAGAATATGCCAGCCCAAAATTTAGTATCAGTTGCCCTAGACTTGTTCCATAGCTGCAAGGCGATCAGTCTGTTCTGCCTCTAAAGCCTTGGACAAGTCTTCAGATGTAATTTTGGATTACTACCTCTCTGAAGATACGAGGATTCCATTGCCTTATATATTTAGCTTAATTATCAAATGCCTTGAAGATACTTTGCTGAAATCCAGTGCTCTTTATAATCAATTTGAGTCTGTCTTTTGACTGCAATAGTTCGTGTGCAAATCGTAGGTGTCAATAAGACTTCCTTCTAAACTATCATCTTGTCAATGATATTATGCCTTGTTTAATTCTTTCTGCAGTGGACTGGTTTCCTGTTGTGAGAGATCTGGTTAACATTGGATTAAAAGCGTTTGCCTTCTGCGTGGCCAGTTCGCTGTCGCTCCTGACGATCTCCATTGGCTGGCTCTTCTACCGCCCTCTCTGGGCTTTGCTGATCGGGTTGCTCTCTGTAGTTCCAATTGTGGTTGCAAAGTCTCGCATTCCACCAAAGAAGCAGCAGTGAGGAGAGGAGGTGGTCAGGTTTTGTGCTGAATCCTGGTTAGAAAGTTTTCAAGTGTGTTTCTGTCGCAGTCACTGCAGCACGCTTACAGCATATCACAGTTCAGCAGTGGGCACCAGGAGCTGGGCAAGGGGCTTCAATGTGGTTGTTCATACACGTTGTCTGTGGGAAAATATGACTGTAGGATGCTGTTTGTAGGAAGTCAGTGACACTGACTTTTGAGGGGAAAAAAAAGGCGTTTTGGGTGGTCTGTATTGATTATAATTGAAAAAGCACATTTGTATCACCATTTACCAACTCCCTCCAGTGTGAGAAACTGGCACATCCTCACTGATAGGTGGGGCACGGGGCGTGTTATGGAGAAAGTGCCAAAATCATCACGTGGATTGTGATTAGATATCCTCAGGATATACCTGTGTGTACCCGTCTCCAACAAACCCTCCCTCTGCTGCCTTTTCTTGTACGTGCAGCCATGTGCGCTGCTTTGGCTGGTGCATTTGGAAGTGTCTGTGTTCAAAGGAAAAACAACTTAGTTGAATTTCACACGATATTTACGTAAAACGTATGCTTTTGGACTGAGGGTTGAGTAACTTGAAATAATGAGCGGCCAGGTTAGCAGTGCTCTGAGGTAAGGCAGACTTGTCAGAAAGCCTTGATTTCCCCCAAGTTTTTAAGTTCTTGGCTAAGCATCCAAAATGGTAGTGTGGACTATACCGTTGCATAATTATTTCAAAAATTTAACTTCAAATTGCACTTATTTAAGGGTTTGTCAGAGATCACTAACCTTTAAAAATAAATCTGCTGCCTTGAAACAAAGTGAACTTTTATAATTGAATACTTGTTCTTTTTTTTGTGTATAGTTTTTTGAATTTCACTTAAGGACAATTAACATACTCCGTGAAACTAAATAATGAAAATATTTTTGCCTAATTAGATTTCATAGACATTAGTAGCCTACATTTTGAGCTTTATATTATATTAGAGGAATGCCTTCTTGTAGTGTTGTGATGGCTCACGTTTACATATTCTTGGTGTAACCAGTACTTGAGATTAAGAGACTGTTTGTACTATTTTAAGTCTCTCTCCACCTCGTTAGTTTGGCTTCCAGATGTGTCCTTCTTACACTACAGTGTGGGTTTTTTTCTGTAAAAAACAATGTCTTTATTTATGAAATCCATGACCATCAGGAGAAATGTGTTCCCCATACCAAAGGAACTTGAACGTACATAGAAGCTGTTTGCTACACGTGGTACTGAGATCTGAGTTATAAATCAAAATGTTTTGAGAAACAATAGTTACTTTATTGGCCTTAATTATTGTCATTCGTCTGGTATTTGAATGGTGTCAGTTTGTTTTCATGGCTCAGTTCTGATGATAAAAGCGGTAGTAGTGTTGAGCTTTTGTATATTTAATAAAATACAATTTCCAAAAGGTTGGTCTGTAGGCTTCTTTTTTATTATGTTTAAGTATTGCATGTTTCATGTCCAGGTACATGGAGGATTAGTTTGTAGGTTCCACATGAACTAGTTTTCTATTGTTGCAGTTGTGTTTCTGTTTATCCTGTAAGTACATCCCCGTTTTGGGAAGCAAGTTTCTAGTAACAACGCAGCTGCTCGCTGGGCTGTGTATTTCTAGGTGATGCAAGGCTGATTCCGGCCTACCCTGGTTTTGGTCCCCATTACCAACTACTTAAGTAATAGTAACTTCCTTGCCTCTGTAGGATTATTTGAAAAATATCTGGATACAGTATCTTGTATTTTTAAAGAGACTGTTTACCTATGCATTCAACAGCTTTAAATAATTTTGGTTTGTATAGTAGTGTGTGCACAGGAATGACACAAAATACAGACTCTCTTCACCGACATGAACTTCCCGTTTCCCAGGGCGGGCAGGCTGCTGGAGCCAAGGCTCACTTACACTGCACAGACACAAACGTCTCTGCAGAAACAACAGCAGCAGTATTTCTCTTTGCTTCCTTACCAACATGTGACAGAAATGTACCTGATCTGCCAATCATCTTCCCTCTCTGCTTTGCTCTCCCTTAAAGTGTATTTACTCTTTCATCTTTTGCATGCCTACGGAGCCAAGCAGTAGGATCCTGCTCTCTGAAGATGCTACTGTCTCTTTCCCCGCTGGTCACTGGACTCCTAACTTTGTGTCCCTGTGCTGAGCCTCCCAAGTTAGGCAGGAGGAGTCATTCTGGTACAGCTGGTACCAGCTCCCATTTTAAGCAGATGAAAAATTACCAGTACGAGGAGGAGCTGGACACAGGCCCTCGCAGTCACAGTGCTCGTCTCAGGGTGTATCCTGCATATCAGCATGATGACTAACACAGAACAACTACATCTTTTGTGCCCTCTGCAGCTTTACCAGTTCAGGCAAGACTGAGAATTTTTCTTGAAGCCTTTTATACAGATCGTACTTATTCCCCAAGACTCCAACTTACGTTACATTTAAAAAAAAAATAATTACAAGCAGCCAGCTCTGGGATTTCCTGGGACCCAATTTGTGACTTCTGGGAATGCTACAGTGTGCTCGTATCCTTCTGTGAGAGTCTTTCCAGGGAAAGAGAGCTGTTTACAGAAGAATGATGTGGCCAAAAGAGAGGTGTAATGGACAATATTACTCTTTTTCCATACTTTATTTTGTTCTAGAATTACAGTACAAAAATATATTTTTATGAACATAATTAAATGTAAGCTATTTTCTTGCATTTCAGTCTTTCCTCTGTGATAATGTCCAGCAATGACTAGACTCTATTCCCCTCTATATTTGAAAAGACAGTGTCAGTGTAATTTACTTATAAAAATTCTGCAGAAGACAGATCAGCATTTCTATTCTCTCAACAGTTTCTAAATGCTTAGGTACTAGACAACCTTTACAAGAGATCTCTGGTTTCAGTGCATTTTGTTTCTGAAAATAACATCCACCTGGATTTACACGTTTTCCTCCAGAATGTCCACATGGTCTTGATAAAACAAAAAGGAAAAAAATTCATCTATTCAGATTAATGAAGGCATATTTAACCCTAAGTTTGAAGTGAGTATGGGGCTTCTCCCTTCTAATGCGTAAGATTTCTCAAAGTAAAGGAAGACTGTAGGCTGAAAAGCCAAAACTGAGTTGGTAATTCTTTAGAAAGCAGATTTTTAGATTTCTCTAAATCTTGATTGCATGTTTCTTTACACCTTGGAGGAAGTAGTTCCCCTTTTGTGATGATGAAACAGTAAGACCAGAGCTACCTCACCACCGATTTGGGTAAGGTATGCATCTAAGAGGATGTTGGTAGTTCTCTGGCCAGCTCACCACAGACTGTTAAATAGCAGCTGCATTTAGTTCTGAGCGAGCAGGAAAAAATAGAAAAATGGGAAAAGACAGTGCTAATGAAAGGAGTGCCTCAGAAAACAGAATCATTAGTGCTGAGTGATACAAAAGGGAGCAAAAAACCCCAACAGCACAAAGTGATCTAAGAAAGTACAACTGCAGATCTGCTTCTCCTAAGTCCACGGATAGAAGGATGAATCTAATCAACTGTGATAGCAAGAGAAACTCTTGGTACTCAATTAGGTTGGTGCCTGATAGCTCAGAAACGCAAGTGCACAGGAAGACCTAAGTCCTTAACCAGCAAAGGATACTTTATTATGGCTGCTGTTCTTGCCTCTGGAAACAGCAAAGGAAAGCCTTTCTGATCACATTTTCTCAAAAGGGAACAACTGTGCCGCTTCTCCTCTTCTTTCTCGCTTGCTCTTTCTCGTCGTCTTCTCTTCATTTTTTTTCTCTAACTGGCGATTTTGGGGCCAAGAAATGGCCATGCTCCCTACTGCAGTCTCTGAACTCTGACCTTCTTCATCAGAAGAGAATCCTGCTCCTTTCTCTGTCTCAGGTGCTGATGGCTCAGTCTGGAAAAAAAGAGGTGTGAAAACTGAAAAGCTGCTCTAGAGATCACTTGTAACTACCCCTTTATAAAAGGGCTTGTCTCCCATCACAGTGACATTGAATGACACTACAAAAACTAGTTTCTCTGGTTTGGGCTTCTGATCCAAAGCAGTGTGTTTCTATTCCTGGATGTCAGGCATTCCTTCAATACAAACAAAATATTTTTTTATGACAGTAAAATAAAAATAAACCTGCTTTTAAACCTCTTCACCTTTCTCAAGGGGGAAAAGATTAAGAGCTATAATGTTTGATGTCATAACAAAAGAGCCCACTCATCCTGTTAGCTACTTGCTTGGCTTGGAGGAATAAACCCAGGAAGTGGGTATGTCAGAATAGAAGATAATACTCAAACAATGATGCTTTAGGAACCACTGATCTCCTCTTAAATAATAATGAATCTTTCAGGGACATGACCATACCGAATTTCTGATGTAGTTTTTTTTACTAGTTGCTGGTCACGGGCTAACAAGAAAGATTTTTTTTTTTGAGCAACTACACTTGGGAAGTTCCACACTCTACAGCTGGAAACAACACATTGGAAAGACAGAAAGAAAATCTCGTTGTAAAGAAACATCATCCCGAAAAAGAAATTACTGATGAAAATGTGGAATACCTTGATGGAGTAACGTTGCTTTAATCTCTCTCTGATGAGAAGTCCTTTTGTCAGCAGCTTCCAATTCCCCAGAGCTCTTTTCTCACGCTTCTGTGTGGGAAAAAGAGGAAAATTTGCAATTGTAGGTTTCAATGTATTTATGCCCACAGAATACAGAAGGTTGAAGATATTAAACTGCCATTTAAAAAAAACATGCCAACTTAAGAATCCCACTGGCCTATAATCTTTCAATGTGACATATTTAAGTGTAAAATGTACTGGTGTCCAGTATCTGCTAAATACATGAATTACTGTCACTTTCTAATGTGCACTGACTGTAAATTACATCAGAACCACCTCCAAAACTTGAACCTTCTATGCGTAGTCCTCATTTTTGTTTCCCAGCAGCCATGGAAAACTATTCCAGAGTAATCATTATTTCAGATATTGCACACCCTTGGTACTGCATCCCACTGCAGTCCAGACAGCAAGCCCAAAATGGGGCATTTGGGGGATGCAAGTAGCTTCTCACGCTCAGAGAGATCTGTGACTGTTGCTTACACAGCCCACCTTTGTTTTACTGTCAACAGTTTCAATGAAATTTAATCAATAAATGTAATAATAAGGAAATAGCAAAATTAATTCTCACCTCCTTCTCCTTCTTTTCTATTTCTGCTTGTTCATTCTCCCAAGCAGCAATGAGGACCTCTTTATACTCCTCACACACAACGTAGCCATCGGTACTAGGAAGAAGAACAGTAGCTCTGTCAGCTACTAGAAGAAAAAAGAAAGGGAGCAAATGCCTGCTGACCCAGCCAAACCAAAAGCTACTCAGTATTGACAGAACTGTCTGTCTCCTGAGATCTAAGTGTGTAACTGATCACATGTGCTCCTTCTCACAGGGTATACAACTTCCACAGGACATCAAGATCTGTCAGCTGCAACAAAGCAGCTTTACTTACACTGGGTGCGAGTAGCCACCATGAAAATCAAATCCAGTGATGGCTTGAGCACAGTCAATGTCCAGCTTCCGTGCCAACCTGTTTAGATTTGGGAGTCTCAACTGCACACAGCCAAGGGGTAACATGGATGGCAGGAAGAGATAGACGTTTCCATATTCATTCCGAGGAACCTGTTATTGCAAAATTAAAGAGAAATGGTGACACTCCTGCTCTCTGAAGAGAGGTGAAAATCCCTGCTGCATCTCAGGGATTCTCCCTTCCTTCTGCTACATTCCACTCCAGTATTCAATTAATATTCACATGACAAAACACAAGCCTAGATTTTAGCTGCATGGTTATCTCCTAGCTATGTTCTCTGCCCAGGTCTTCTTACTCGGGGTTTAATGCAGAGAATTAGCAAAACAAACATGGGGTAGGAAAATTAGATCAACAAAATTATAAAGTTAGCAGTCAGCACTGCTAGCACTCACTACTTGTACTCAGTAAACAAAGGCCTCAGGTTTTGACCATTTCCTCCTGGGTACAGTTACCTCTGAACTCTTAATCCTGAATCCAGATGTTATTATCTTACCTCAGAAACACGCAACTTCTGGAAAAATAAAGCCCACAGCTCCATACAAAGCACTTTCTTTACCACCAGCCCTCTGCCTTCCTAGCTACCTTTCCATCCACTGCTATAGGCGGCTGATACTCCTCTGTCTGCCAGCGACCAAACAGCGCCAGGTCCTCTTTGTCCCGGTTCGCAGGCTCTGCGAGGCGCGCCTTCCTCGCCTGGTTGGAATATCCTTTCACCATCTGTGCAAATACAATGACCAAGCCTCTAACACCACAACAACAAGCTGCCAGTGATTTCAGACTTTCCTAGAACATCAAAGGTGGCGGCTCTGAGAGAGAAGAAATGCCTATTTCCTAGCTTCAGTATCTATAGCTTATGAATGATAACCCACAGAACCTGTACGCAACAGGGAGCCAGATCCTGCAGTTCATATAAAACACTAAAATGCCTTTGAACAAGATGAAAAGGGTGCAGTTCTGCTAGATACCCTTGGAGTGGGAAGAAGAGAAAGCTGGGCTTTGGGTAGTATATAGGAGCTATAGCCACAGAAGGCAGATTCACAAGGCAGCTATGAGTAAGAAATCTACATCTGCTGACAGAGTGAAGGCAGAAGCCAAAGCAGAACTGAGCATGAACTTTAGAGCACAGCCGTGCTGCGCAGGAGGAAGTCAAACCTCTTACCTTGTAAGGCACTTCTCCAATCCTCACCACTCGAGCCTGCTTCAGCCAAGTGTCCTTGGAGTGCAGCGTGTGTACACAGTCTCTGCAAAGGCCAGAAGGAAGCAACCCTGAGTTCTGAAGTCTCTCCATAAGAGACTTTCAAACTGTAATTCATATGTTAGGAACAGTAAAAAAAGCTGTATCCAAATGACAGGCAAGTGCTGTCTGAGCAGCTAAATGTCTCACCCTGTCTATGCACGTGGCCTGAGACTACTGCTAAGATCATCACGGTCTTCACGCAAACGAGCTCTTAAATTTGTTACAAAGATCACAGCCGCACATGACGACACACGCACGACTCACCTGGAGTAGACAGCCTCTCCCCTGCAGTACCCTAGGATAGCAGCTGACTCAGGATAGATTGCCTGGTATTTCAAGAGGTGCCTCTTCAATGCATAAAGAGGGTGGTTTTTGTACTCTCCAATTGCTGTTGGTAGCGGTTGATCTTGAAGCTTAGCTTGAAACTGTAGGAATTATACAAAGAAGTATGATTTCACAATTCTCTTGCACCACTCTTTCTAAGAAAATAAGAATAATTATAGTATGGATCAAACACCAGAAACTTGAATCAGATGAAATTTAAGACCAAAGCATTCTTGTTGGAAAAAGGTACTTAGGAAGTGTACCCAGATCTTTTTAAACACTCTCTCCAAAATGGGTAATGCTAAACTATAGAAACCACATTACTCAGTTTCCATCATGGGCTGACCAGTACTTTTGCTATGCAAATTTCTCTGAACAGCCTCCCTATGATATTATTTTAATCTATCATTGTATATTCTCTTTAAGACACGCTCAATCTGAACATTTCAAGCTCAAATACAAACGTCCCTCCTCGTGGAAAGTTTCCTAATGACTTTTGGCTGAATGAGAATCCAAGGACTGGTCTCCTGGCACTAAATGTCCTAATAACCTATTGCCATTTACCTCATTTTCCTCCTTCCTGTCTCTTTCCACATAGGGACTTTTATATGGCTGCAGAGTCTCTTCCCACCATTCAGGGTCCACACGGCTCTTCCTCGTTGCGGTCATCCACACAGGGTCATACCTCTGAGTCACATCCCTGACACTCCCATCATTGTCAAATCCCACAACGTAGGAAAGCGGCTTTGTGGCGTATGTGAAGCACAGCTGGGGCTGGCCAACGTTGCCGTGAACACAGTCTACACACACCCACTTGTCCTCACGTTCAAGGAAAACTTCCAGCCACTGGTCTGTGCCCATCGCCTTCCTTATCTCCTGCTGTCCATCATCCTCATCACTAGAAATTATTTTATTTCTCTTTCTCTGTGCATGAGGCAAGGCTGGAGCTGTACTTCTTGCTGGCCTGGGCTCATCTCCACATGAATTTTTGGATAGCCTCGATTCTGAAGTCTCATTTTTGGGGCTTTTTATAGCCGTTAGCTTTGACTTCTGGGGGCTCAGTGAGCTTCTCTGCCTTTTAGTAACAGTTTCAAAATCCTCATCAGAGTCATCACTCTCCTCTGAAACCACGAAGTCCGAAACACTGCCCTCATCACTTCCACTCTCTTCTTTGTAACACACTTTGGAGGCCACTCGTCTCCGACGATCATTCTTGGGCCTGACTGGCACATCTTTTTCCACTAAACTGCCTTCCTCATTACTAGATTCTTTCCGTTCCTGGCTGCCTGTAGTCAACTTTGACTTGCGTGTCCTTTTGGTCTCAGCAGTTTTGGGTTTCTTTGGTTCCTTGTTGTCTTCTTCGCCCTCTGAGAATTTCTCATCTTGCTTGGCTTTTTTGCAAGGGCATTTTTTTGCCACAGTTTTGGGTGTTCTGGCAGAGCTCTCCTGCCCCTCAGAGGTACTGCTGAGAGACTGCCTCTTGGATGAGCTTTTTCCCTGCAAAGAAACAGGCTAGGTCACCTGTATCACCATGGCTAAGAATATGTTAAAAAAACAGACTGAAATCAGCACAAGGTGCATGCAGACCAAAGGTTGGCATCCATGGTCAATCTGCATGTCTTAGGGACTTGACAACTTCGGGCAAATGGCTGAAGAGCTGCACTCGAGCAGCAAGGGTTTGCTGACTTAAGGGTTAAAGAAATCTAAAAACATAGAAGCATAAGAAGTCTTTGCAGAAACAGACAAAATGGGTATTTTTTTTAAAAAAAACCTAAAAATTAAGGGTTTACATCTTCTGCACCACAGACAGAACATGGTTGTCACCCTGTTTCATGCAGTGATTCACTTCAAGCTGCAACAGCCAGAAAGTTTTTTCAATCCCACTCTCTAAACCAGTGACCTATTCCTTATTACACATATCCAACAAAAACTCTACCTTCGCTTTTGTCTCCTTGAGAGGAATAGGCTGAAAAGACAGCACGAGGCGACACAGCAGCTGTACTGCTCGCAGAATAATTAAAAATATCTGCAAAAGAAAAAAAAATTAAGCATGTTTAGGTTTTCTTTAAGGTATATAAAAAAACACCCTCCTAGAACTGCTTTTACTCTGGGTTCTGTCACAAGTTCTTTTCATTCCTTTTACCCAGTGCTGTGTACACTGACACAGATGTGCAGGTAGCTCAGCTGCCATGGTATTAAAGCACCGCAGTCTTCTCTGGCTCTTATTTATGTTACTGCTGTGAGAGGGGTACTGCTGTTAACAAATGAGGAATCAATTCTTAAAGCAGCTAAATGACCCATCCTGCTGGAGCAGATGCGGTAAATCATCCAAATCCCATCATCTACCCTAAAAGTCTCTCATTCTTGAGGAAAAGTGAGCAAGATGACTCTAAACTCTGCCTCCCAAAGGTGGCCAAAGCCAAACACATTCCATCAGCTGAACACAGCAGCAAGACCAGCCACTCAGAGAATGAAATCACAGTCACAACTAAGAGCTGTGAACTAGCAACTGCCTTCCTGCATGGGACTCAACTGAAGCTACCTGAGCAAGGTTTGCTTTGTCTTCTCCTCCTGTCCCAGGAAGTGCCATGTCTGCATTTCCACAGAAAGGTTACAAAGCCACCACAACTGCTTCCTGCTTTGCGGCAGAGGAGCTGCAACATCCCACTATCAGTAACAGGGCAGAGGTGCAAGCCACCCACCTGCAAAGCAGGAGCTCTTCTCTGCTATTTTAAATGTCCCATGCCAATTTGATCTCCTGCATTTCCCCCTCCCTGGGTTGTCTTACCAAAATATTTGTGTGACTCGAAGCAACTGATTTCACTTCTTCCCTTAATCAAACTCCACTACAAAGTTACTGTAGAACTGGAGTAATTTTGAAGCTTTGGCCTCAGGCTGCTCTAAATCAAAGCTTAATTCCTTTGGCCCTTGGTGGTGACACAGTAACAAACTACCAACCTTCAACTCAAGGGATCTATAAAGAGTTTTCTCTGGCTGCAAGTAAGCCAAAGGATTTCCTCACTCAAATTAGTATTTCAGAAGAAACCGATTAACCTGCTTTTCTTAGATCTCCACCGCTAAAGCAATATAAAGAAGCCAAAGCATACTTAGGAACAAGTAACTCTATACACTAGATGTAAAGCCATCCACAGCAGAACATGGGAGTGCACAGCAACACCAACCAGAACTAGAGGCTCCAGTTAGACATAGTTCAAATAGAATAATTTAATCACAGAAGGACTTGGATGAAAACACAACAAAAACAAGTAGTCATGGAATCACCTACGTCAATAATGTGTTTTCTCCAAATCCATCCCTTAAACAGCACTTTGTGTATGATGTGACAGCGCTACTGCACTGATCTAGAACCCAAACTCAGCAACCAACCCTACACTTCCCAGTCACTTACATGAACCAACTCTTCATCATCTCGCGCAGCATAGATGGCAAAGCGCCTCTCCAAGGTCGACTGAAGGGGTTCTCCCTTTTCAGCAGAAAGCTCATCGTTGACAGTGAAGGTTCCAACAAACCTGAAATATGAGATACCTGCTTACAGTCTAGTGCTTGTGACTGTATTCTCAAACTTCCTAGTCCATCCTTTCCTTCTGTAAGAAGGAAAAAGCACAAGACTGTCACTCTCGTATTTAAAATCAGAAAAAATAATGGAAAATTGATAATTACATTTATCCCTCTCCCTGAACCATGTCTCTAAATTCTATTTGATAGCACGATTAGGAGAGTTTTACCATTTCACCAAGTTGGAAAGGTAGAGAAGGTCCATTTGACCTGCAGGCACTTTGGTGAAGTGAGTAGGGATGATGGACAGACCAATGGCATGAAGATCTGGCTGGCTGCAGATCCTGTTTCTGTAGAAACCATTTGCTAATAAACACAAGAGGTGAACCTGAGAAAAAAAAGTTTCTACAGTGAGTTCACAAGGGATTTTCTTTGCTGGAACTACTGTCTGTGGCATAGACAAGGAAGGCTTTACTGCTCTTTTTAACAAAGACAGGCAACAATGAAGCCTCCCAAGCATAAACAGGGTGGACACAGAGCTGCCTTCGGACCACCATCTGAAGACAGTAAAGCCTTGGAGTCCCTGTCAGTGTCTCCTGCTCTACACGACTGACAGTTCAAATCCAATAGAATGAGCAGAACACACTCAATGGAGAAATATACACCCTACTCACACCTGATTTGATTTAGAATTTTACTAGTCATTGATGTTTCTAGCTTACAGTTTAGGAGACGACTAATGAGCAGTTGTCAGGACTATAGCCTTTCACTTCTAGCTATGGCCCCAAATTACTTGACCAAAATGAGTTCCTTCTTCATCACAAATCAGTTCAGACATCTTTATGCTCATTTTCATTCTCCCAGTTTCTTTCTGAACAATACCTTATGCGTGTCCTCACGAACCTCCTTGCTGAAACGTTTCATCATTCTCCGAAGATACATCTCAAACTCGGCTTTCCTTTTTTCTCTGCATAAGATTACAAAAGAAATGGATGGGTTTTTTTGTGGACTTGCCTTTCTAGATTCCTGAACTGGATCAGTTCACAAAGTGAATCCATCCCAGACAATCTTCTGCGCACACGTAACAAAAGTGAAGTTACTATGTGAATAGGCACGCAGCCTGCTTATGATCAATGAACTGTAAACTCCACGTACGTGGCTACTGAGAGCTTGGGTATACTCAGATGGCAAAAATTCTACCTAACTTCCTGTGCGTACAGTTTCCTATCAGACAGCTTTGGACAGATCCCTGTTAAACTTGTAATTCACTATCTGAATTGTCTGACTTTTAGATTATGGCTAGCACTCCATTCAGATTGCTGGAAAAACAGTTTTCTCTTCATTAGAGAAGTCTTTAACTTAGAGGCAATAGATACTCTGGTTGCTTTGTTATGAAGGGCTGGTCTGGGACAGTGCCCACCCTGTAACAGCATGAGACATCATCAGACCTCCAGCCACCACACAAATAAAGCCTTCCTCGGTATAACGCTCCCAGATGCTGAGGGCAGTCATTTGACCCACAGATTCACACCTTGGGTACGGGCACACAGAGGCTTCCAGCTCAGCTGTTAAGCTATTTACAGTAAAATAGTGCCATTCACCCACAGCTCTCCTTGAAGAGAGCTACTGCTGTCCCTGGTTTGCAAATGTAGGTATAAAGCACAATTAAGTTACACGCTTGATTTTCAAGGAAGCTGAAAAGCCTCCATTCCCACCAACTTCCACTGAAGACTTTTGGTAAAACTATCAGTGTGCAAACCGTTCTCCATTCCATGACCTTGCATCATTCCAACTCAGCAGTCTGCACAAAATGGGGATCTTCACCCAGAACAGAGTAAGTCAGTGAAAGTCTAGATTTAGCATATTTTCAACTTCATCCTTTAACGGCCCTTCACTGCTTTCTCTGTTCTTACCTCCTCTCTCTTTTCTTCATCTGCTCTGGGGTTTCAATTTCTATCTCGACAGGATTGCTTGGCAGCACTGCTGCTGGAAGGACAGCACTTTCTTCTAACTTATCTGTGGCAGGTTCCTGGAGTTCTGGAAAAATAAAATATTACTAAATCATAACTAAACGTGAAATAGATGCTCCAGGGAGGTTTGACAATGGGCTAAGAACCTACCTGTTCCTTCTCAAGTGTTAAACAACCTACAAAGCAAACATCTACAGTAATTACCGGCTCCTGGATCTCCCATAACACTGTGTGTTCAGTTATTTCAAATAATTATGGGGTACCTGTCACCTGCTGTTGAGGAATCAGCTCAGCACAGTCTAATGGCAAGCGACTGTCACAGGCAAACTCAATCAGGAAAGAGGTGAATGAAGCAGACATGACTTGAAGGGTACTTATAGAGTAGCAAAGAAAAAAACTGACAGCTCATCACTTCAGAAGGCATAAATCTGTAGCAGCTAAACAGGAAGATTATGATCATCATGATTATAATCAGTTTGTGGATGGCCACCTAATCAAACAACTCAGTTGGTTTCATCTACATTCTCCTTTATTAGGAAACTGCAGTTTTGACTCTTCAAACAGACTCATTCTTAGCTCCTCAATACTAGAGAACACAAACAGCCGAGAAAGTGCTTTGTGCACAGCAGCAGAATTTTAACATAAGCCAACAAATAGTAAAATTCAAGGCACTAGCATCAAGTCAGTAGTTGTCTGGCTTTTTTCTACTTCGCAACCATTTAAAAAGCATTGTGAGATTATGAGGTTTTAGAGACACAGATATGCACATGGAGCACATGTTAGGTATACAGATTTTTTCTGAATCCAAATGAGAAATGGTTTTTAAAAAATCAAATAAATAGTAATAGTGCGTATTTCACTCTTTTCACATGAAAAACCATGCAATTGTTACCTTCCACATCCTCCCATTCATCTTCGCTTTCATCATCATTAGTATTGTCTTCATCTATCTCTTTTTTAACAGGCGATTCTCTCTTCAACTTTATCTCCTTCTGAGGAGGCTTCAGTGAGTCACTGTTAAAATTATCAAAACAGCTTTAGCATCAGGAAATGTAGGTGCGTGTTTATTTAACAAAAACAGAGAAAGAACATACTAAAAATAGGGAAATAAATGAAGCATGACCTCTGCAGCAGTAACAAGAGATTATTTGACAATTACACCACAGATATCTTCTCTGTAAAGCAAATTGTCTTTACCATAAATAATCACGGGAAAAATGGAGCAACATTTTTTTCAGTGCAAACTCGGGTCCTGGCTCTGCAAGGACATTTAGGAAAGAAGACGTGTGAACCTACAAAAAGCCCTATCCTTTAGAACAGCTTGTACAAATGAGTCCTCGGAGAAACAATTCACTGAATCACTTGTTCTAGAGTGTACTGAAATTAGAATTGTTTCTGTTTCACCACAACAATACCCAAGGCTCTGGCTGGCCAGTGAAATGAGACCAATCAGTCTGATTTCTTTTTATTATTTCATTTGCTATAGCAATCTACACAGGCAGACCATGCTGGTATTGTAACTGGATTCTAAAAAAAAAACATGAGAGAATGATAGGCTTAAAGATTTCTGCTCGTCATCTGAAACCCAAACCTCAGGCCAACATTTCTATCTAGGCTGGATTCCATAATGCCTCTCTAGTCCCATGTGAAAACTGTAACAAATGAAATAAAATTTTGTATATAAACCATTGAATTTGAAAAGGCTTGAGTATTTATTTGCTTCCCATAGAGACCATCTTCCTCAAGACTGACTCTGCAATGAATAAGATGGTACTTCTGTTCATCTGTGTGACACAAATGTATTAAATTGGACTGAAAGCCTAAAATAATCTGTTCACATGCACATACGCAGCACTGGGCCCTAAACAAATAACATGAAGAGAAAGCTCCTATAGACTTGAATGATAAGTAAACTTACCTGCACATTTCCTCTTTGTTACGATTCCTTTTACTTCTAGTAATTGTTTTGCTTTCTTTTATTAGTGAATATGCTCTTTTTTGTTTTGAAGGCTTATTTGCTGAGTTGAGAACTCCAGTATCACAACCTTCTTCCTTCTTCCTAGCCTGAGCTTTTAAGTCATTCTTCTTTATATCAGGCTTTTTCTCTTCAAAATCATCTGCACGGGACAGAAGGAAGATATGTTAAAGGATAAAATTTCATCTCTATGGCAATCAGAAACAGTATCTCCACAGATTTCATACAGCCAGCTGCAGAAGGCAGCGAGCACGCACAATGACGAGCATGTCACTGTTTCTGAACAAACAGGTAAGAACTGAGTAACAACACGTGTTTCAGGAAAATATAATAATCCAATGCACGACAAATACATAAAGATTCCGGTAGTCCTGCCAATGGCTGACCCCATGCTGAAAAACCAAGCATCGTGCTTTGCCACTCACAGAAATTATTATTTTGTGAAGCTGTTCCGGAGAACTTTTTCCAGGGCACCTTCGGGACATTGACCTGCACGTCACGGCCGCCCGGACGGCGGTCGCAGCCCTGCCACGGCTGAGGGGAGACAAACCCTCAGAGCCGGGTCGCTCAGTGCCCGCTTTTCAGCCCTTGTCAGTGCTTTCAGACGGTGACTGGGGCCCGTTTCACACATGGATTTACCTCCCCGATTTGTGTGTGCCACTCGTCCCGCCCTCTGGCACCACGCACAACAGTTACGCCTCCAGCCCGAGGCCCCTCAAGGTGCCGCCGCGCTAAGAGTGAGCGGACACCCGCTGTCCCCCGACGCCCGGGAAACACCAGAGGCCTGAGGCGGCCCCAAGCCCCGGCGGTGGCGCAGCGCCCGGCCCGGCCCCGCTCCCGCCCTCCCCCTTCTCCTTCTCCTCCTCCTCCTCCTCCTCCTCCTCCGGCTCTCCTCGTGGCGCCCCCAGCCCCCCGGAGCGCCTCTTGCTGGCAGCAGCCCGCCGAGACGATGCTTTTCGCTTCCTGGCCATAGCGGTCCCTCGGCAACGGGCAGGCCGCGTCCCCCGCCGCAGTCCCGGCCGCCTCTCCGTCCCCCGCCCCCCACTCCCGTCCCGCCCCCGTCCCGCCCCCGGCGGAGGGGAAGGGGAAGGGCCATAAAGTCTCGCGGGAGAGCGCGGGAAGCGGTTTGAAAGATGGCGGATGAGGTGGACCAGGTGAGCGGTCCCCGCTGCCCTCGGGGCGTGAAGCAGTGGCCGGGCCTTTCCCGCTGCGGCTAAGCCCGCGCTCCCGCCGCCTCCCGGGCCTGGGGAAACCTCCGCAGCTGGAGGGGCGGGATGGAGACGGTCTTGCGGCTGCCGAGCTGGGGTGGGCGCACCTTCGGGCAGAGCCCCCCTCCGTTTGGGCAGCTTTCGTGAGGCGCAGCCTGGCGAGGGGGAGCGATTTGTGCGCGAAATGAAATAGCCTCGGTCCCTGTGCTGCCCACGGGGGCTGTCGGGAGTGCGGGCGGCGCTCCTCCAGGCCCCTTTCCGCGGGAGCTATCGGAGAAGGGGAGAAGAGGTACGAGGCAAAATCTGCCTCACTGAGAAGGAAATCGGGAGCGTACTGCGAGATCTGCAGGAAGATATTCATGCATTTTAGCTGTGATCCTGCAAGTATGCCTTTATCACAAAAAAGGAGACCTCAGCCCGGTGTGCTGTTCTGGTTTCTGATACTGTTCGGGTTCCTAACCTGCTTTGAGGCCTGGCACGACTGCTGCGTTGTGGAGCTGGGCCGCAAGGAGAGGTGTGTGTTTGGGACAGCGTGTTACCCTACGAACTGATGTGTGCTGGCAAAACTGTCCGTGTGTGTTTGGTTCTTCTGGCCTGTGCCGGTTCACGCAGAGGGGGCTTTCTGCTCCAGTATGGACAATAGCTGCCGGTAAGGAGTATAGTTCATGCAGCAGTATGTGTGAGGTGTGATTTACTGCACACTAAGCTGATGTCTTTTAACTCATTTAACTCCAGCTCCTGCTGGACAACTGTAGAATGGTAATATCTGTGCTCAGGTTGAACAGGAAGTGAAAGAATAATTTGCAATATTTGTATCTGTGTTCCTACCTGTTTGTTTTCTATGTGTCACAACTGAGAAATGGAAAAATTCTCAGGCTTCTTCTGTACAGATAACTCTTTTGATTTTATTTTTTAGCAACAAACAACAAATACTGTAGAGGAGCCACTTGATCTCATCAGACTCAGTCTAGATGAGCGAATCTATGTCAAAATGAGGAATGACAGAGAGCTTAGAGGCAGACTACATGTAAGTAAAATTTTCAGAACAGCACCATGCTTATTCAGCTAAGCACTGGACAACATTTTTTTTCATCTACAACAGTCTAGTACACAAGCTCATATCAATATTCCATTGATTGTTAAAAAAAATAGTTTCAAAATGCAATTGTATCTCAAGGTTAAAAGGGCAGAGGTTAGAAAAGGTAGGTTAAAGATCATCTTAGTAACAAGGACTGAACCCTTTCTCTTATGAAAAGTGCAATGTGATCAGTGGGAAGATCTGTTTTGTTCTGTACTCTGTCTGTTATTAAATGCTTCTCTAGAGTCATGGCATGTTTGGGTTTTTTTCTTGTCTCCCAAATGATGCCGAACAATTCATTCCACTGCGCTTTTTTGCCTCTGTTTCTGTCTGAAATAAGCAATGATGCTGCAGGCCTCTTCTGGTGGTGTACCCTGAGGTCACTTTAAGACTGAATTAAGAATGAGATTGTTGTTATCACACATGTATCTTTTAAAGCACAGGCTACAAGGGTATGAGGGGATATGTACTCAGCTGGACTCTCTACAAATCTCATTGTCTGAGTGTTTTCTTCTGGGAGTGATATGTCTGTTGACAAGACAGATTTTTTTTTGCTTTCTATTATCAGTCACCCTTCCCCTGTGTGGGGTCAAAGAATCAGTTAGCCCATGTGTTCTTGGGCCTCAACTCCTTTGGGAACACAAAAGATGAGGAGAGATCCATGAGGCACACATGTAGTTTGCATCATGCTTTTATAAGGCTTTCTAAAAGATTATTTTAAAGTTTTATAGCATTGTATTAATTATGGCTTTTATATCCTTTAAGTTGGCCCCAGGCAATCAATTCCAGGAGGCTGGACTGGCAACCAAGAACGTATATCTGGTCTCATGTTAATAAAGTGTTTCTGTCTCTTGAGTTTTGTGTATGTTTTCACTGAATGCTTCCCAGATATTTCTCAGAAAAGTATTTCAGTAAATACAAATGCCTTCCTGGTTTTTGTATGCTGCAGAGTACCAGTTTGTGGACATTTGTTTGGAATTATAACTATAACTGATACTATTTTGTTTCGATGTAGTGGCATATTTTGGTCGAAATCAAGCTAAACTATGTTTGAAAGTCTGCTAAAATTCTCATTTTAATGAGTTTGTGTTTGAATTTAGGAAGAAATAATAAACTTACTTCATTCCTACAGGCATATGATCAGCACTTAAATATGATTTTGGGTGATGTGGAAGAAACTGTAACTACAATAGAAATTGATGAAGAAACTTATGAAGAGATTTATAAAGTAAGGACTTAGTGTATCCTCATAGAAAACTTTTTTAAAACTAATCTATATTGTTGAAGTATTTAATTGCTGACTGGTTTTTGAACGAAGATCTAAGAGAAATTTTGGGCAAACTGTGAAAGTGCAAAGGATTTCCAAAGACTTGGTGTTAATTGTATTGATCTCTTCAGAAATGCCAGAACATGATGTGTTTGAGGTTGTGTTTGTTGGAGTTGCTTCTGATGTTTTGTTATTGAATTTGGTTATACCTTTAGCAGATATGTTTTGTAAACTACACTTTTGTAAATGTAAACTTTTCTTTGCTTCTTCATAGTCTACCAAAAGGAATATTCCGATGCTCTTTGTCAGAGGTGACGGCGTTGTGCTTGTAGCTCCCCCGTTGAGGGTTGGTTGAAGCAAGAAAGGATTTAACCTTGTTGGAAAGTTTCAGACTTTTGGATGATGGTTCATGTTTCGATCACGTGTCTCCAAATTGTGTATGTGTTTTTTATAGGATGTTTTTGTCTGTTTTTTTGGGAAGGAGATGGAAGGGGAACTAGTTTTTCTTGCAGAAAGTACATATAGTCAAATGAAGCAGTGTAAACCTGACATGATTTTCTCAGAATTAATGTAAGTGCTGTAAATTGGCTGTCTTGTCACATCATAAAAGAATCCTTCATTTTTTCCAATCTTGGCAATACCACTGTCTTACTTTTTTGTTTTAAATAAATTTGGTTCAACTTTCAGATTTGACTTGTGTTTTTATGTCGAAGGCATTATTATTATGTTCTTCTGTAGGGCTAGTGCTGTGTTAAGTTGTGGTAGGTAGCTTCGCTTTCTGAGAAAATCGTCATTTTTGTGTGTTCTGTTAATCCTTGCTAATACCTGAGTCTTGCAGGTTGATGTTTGGGGGGGGGGCAATACTACATGGATCTACAGAGCTATAATTTACAGTATTTTCAGATGGTTTTACTGTGGCTGTACTAGAGCTTTAGTTTGCAGGGCCATGAGTAGAGACTGAGGTGGTTGCCTCGCGTACTGTTGAGTTGCCTGGTGCATGCATTCATTTCCCACTGCCTGTAGCCTGTTTCAGTTCTTGAATACCTAAAATTTGCAGCATGCTTTGGATGCTCATTAGTTTTCTGTAGTGAAGATGTGCTAGAACATGGAACAAAGCTCTTTTTATATTTTGTCAAGCCCACTCTGTTTGCAATTTATTTTCCTTGTATAAAAAAGGCACTTATACTGTGAAATGTTTTTAAAAGTATGTTTGAAAGGCATACGAGAAAGGTCTACAATGGGACATTTTCTGCAAAGCTTGACTTGTGACTAATTTAATTTATTTAAGTTCTTAGGCATGCTCTGTAGAATTAACAAAAGCAGCTTGCTCTGGCTCTTCTCCTGCAGTTAAAATCTTTAACTTATGTCCACAGCTTGTGACAGCAGTGAGGCATGCAAGGTCTACCTTGGTAAGCTCCAAGCCAGAAGATTCCTAAGGGAATACTAACTTTTTTGACAGTAAAATATATACACTCAGAAGATGTATGTATACTCACGCTTTTTGAAATAAGGAAGGCATGGACTAGTGCAAAACCTGCTCTGGCTTCTAGGTGGCATCTGTATCCTGTTGTTCTCATGCAATGTCCTCTAGCATTAGGACAATAGGAGTTGCAGCTGAAGCTGAAATAGTGAAGCTGTTGTTGAGAATTAGTGTCTCAGTGGCAATTATAGTCTTAAATTTTTAATCACATGGAGACCTGCTACCATATTACTTGCACATCATTCTCAAAAGGACAAATCGTTCCAATTGTACACACATGCAAAAATTTGTTATCTTAAACCTGTGTATGATACTGTTTTCATATATAGGTCCCTGGTATGCAAATAAAAGAAGAAAGCATCTGTATAACTTAATACTCTAAACATTATTTGAATGGACAGGTATACAGTGGCTTTGTAGCAGATTTCCCTCGCTATATCATCCTTGCTTGAAGTTGGTCTGGGCTAGGATGAAAACAATTTTCCATGATCCCTATCTCATCCATTTCCAACATGCTGGCTCTGCAGGGGTTGGCTCAGCAAGCACCAGCTCCCATTCCATGTGTACATGGCTCTTGATGTTGGAAGAAAGCTGGTGATGCTGCAGCTGTTCCCCTTCTGGAAGGGGCACAAGAATGAGTGCACTGAGGTCCTTTTTAGTCCATTATCTCCTGCCGCTCTAGGATTCCAAAATAAATGCTTAGGGGGAGAGTAAGAATAGGTGAACACAGCGTTTGTTCTCGAGTTCCCAGGGATCCACATGTGTGGGAAAGGAGAGAGAATACATTTCACAGAACCCGAGGGATTTCTTTTCCATTAGTTAGTCTACATCCTTTTGGGGGTCTAAGCCCCTTGCTATATATTGCTATGGTACCTTACAGGCTGAGCATGTGCTCTGAACAAATACTTCTTGTTTTGTCTTTTTCTGTTTTGGACTTGAACTTGCTGGCTGTCGCTTTCTTATGTGTTGACAGATGTTGACCTGGTGGTATTCAGAGATAGCAGAGTATACATTTAGCTTTCCATTTTTCCTACTTCTAGTTGTCCTTCAGTTTTCTCTTTTCCGGGTTGCAAAGCATTTTTCTATGTAGTCATTTTTGATGAAAACTGTTTCATTCCTCTCTACTCTGTGATTTTTGTATTGGTGGACATGATACACAGCGTTGGTACATCAAACTTCTGCCAGGTTGAATTTTAGAATTAATATCTGTTAGTAACACTTGTTAGGTTCTCTGAGACTGATAATACAAGCAAGGTCTAATTTTCCTTTACTTGAACTGTATTTGCCAGCATAACACATTTATCTGTATGTCAAGTATTTCTGTATTAGAGAGCATCAGCACCATTGAAAGAGGTCAGCTCACCTGAATCCATGCCCTTTAAAAATTGTCTCATTTGTCACCTTCTGCTGCTTTTGGAGTTTTAAGTGAGCGGTTATGCGTGGTGGTTGCTAGTTCAATTATTATCTAATTGATTTCTTCAGTATTCACTGTTGGATTATAAAGATATATTATTGGTTATGTTGCTGAAATGTCCAGTAGCATTTTTTACTGACCCTCCAATTTGAAATTGGCACTTGAGTGGGAGCTAGTCTAAGCTCTTCTATGATGAATATGGATTAAAAAAAACAAAACAAACAAACACTTTAAAAGATTTTTTGCAATCTTGTCTTTCTTACTGTTCTTTCTAATCTTTGATCATCTATTGGCTGTACTAACCCTTTGTCAAGATTCCTACTCCTAATGTGTTTGAAAAAGGATTTATCATTAATGTTCCTCTTAACTTCTCAAATTTCTCAAATACCTTTTTGTATTGTCTTACATTTTTAACATGCCAGATTTTTAAATATTACTCAGCTTCTTGACACTTGCCTTTTTTTTTCTAGTAGCTATTTATAAGCAGTAGCAGTCTTTCTAGTAGCCTTCTGGTAATTTATAGCCTTTGGACTGCATGTTTTTGATAGGTGGCAGAGTAATTTCTGGATGTTTTGTCTTTAAAGAGTTTCTGTTCTATCTGCAGACATTCGACTCTCAGCATCTCTTTTTTTCAAATAAATTTTTTATTATGTAATTGCCTTTTTCAGAAATACCAGTATAGTTGGACCTCTGGTGTCTTGCTTGTGAGAGTGTCGGCTCCCTGTGAAACTTCTGCATGGCCTCATTGTAAAATTGACTTTTTGGCGCTCTAACTGATGTAGGACACTAGATGGTGCTGCATTTCCTCAAACTCAAGCTTGGTTGCTGTGCCTGACGATATATGTAGCCTGTGTCAACAGGCCCTGTAGTTGTACAGTCATTTGTTTTTAATTAGGGTGGCACTTGCTGACAGTTTTAATTAACTCTGCTGCTCACCCATAAGTAAAGATCAAAATATGTTTTGATAGTTATGTAGACACAGACCAAGCCCTCAAAAGAGTTAAACAGTATGCGTGCCTTGCGTTGTCAGATTTTGAAACGCATGATTTCCAGCCTAGCAGCTTTCTTAGTAGCGTTAGCGGAAGATAGATGCTGTATAGAATAAATTGTGGTTAACCACTTTGCTGCTAAGCGAGGAACAGCCCTGTTGTGTGTGGTACACAGAGCTGCTTCTGCACCCGCTGATGCAAGTGCGAGTTGTACGGCTGTCCAATAACTTCCCTGGAGAACTTTTTTGCAGTTAAAGTTCAGCAGGGGCAACAGCCTGCACTGTACATTCAATTCTTGAAGTGATAAATATTTCAGTTCATTTCAAGTCACCCATGCTGCCTTTTTTTCAACACATATAGACAGACTTTGATCCAGTCTATGTGTTTGAACGTGATAGAATTTTGTTCTGGGTTATGTAGGGTTTGGGGGGATTTTTTTGAAGTTGACCAGAGATTACATGATGCTTTTCGTTCTTATTACCCAGGACAGGGCAAGCCCAGGATCTGGATATAGGTTATAGTAATACTTGAGCTGTATAAACAATGGCAGACTGCTGCAGGGACTCAGAGCTGGAAAAGCAAAGCAGTATTGATCATGTTGGGAGTTATGCAACAACACTGTCTCCTCTTAAGTCTTCTATTCTTGCTTTGTAGGCACTGGAAATCTATAGTTTGAAATATTGAAGAGAAGGAAGCTTGTAAGCCCTTAGCATTCTTATTAAAACTGCAGCGGTGGGAAGGGAGCTGATTCAGTGCAAAATGACAAACGCTGTGCATTGTTTTTTGGACTGATGATGGCATGTACAGAAAATCCCATCAGGCTTAGTAAGATTTAAGATATTTGTGCCAAAATCATTGATGGGCTGAATACATCATTGCTGAGGGTGTAGGACTCCCATGTTTCTAAACAGGAAACTGCTTTCATATACTAAACAAAAAGAGTGGGAAAGAAAAATAGAAAGTTCTACAGAAAACTGAAGCACAGTGTCCAAGCCTTTTTGGAGGGGAGGGGGGGTTGAAGAATGGGTGGAAGGAAGAGAATAGATGATGTGGGTTGGAGCGGAAAACAAGAACCAGTGACGGAAAAAGATGTAGCCAGAAACCCTGTTTATGATTGACTTTTTTTCATTGTTACCTAAATTAGTTTGAATGGAAGAGGCCCACTCCCAAATTTTGGAAACTTAGGCCAAAAAGCCTATTTAGTTTTACAATAGCATTTGATCAGTTTACAATGTGACTGACTGACTGCAGCAGCAAGGGCCTAGGTGTGCTCACTATCTGGATGGGTAGACAAACTATTGCAGAAAGCACAGCATAAACATTTGGAAGAGTTGGGTAATGACTGATCATGAGGTGGGGGTTAGCAATGTTTTCCTCTCTATGGTGCATGGTAAACATGAAGATCTACTGAAGCTGGGTGCATATGGGAATCTTCGGGAGAGATCAGAATATTCCAATGTAAGCACATTTTGTGAATTAGGAGAATCGTATTTGATTCAGAGTATGTACAGTGTTCCTTAGTCATACATATTTGTATTCTGAAAGTTAAGGGATAGCATGAACCTTAAATGAAAAAGATACATTTTCTTATTTGTGAAGATAATGAAATATTCATATGGCAACGTAAAACAGTTCTTGAAAACTAATATGTTCCAGAAATTTCAGTAAGCCTAATCTGCGTTATATATTTAGGTCACAAAATATCTTTAATACCTCAGGTAATTGATGCATTTCCGGATTCTATTTGGTTTTAGTGATGAAAATTGCTCTAGATTTTTAGATTTTTTAAAATTAGTTTTCTGATAAAGGCCTATGCTTTATGCATCTGTGCTGGCTAACCTTGATGCTCTTCGATCAGTCTGTTGGTTCATGTTACCCAAAGCTGATGTTGCTCTCTGCAGTAGATGTTCTAGTGTTCTAGCATATTTCTGGGTGATTTTAGCAAGAAACTTTCACCAGGGATTTTAAATAGTTTGGGAAGTGGAAGCCTGAATTCCATAAACTATTGTGGTTTCTCAAGGAGACCTTAGTGCTGCAGGAGCATTAGTCCTGTTCCTTTCACACAGCGCTCAGCTGTTACACAGAAAGATTGATCATTATTGTTGATAAAGAGGCTGCAAAACCCTTTGCTCGCAACAACGGTTTATTACATGATTCAGTCTAACCACTATGTAATAGAACTCAGTTGTGGCCCTTCTGCTTCAGTAAATTTTCATTTACTCTTCTCAAATCTAGTAAACTGCTGGGCAGTAAATACTCTAGTTATGTGTAAACTGTTGCATCATATGTTTGTCACTGGAGCCTGCCACTTAGTGGCAGAGTAAAGTGCTGTGTAAAATTTTGAGGAAGTCACATAATCCCTTCCCAATCTGTTCCATGGAAATCACAATGAACTTTCATCTACAAATTTTTTTCATTTTAAAAAGAAGTATGCTCTTAATTTAAGTGTGTAGAATAGTAAGTATGAAGCCTATGGTTGTCATAATTGAATTTATTACTAATTTTTCCAGAGCCTTCAAGTTTCAGTGACAGGGGAAAAAAAATGACACAGTGGTCCTTCAAATCTTGTTTTCTTTAAATAACCCCTGCAACAGATGACTAACTTTGTCATTCATCCTTGCCATGTAATTGCTCTGATTAAGTTGGCTTTTTAAGCTGTAAAGGTGACACAAGATAGGGGACTTAATCACATTTTTTGTAGCAGGTAGCTGTTACAAGTTCTTCCTGTGCCGCAGGTGGTGTGGTAAAGCAGAGTTGTGTCGCTTGTGTTGTAGCACCTATATTTAGTACTTTTCAGTAGAACAGTTGCCTCCCCTAACTGCCCAGATGTTGCATTCCAGTGGTTAGCAGAAGTCTGAGAAAGAAATGAGATATCAACAGATAACATCTGAGAGCTAATTTGATTTGTTCTGCATTTGTAAAGCATTCCTCCAAGCTAAATTCCTATTGATTGAGGTGCTGCTTATAAAAGGCTAGAGATGCAAAGCTCTGCTGCAGCCCAGGAGAATATGCTATAGTTAAACTGAACACAACACAATGATTTTTTTACATACCAAGCCTTCTGACCATTTTATCTGCCTGTTGGTGTAATTCAGTTATTTGGAGTTGTGTCTATTAATGCAGTCCTATCTAGAAAGCACAGGCTCTAATCTTAGTACCAACTAATGGAGATTTTCCTTGTGAAGGTCTTGTTGAGGTTTTAGAACGTCCTTGGCCTACATTCATTCTCTGAAAACCAGCCTAAACCCATCAATGCTGTATTCATGCAGCTCCTGCATTCACAACATCCTGTGGGTAAGGCAAGAGATCTCAATCCTAAAGCAAACTCTTGTTCCTACGTTTTCTTTCTTGAGGCAGTGTGTCTAAACAATGATTTCTTTTCTTCTCCCCTCTCAAGTGCAGTTTCATGAGTTAAGGAGAAATACTTTACATATGGTGTTTCAGGTCCTGAATACGAAGTTTGCTTTGTAATTTTCCATTACTTCTGTTTTCCTCTGGATTTTGTTTTAGTAGGGTTGTCCCACAGAAAGGTTACAAGGTTTGATTGTTATGAAAAGCTCTGACATCTCTGGAAGGGAACTTCCTGGAGAGCCATTTCTCTGTTGTACTCTTACTTTTCTGGTACCAGTCTTGATACACAGCTCTGAAAAGAGGGTGAGCACTGTTCCTTGGCACAGCTGTGCAGAAAAGCCAGTCACACGGAGAAATAGTATCATCGTACTTACAACAGACATCTGCAGGTTCTTGATCCAGTTATTCTTCTCTCTGCATTCTTTCAATACAGTTCTCTTTTTTTATATTCTTGATTTTTTTTTTTGGTGAAGTCTGCAACCTATACATCTGCTTCAATACAAGTGATGAATTTGAGCACAGAAGTGAATTTTAAGGTTGTAAACAAACACTGACCAAATCTCCCTTTCATTTTCCTTCTTTAGTAACTTGGAACTAGTCAGCTTCAAGACCATACTCTAGTATGTTCTTTATTGTGATTGATAGTTTTTTTGATTTCTAGTCTGTTCTCTTCTAATGAGTTTATTTTTTACAGAAGAAAAGCAGTCTTAGACATCAGTGAGTACTTAAACATCTACATGTTGATGAAGCTTCTGTAGACACTGCATTGGTCTCTTAGAAGACACCCATAAAGTTGGTGTTAGTGGACATCATCTGCCTCATCAAACAAGTCTCAGACTTTTTAAATTGCAGACACAAACTGCAATTGCAGTTTTGAACTTACGATAATCTCAACATACTGGTATGAAAAATGACAGGCCCATGACTTCCTTTTCAAAAACACCTATTTTCATCAGCTGTTTCATGAAGAATTGCAGCTGTGTAAGGAAGGATTTAGCTTTTGGCCTGATCAAAATGTGCAAATACATTGCTGAAGCCTTTGTTTTCTGTTCAAGATGTTTCTACCCTAGGGATTCTTCTCTTAGTGCTGAAAGGAAAGTGTTAGTGTGAGTTGCAGAGCATACTTTGAACTAATGTCCACCTAATTGTTTTGATTTTTTTGTTTTGTTTAATGTAAAATTTGCCTGTGGCATTAGCAGTTGCATTGTGCTCATGTGAGTCGTTAATCCCTAGGACTTTTATTTCTGATGAGAGTTAAATGATGGCTGAATATCTAAAGCCATGGAGTTCTGTGTGCAAAAATACATCAAAATGTTTGAAAACTTTTTTGCATCTGGGTCCAAAATTTTTGATGTCCAGAGATGTAACACATGTGGTCTTTGTAGTATTTTCTTCTAGCTTTAGATGAACCCCCTTCCTGCACTGCTCTGCTGTGTCTGTTCTTGGAGGAAATTTGGTGTTGTTTTCCACTCTTGAAACCTGTTGTTACAGCATTGCATGAGTTCTCAACTCCTGCATGCCTGGCTGGTAGGTGCAAGTCTGTGTGATGGATAACGGAGAATTTCCAGGAATGTTTAAGTTTTTCAATGCTTGTAGGGCCTAAGTAGTTCACAGTGTCTGAGCAGCCTGGGGAACTGGCACAGAAGCGTAGATTTAACCTGAATCAATTCTGTGTTCAGTTCAAGGAACAGGAGCTGCTTAAGCAACTGCAATTAGAGAAAAATGTCGATTAAGCTACTGCTTAAAGTAACATCAGAACACCCTTAGTGAAGTGTGGAGGTTTCAGAGCCCTCTCTTCAGCTTGTTAGCATCAGTATGCAGCAGGAGTACATCCATACGTACAAGAGAGTTCAGAAGAACCGAACATGGTAGGAATTGTGTTCTCAAAAATTAATCCCCAGGGCATATATGAAAGGTATCTCCACTCAAAATACTTAGCTTATTGAAGCCTATAAAACCTGTTCAAGGTTTAGACACTTTAAAAAGCAAACAAACAAAAAAAACCCGTCAGCTAAGCATGTGACATTTGAAGACTGTTTAATTGAAATTTGAGATGAATGCTCAGTAAGTTGTTTGTTTTTTTTTCTTACTTCATCAGAAGATATTCATCCACATCCTTATATAGAACTGTGACATTCCTATACAAAGAGGTTGTAAACAGAGCATGAAAATATGATATAAGCGGCCAATTTGCCTTGAGCAGTTTTTTCTCATATACAAGGCTCTGTTGCATAACTGTTCTCTTTGGTCTGGCTCTGGCATTTATGGGCTGGATGGTTACGTGGGAAACTAATCAGAACATTTACTACTTCTAAGGACTAGGAGTTTCTGGAGAAATCTGGATGTTCTGCGTGTAGCAATAGCATCCAGAGAAAGAGGGGTTAATTTCCATAGGATTCCTTCCCAGAGTTTTCTCCAAATAAATATTCTTTCTAAATTAGGAATAAACTTAGTGTTTTGTCCTTTGAGCAGTAAGCTTGGGACAAGACACTTTGTATTTCTGGTGTTTTTTTTTCCTTCTCCTGTTCTAGGGTGTTGTGTAGGGTGGCCACTAATCCTTGGTGTGTGTTTAAGAGCAACAGAAGCAATTACTGCAGGTCATGCTGACCTCAGGCTGGGTTTCTTTTGTTTTTAGGTTGGTTATTAGTTACCTTTCTAACCCAACATCCTTTGTTTCCGACAAAGCCATTGAAGGAATGCAATAGCAAGGGAAGGAGGAAAGCTTCATTCATAAATCTGAGAACATTTACAAAGGGGGCTATAAATTACTATCTAATTTCTTTTATCTGAAGAAAAGAAAGCAGGACATTGCAATTAAACATTTTTGTTTAAGATTTCATGCTGAGACCATGACAGTACTGCAAATAGGGTACATTGCGGGCCTCTGTAAAGGGTCTCATAAATCCTAGAGCCCAGTAATGCAATCTGGACCAGGAGTACATGGATCATTGTTTCCTCTGCTATACTGGTAACATGGAGGAAGCTGGTACTGAAGGTATTGGAAGAGGTATTAAACTGAACCTACAGTATAAATTTCCTTCAATACATAATGTAAATAAACGTGAGTAATATTGGTAGAAAATAAGCTTCAGTTTTAACATTTCTATAATATTAAAAAGATATTTAATGTGAGTCTTAAAAGGCTGTGTACTGAATAACTCAATCTCTTTCTCTACAGAGAGCTGATAGTGGTTGATCAAACTGCTGTAAAGTTCAAGTCAACAAAAGGTAACTGAAAAGACGGACTAGAATGCTAGGCTAAGAAGTGAGGTGGGATCCTCAGATGTGGTCCAAGATTTGGGAATGAGAAATTACAAATTTATTCTGGTCCTATTAGCACAGGTAAATAATTCGGGTGTCATTAGCACAGCTGACACTTGTATAAGGACTTTTGTAGTGGTAGTTCTGGATCTGCACTAGGCAATGAACTGACCCGATTGAAAATCTTGGCTTGCAAACTCTGTCCTTAGCTATTTCACAGGTGTTTCAAGAAATTGTCTGTAACATTTTTTAATAGTAAGATACCATTGCTGTATTAATGACAATAACTTTCCACTGGCAATCCTGGAAGGTAGATGATCCTACCACACCTCTTCATTAGGATTATACCATCGAGTCCTGTAAAAGTGTTAGAGTTACAAGTGTAACTGCATTTATTCAAGCTTTTTTAAAAACACTCCCTGTTATTTAACACTGGGTGGTATGATATTAATTGTGTACTGTGAAAAACCACCTTACGTGAAATTTTGCATTACCTTATTCCTTGCAGTCTTTTCAGATGTCTTTACAGTCTTTACTCAATGATTTTAGTTGTATATCATTAAATTTTGGTGAGTTAGAGAAACACACTTGGTTTGTATTTTGAGTGACTTGTAAATATTAGCATAGAACATAGATTACATGAGAATGCAGTTCATCAAGAATCAGCAAACTGAGTATATACACGGTCAATTACCAACCTCTGAACAAGATGCAGCCCTGTGGGAACCCTGCTGGTTATGTAAGTTGCACCTAGGTCTCATCCTCTTGAAATCCAAATGAAGCTCCCCACTCCAAGTACTTAAAGATAGAGCAAGCTGAGAGCCTCCTCAGTTGTGGTGTGACAGTACAGCTCACAGAAGGTACAGGCCCTAGCATGTGATGTGTTAGGCTGGAGCAAGGTGGAGCACTGCATGTTGAGATCCTACAGTCTCTGTGAGCTGTATCTTGGGGTGCTGAAGATGAAAGCTTTAACAGTGTGAAGCTCTGCGTGGGCTGTTTGGCCCACAGGCTATGTTCACCATTCCTCATGTTCACTGGAATGTAGCACTTTCCAGCCTAATACAGATTGTGTTTGGTTTTTTTAACTGTTTAAGAAAATAGAACTTGTAATTATCGGACCCTAAGTGGGAGTCACTTAAAATGCATTAGTCAAGGCCAAAGGAATTTCCATTTCAGCCATGGCTCACACCAACCCTCATTCTAAGCTCTTTTATGTTGAGAAACCACCAACTTGACTGCAGAGGAACTGTATTTACTAACATGATGTTGCTCAGATTGATGCCAAACATTCTCGCTTTAGACTTGGTCTTTTACACAGTAACCCCACATACCCCTTGGGTGCAATTTTATGCGAGTGTGAACTCCCCACCTAGCTTTCGGCCTTTGAATCTTCAGGCTGAACTGATAAACCACAGCACCTCAGCTTATCCTCTGTGACCTCACCAAGGAGACTTAAATTCTGAATGAGTTGCTTTTTAGAGAAATGAGGCAAGCAGTTGGAGAGCCTTGCAGCTAGACAAAATAACTCCTCTAAAATAAACCAGATATCACTGGTTATCTCGATTAGAGCGAAATGTCACACACTTTTCGACAAGGTGAATGTAAGCGTCTGCTCGTCTCCTTATCCTCCAGCCCAAGGAAATAGAAGGAAGCATTGTTTTTTCCTTGTCCTTACTGAAAGCACCTACAAAGGTCATGAGGCATAAAGAGGGATCGTAATGTAAAATATTCTCAGTATGGGATTATGTGAATGACCAGGTGCAATGGAAGAACTGCACATGTGCAGCAGTTCTGCCTTGGCCAGCCTTGTGATCTTAATGACTTAATCTGTGAGGGGAGAGTATTTTTCCTGGTTTTCTCCTGCAGCTCCTCTGATCAATTGTCTTGCCAATAGTTACACGATGGAATGACAAAAATGGTCCCGTTTCTTAAAAAATGTCTCTGGTGGCAAAGTTTTTAAAAGTCTGGGAGTTTCCCTATTGTATTTAATGGGGCCTTTGGCTCATAAACACACTAAACAAAGAAACAATAGTTCCCTAGGGGAATTTTAAAAGCTGAAGTGTAAGAACTTTAATAATATTATGAAGACCTAGTATGTCTGATGTGGGAACTTAAATCTGAGGCAAGAATTATGAAAAGAATGTTCGAAGTGAAGATTTAATTACATGATTTATTGTTAATCATTTATTATTATATATACAGTGCCAGGGGCACTCCTGGTGCTTTACAGATGATTACAGAATAGCAATTCCCAGATCAAAGATCTTGATCATGCAATCTTTATTCATGTAAATATTCCCCATGGTGCCTGATCTTGTTCCATGTTAAAACTCAATAATCCCCCTCCAACACAGCCCATCATAGACAATTAAAGGACCCTCAGCAACGGAACACTGATTAATTTATCCTCCCCCGAACACTGAATATTTTGATGCCATATATTGTATGGATAAAAGATATTTATTGTGTTTTAGCAAACCTCACACTTCTCTGCAGCTTTAATTCTTAATTGTAGTGTCAGCAAACATTAAGATTATTTCCATGATAGAAGTGGCTTTTTTCTGGAAGAAAGTTGTCCACTGGCTTGGCCCCATATGTTTCAGACTCTGTTGATTTAATGGAGCCAATTTACTTGCGTGTAATTGTTCCCTCAGTGACTAGTATAGAAAGTTTCACCTTCAAAGGCAGATGCTGAATGTGAAATGCTCCTGCCAGCTATGCAGATGCCGAAATCTCTATTTGCAGAAGGTTCTACTTTTTGTTTTGTCCCGTGACACTTTGCACTCTGCTGGAAATGCCACCAATAAGCAATGCACTTAAATGGTTTTCTTACTCTTCAGCTGAGATGGCTGTTGTTCCTCCACTGGGTTGCTGTAGACAGCTGCAGAAGTGAGCGCAGCTTGCGCAGCCGTCCCTTGGCTTATGTCTTTGAGACATAACAGCTCTGGTGGGGAGAGACTGAGGCGTCTGTGCGCAGAAGGCAAAGGAGGCTTTTTTCCCTCCATCTGTTACAGGAGTTTAATACAGCTTTTTGCAGCATGTTGTCCCATTGCTCTAAAAGCAGTGGCATGTAGCACAGAGAAAAGTATTCTGGCTGGCAGTGTGTGGTAATCTACATGCCCAAGATTCCGTTAATGTGATCAGGATTCAGATTCCTATCTGAGTATCATTGGTCTAGACAGTGGGTAGGGAGTATTGCTAGAAGAGGTAGGTTGGATGATACCCAACCATTGGGTAGTTGCCTGCTCTTGAAAACACTTTTTTTTCTTTCAAAGTTGTGTTTAATCATTAAGATTTAAACAGTCTAAGGTGTCTATAATTACTCAGGATGTTAACGAAGTCTAGTACTTACTGCATGAATGAGCATTGCTCTGGCCAGTAGCTGGATGGCACTGACCAGTTTTGTGTTTATAGCTAATAACAGAGAAGCACTTTTTCTGTGCAAATCCTAATTACATTTAGAAACTTACTACCATGAGATTGTGTGAAGGTCATAAGTCTGTGTAAATTAAAAATGGGACTAAGGCAATTTATGCAGAGTAGGTCCATTTGTCACTGTTAAACAGAAAAGTTCTGGTGAGATCTCTCAGTCCTAAACTGTTGATGGCTTGAGAGTAAGAGAATGTCCCTAGGGAAGTATTGCTCTATATGCACACCTTGGTTCTTATACTCTTTACCTTACTGTTGAAAGCAATGTACTGGGCTAAAGGGAGCTGTCAGCTGGCTCAGTACTATTGTTTTTACATTCTCACATGTCAAAGTTCTTGGAAACATCTGATTTCAGATTCTAATAGTGTGGCTCATAGCATCATTAGTTCTCCTTGTATTGTAGTCATAGCCACACAACTCTTCCTAAACTCCATAACTCGTGTCTCAGCATGCCTCACTCTCAAGAAAGGCTGGTCTGTAGTTGCTAACAATTCTACGTGTAAAATTCTCACACCCCTGAGTCAACGGCAAAGCTCCAGAGCGACCTGGAGGTTCATTGCAATCATGGATGCCTTGGAGATTGCTCAGATTCAGCAGCAAATGAGTGCTGATGAACTAACCTTCATGTGCCCTCCTAACTCTCTCTCCTAAATGCTTTGGCAATAGGGAGTTTTGATGTGCAAAGCTGAAGTATGACTATGAAGTGATTTGCTTCAGGTACAAGTGAGGGAATGGTGGACCAGATTTATCTAGACACAGAATGTCAAGTTTCTGGCCAAATAATATAATAGCGCTTTTGCAGGGGCTTCTAAACCATGTAATACTATGTTAAGGATCAGCTTTACACTTATAGGCAGGTTTGGCTGTCGTCAGCAGAAGACATATCCCTGCCTTCCCCTCTGTCTTCCTCCTCTTCTTGAACTATCACAGTTCCCAATCTAAGATATTATCAAAGACTGCAGCTAGTTTTAGTGTACGTGAATAAAACGATCTATATTGCGTGGTAACTGAGCAGCACTACATATAGCATTCAGTCCTCCTCATTTGGAGACCAGTGAACTTTGGCATAAAAATCATGTAGGTGGGAATAACTGCTTTAGCTCCCACAGCTACATCCACCTCTGATTGTAAGCCAGAGACCCTGTGGTGCAAAAACATTTGGGAGTGGGGCAGAGTCATCCTGTAAGTCAGATACAGTCTGTAGGTTGTCACTTTCTCTGATTTCACTGGCCATGGTATTCAGGTCTAATCACAAGGCCCGTAAATGTGCTAGTTTTTGTTAATTATACTTGTGCATATTGTGGCAGTGCTTGAAAGCTGAAATTGAGATTGGGATTGCATTGTGTTAGGCGCTGTGCGAGCACACTCATCGCATTCCTGTTCTCAGTCTGTCTTGAGTTCAACAAGGAGCATCAGAATGATAATTGAAGGTAAGGGACTACTGATATAAATCGTTACAGCTCTACTGAAAACAGGATATTCTCTGGTTCAGATTTTTCCCAAAGTCATGTTTTTCTGGAGGCTGAAAACATTTCCTTCACTTTTTGAAACAACTTTAGACATGAGCTTTTTATCTGTACTGCCTTGTGTTGGTGTAAAGCCTCACAATGAAGCCGGAAACTAGACAAGTGGTCGTGACCTGATTGTAACCAATCTTCAACAATGGATAAAAGAATTGAGATTCACTTTATCCAGAACTCTGTTTTCTGAGTTTACTGTAAATGGATTCTTAAGCAGCAAGTGACCTCCTGAAGACCTCAGGATTTAAAGAATAACTCAAAAGTGTCCATACAGGTTAGTGTGACCCACAAAATATCCATTACTCATTCCTCTTTAACTCTGAAACAGCAATGCCTTTGTTCCTCTCTTTCTTCCTCTCTTTCTCTGACTTGAAGGCAATAACAGGACCTGTGGCTTTGCTCTGTGCATGTCACTGCCTGCCAAGAACAGCAGGCAAATGAGTAATACTATTCCTCCCTTGAAATTCTTACCTTGAACTGAAATTAATGAAAATCTTTACCATGAAAGAGAAGAATCCAGTTTCGTGGCGAGGTAAAGAAAGGATTTAGACTTAGATTGATTTACCTCATTTTCATTTACAATAACGGTGGTGGAAATAACTAGGATAACAATGAGAAATGGAAAGGAATGATTTAAGTATCAAAAAAAAACCCTTTCTGGCACCTGGCTAATTAGAAACTAGTAAAGTGAACTTAGACAGGACAACATTGTGATCAAAATGGAAAATCCAGTCATCACAAAAATACCTCTCCACTCTCTGATGCTGGAACAGTCATTACTAGCCTATTTTTGCATCAAGCTTTGTACAGGCCATCAGTTGAAAGCACAAAAATGTGTTTACCGCCCAGTAAGCTGCTTGGTTGATTCTTCGAGGCCAGGAGGTAACACACAAACAATCCCTAGAGTAGCAGAGGAGAGGAGTGGTAAAAGGACTTTCTTTGTCTGTCCTGTGTTTAAACAGAGTGTTCACCGGATTTTGGTGGTGTTATCATCGGACAAGTATTCTCTTGTAAAATTGATACCTCCCAGTCTACTTATTAGTAATATAATAGCCATGTTGAAGTCATGGTGGTCTAAGGATAGAATGGAAGCTAGGCATTCAGAGAGAGATGACATCTTTTATTAGATATTTACATGTACATTCTGTCTTCCCTGAGAGACCTTAAAAAAAAAAATATCAATGGGCAAATTTATAATGAAAGCTGATGAATAAAAGGGATGATTTCTCACCCTTAAACTTGTTCTCTCTGGGCATGGTGCAAGAATGGTGGTAGGATAATGTAAAGAAGCAGCTTCCACTGTTGTCTGTGCTGTTTCTATGTGACTAAACAAAGGACTTGAATCTCCAGCACTGTTTTTGCTGTGATGAATGCTTTGTAAATGCTGATGGATGGATTAGGGGAGGATAGAAAGATAAAAGTTTGACACGTCTTGCTAGTACTGAATTCATATACAGATTGAAAGTGAAGTGTAATTACCACCCAGATCAAATTCTTTCAAGAGCCAGAGCTGTCTAGACCAACAGCAGATATTTATTTTTAGGGTTGATCTTTGTGGGTTTTATTAGCAATGCTGCCTTCCCTGGGGTAAAAGCAGGGGAGGGAAGGACACAACATCCTCTTGAGTTTCCATTGTTAAAATAAGCTGTGTAAAGCTTACAGGAGAAACCTTCATTCTGAGAGCAGGCTGTATTTTTGAGATGTTTTCTGCTTTAAATTGGCTTGAGGAATCAGTGTAATAAAACTGACATTTGGAAACTATATTACGTATTTGGAGAAAAAGTATATTTGTAACGCAGATAAAGGGTATGATGAAGATTCTTCTTCAGTTGAGACAATCGTGGGCAGTTAATTTTACCCGTAGTCACGATGTGTAGGCAATAAGATTTGTAGGTAAGTGCAATCGTAGATATGGCTCTGTTCACTATAGCTACACAGAAGGAAGGAGTTGGACCCATTCTGTTGATAGTACCCCTTTTTTAGCAGATCGGTCAGCTATTGCTAGGCTCTGACATGCATTGCTTCTCTATTTCTGTTTTGTATTGCCCCCACAAAACACCTGCACACAAAGCTTTCAAGCGTAGCATAACGACTCCTTTGTTACGTTCAACTGGATTGTTGGAAGTGAGCAATCTGGAGGTGTGTTATAAAATTTTTCAAGTGGGCTACTTAACTTGGAAAGCTGGAGAGATAAACTTAGATGTGCTGTTAAACAGCAAATCTTCTAAAGAACCTAGAGTGGGACACCAGCAACGTGATTTCACCGCCTGTGAGTGCTAATGTTCTTTGCCATCTGTGGAGAAGACAGACCTCATTAAGACTTTCAGAGTGTTCTAAGAGTCTCACATTGAACATCTCTGTACAAAATCAGGTTTTATTTCTGCAAGATTTTGTCTGAACAGGACTGTTCTGCCGAGCGGAGTGTGGTAATGAGCTACTCATAATGTACCAACATCCCAGCACTGGAAAACGTTTGTGCTTAAAGGTGTTGAATCACAGACCTCTAGCAGTTACTCTGAAGAACCTTTCAGTTACAGCAGAAGTAAACATGTTTTCTTTTCAAAAGGGGCTTGTGGGGCAGATGACAACAAAGAATGAACAGCATGGAATTCCTGTTGGATATTCACGACAGCTTGTAAGTGAGAAGCGGCAAGCTGATATTTAGTTAGCGGTGGGTGGCGACTTTCTGCCCCTGGTACCAGGTGCTTGCGCTGCAGCTCTGCGGCACTGGAAGAGCCCGGCGGGTTCGCTGCGCTCCAGCCCGGCCTCCGCTAGATGACGGTGTTGGACCAAGTTAGCCAGGAGAGCCTCGGCCCCATCCCCGGCAGCCCGGGGCGCTCTGCCCGGGACATCGGGAGCTAAAGCAGAACTTCGGAATTAAATCGGTGCTTTGTCTGATGGAGCTGCTGTATAAACTGCGTGGGGAGATGCTGAGAGTGAAAAGACGCTGAGAAGTGCTGCAGATGTGTCAGCTGGTGGATCTGGGATTCCAGGCGGGATTCAGGATTCCTACACGTCAGTGACAGTGGCTATACGAAGAGCACGGGGTTTCAACTGTGGTGTGATACCCGCAGTGCAGGCTGCTTGGCAGTGCGACAGCCGAGCTCTTGGCGTTCCTGAGCACATACGGTGCAACTATTGCTCGCAGGTGGCTCAAGGAAGAGCAGGAGTTGTCTGTAGTCCTGAAAACAGAATTCACAGGAATTTTCCTCCTGGGAGCAGGAATTAGGTCTTAAGCAGATGTGGCATCCCAGATATTAGAAAGGAGTATGGCTCATGTTCTCGTATGGGAAATGCAATTCGGTGGCCAGGTTCAGAATATTGAATTTTCTGGCTACCAATCCAGTGGGGAGAAAAAATAGAATTGATTTTGCTTTTTTCCCTGTTATGTTAATACTCTTTTCCTCTGACATGCTCTTTCTTATAATTTCTGAACAGATAGTGTAGTTTTTATGTAATAATAAATAAATCAAGACAAATGGATCGGGAGCCTCTAACCTCTATCTCGGAATTTAAGAACAAACTTCCGTATAATTTCCTGACTGTTGACAAGTTCATACTGGATAAAAGGAAATACTTTCAGCTCTCATAAACCAAAGTTCTTCATTATAGTGTGGAAACTGTTGCAGTTGATCTCTCCTGTTGCTAGATTCTTTTCAAGACATTTGGGATAAATTACTCCATAAAAGAAAGCTTTACAGTTACTTTCTATTTTGTTTAAATTTTGAAGAGTAGAGCTTTTAAAAGCAGTCCTTCAGGAGCATGCATGTGTGGAATGGTGTGGTTCTGTGTCTGAATGGAGTACTTTCTCACTGCTGTGATAGCTCCCAGTGCACAGAGACCTGCATGTCTGTTCTGCTTTTTGTGTACCTGGCAGCTTGAAAGCAGGTGGCCTGGAGGACAACACAAACACGAATGCTTTGCTATGGGAAATGGCACATGGCCTCTTGATTGCCACTTGGTGGCTTCACATGGTACAGCTGAGGCAAATGTCAAGGTGATGCTGTAATAGCAGGTACAGGTGTATGACTTGTCTGTTGTGGGAATGGGACCTTCTACCTGTGCCCCCTGATTTCCTACCTCTTTGAGTCTCCTCCCATATTCCCTGTGGGCAGTTGAATGGCAGTTTATGCCACCTAGCTTGTGAGACAAGGCTCAGAATACACTTTTCTTATGAGACTCCTATACCTTTCTCTAAGGCACAGCCATTCCTATTGCTTTTTCTTGAGTTTTCTCTCGTCCACTGTTTCGGTGTGGCTGGAGAGCTCTAGGAGGTGTGATGTCGGAATGTCTACAAGGCTTCAAAGGTTTCCTGTTCCAACAGGGCTGCATCCATTCCTACTCCACCTGACCCTGTTAGGATACCTTCTACTCTTGATGTAGTATCTCCTCTGTCCTATTCTTTGGCTATAGTCTCACAGTGAAAAACACATATTCTGTCCTGTATTACCCAAAGACCTATACCTACCTCACACTTTTTTAATGATGTTGCTAAACAAGACCATCTATACCTACTAAGAACAAGTAGAATTCAATGGCAGGATTAGTATTGCAACATTTATGAAGGTCAAGATAATGAAGAGATCCTTAGAAATGCTCTCACAACTTAGGGAGAAAAAAAAAAATCACACTAGAGATGGTGCCAAAGCAGAACCAAGTTTTGATTAGTCTTGAAATTTGAGGATGTCTGGATCCAGATAAAAAGTTGTGGTCAGCTTTCTTCTCTAATATGAAATGAGTCCAGACACCCTTGGACTTTGGGTTGAGCCAGTTCTGGAAACCACCCCCTTCTCTAATCTTTGTTGCTCTGTGCCCTTTTTTGTGTGGAGCTAAATTAAGGGAATTTGGCCTTCTCACAAAGTGACCACGCCAAATGCTCAAAACTTGGGAAATGAAAGGATTTAAGTTGTTGCTACAAATTCACTATAGCCTTTGTGCCATATGCATTATGATATTGTCTTTAATCACAGGCTCATATTCTATTAAATTTCTGCTCTGTAAAGAGCAGGATGGATATTGCTCACTTAATGAGCAGCTGTTTAATATGTTCTTCTATCTTCATTGTTCAGTGTGTACCCCATGGCTCATTTAGTGCACACTATTCAAAGCCTCTTTTGAATACAGAATTATTAATTTCCTTGGGAGCTTTCCTTCAGCAGTCATCATTATTGTATCTGGGTGCTTCACAGGCATGAAATAATCTATTTTCACAGCACCTCAGTGAAGTGAGGGGATACTGCACCCCTGTTTGGACAGATGGCAAACAGAGATGGGAAGATGAAGAGGAAACATTGCCAAGGGTTTTTGATTGTCTGGGACCTTTTTTTTGTTTGTTTTTTTCTGAGCTCACGGTGCTGCAAAATATTTTATATATTCAATGCACGGTTCCTACCCATTTCAGTTCTAGCTATGAGTGCTTAACAGTTTTTCAGGTCAGACCCTAGAATCTCCTGTTGGATCCCTAAGAGAATTATTGACAAGCTGTAAAAATGTGAATTAATTTGCTTAGCAACACATACAAACACTGTGATGGAGGGCAAGGTGGAGTCTCGTTCTGCAGAAGCACTATTTACACATCTTCAGGAGACACCTGAACTGATAAGCAGAGAGAGAAGAGACTCAGTTGCTCTACTTGCAAACCCCTTTCTCTGGCTGAAGCCTGGCAAGGAATCATCTCTTGCCTTTGTCACAGCTTCTCTTTCACAATCTAACTTTACTCTCTGAAAGCTCATTTCCCTGTTGAGAAAGATTTCTCCAGGAGACAATTCAAATCAGGAGCTTAGTTTAGTCACGGTTGCCAGCAATCCAGCAGGGCAAGTGCTTTCCCAGTTGACTGCAGAGGGACCTGAAGGGCACTATCCTCCCTAGGCTGAAGTTCCTCTGTAAATGTTAGCTGCTCCTAAGCCCCACTCAGTGCATTTCTAGGCTCATCATCCCAGTAGCTGTTTTGTCTTCTTCCCCCTTCCTCCATCTCCATTTCTTTCATTCTAAATAGACGTGCTCTAGTCCTTGCCTCACCAAAGTATTTCAACCAGTCTTACACTTTTTACTTTCAGGATGAAGGCAGTTTTGCCATCAGTACTACTGGCGTGGCAGCACGATGGTCATTAAAAGCCCGGGGGCAGTTGTGGACCTTCCCCTGCTTTTTAATGCTAAAAATGAAAGTATACTGGAAAAAAAAAACAACAAAACAACACAGAAACAACCCAGCTTCAACAACATAATGCTGCTTGCTCAATTTAGAGGTATAAGTTGGCTGGCACACACTTGCACACCTTTCCCATGTAGATGCTGCTGGGGAACAGAGATATGTAGTGAAAGTGGATATTTCTTTTTTTACAAACTTTACCTAGTATTGCAGTTGTTTCTCCTTTCAAGAAATATTGATTAAAGTCTTTGAAACGCATTTCTGTTTAAATAAATCTGCTTGAGAGACACTCAGCATGGAAAATTCCAGGCTGGATAGCTAAAAGTTGGCAAAGTTTTCAGCAACTGAAAAGAGGATTTTATAATGCATGGGAAGTGTCAAGCAACCTTTGTAATATTTGATGCTACCAGCCCTTGCTTATAATAAGTACAATTATCAAATGTTTCAGTAAAATCTTCTCTGCCCCAGAAAGAAGTTCCATTTTAGTGCCAAATCCTTCAGGCTTAGTACCTTTGTTACTAAATGAAGCCTCATTGCCAATCTCTAAGTACTTAGAAAGGAATGTTCTACTTAATTCCCATTCATAAGTGTAATTCATGACTAATCTGAACTTTGAGTGCACCTGTAAAGGCACTGTTTGTGTGTATTGTCTTGCTGGCAACAGTGACTGGAGTAAAATGCATCGAGTAGATGCCGTAGTTAAAGTGTTTTCCTAAGATAAAAGGAATATTAGTCAATGTTAGAGCACTCCACTCGAGATCAAAATCAGTCGAGATGGTAGGAAGATGAGGTAACTGGCACTGCTGTTACTTGTGCAGTGTTTTCTAGAGAAACAGAAAATGTCACTCGCCAGTCTTAAGTAACACTAATCTGATGGTGAGAGTATTAGCAGTGAAAATGAACACAGTGTATCTGTGGGTAAAGGTTATTGAAAGCTGAGCCTATCTTAATTTTGAGGGTGTGTGTGTATATATGTAGGTGATGATGAGTTCTGAGATTGGTTTTCAGATATAATTTAAAGACCAACTGCAAGGAAATGAAAATTAGAATCAGGAGCTGTATTCAGTTAAAATGCAACAACGTCTTGTGAAGAGGGTACGTCAGAACGGGATCTTCCCGCTCGACTGATTTCTGGGTATAGTCAGAGTTACAGGCTTGGTAAAAGGAAACATATTTTTCTGTCTTTTGCCTTGTTCTTTCTTTAAAAGCCAAAGCAGTGTAGGAGAAATTGAACAGACTTTCTCCTTTAGGATGCTGCTTATTAAGTTATGATTGGTTCCACCAAGGTATTGATGGGGTTTATTTTCAAGGCATTGAAATTGGATGACCGTATTTGAAAACATTTGGTTTCATCGACATTTGGTTGAAATCATTTGGTCTCCAGAATCTTAATGGCTGCTAAGAACAAAAGGATCTAGTCAGAGTCCAAAATCTGCACTGTCAATTTGCAGAGTGAATTAAAAGTTTGTTTGTCCAGCACTTGACTCTCTCATGTTGTTTTTTAGGAAAAAAAGAAATGAAAACTGGTAAAAAAACTTGTAGGAGAAACTGCCTACAGTACCTTCACTCATAGGTATGATGCAGACCATACATTCTGACACTTCATCAGATCTTTAGTTTTGTTTCTTCATCTTGTGGCAACATGCTAGAGTGCTTGTATCCCATCAGCTTCCAATACTGGATATAGCAAGTATGTAGGAAAAGTCAATTGATGAGGCTAAAAAAAGACAAAACTAAGACATAATATAGCAAAGTGATAAATTGAGAAAAAAAAGGATGGCAGCAATCTAAGACCTGAAAATCTACTGGTGTTTTTATGGACCAGTGTCCCCTTCAATCAATCTGATTTGCCCAGGAATCAGTTCTGCAGGCCATGTGAGGCTTGCAGCATTAACTGCTCTGTTGGTACCCAGGAAATCTAGTTTTCAGCACCTTCTGTCTTTGATCTGGATTTGCCTAAGAAGATGACTTAGAGTTCTGATGAAGGGATGGCTGCATTTTCCTAGAAGGGACTCTGTTCAAAACAGAACTAAAAAATTACCAATTAACAACCCAAACCACTATCCAAGCCACTTCCTAATGATTCCCAAATACACCTCTGTTTCAGTGGATTTTCATCTGTCACGTTGCATTTCATAACCTTATGACAGTCCCTATAGGCACGGAGCTTTTAGTAAGGCTGGTTAAAATCCGCTTAGTTTTATGCCTTCATGCAACATTTTTTTCTATCAACGATTTGAAAGAATTTACCTATTGATTTAAGTTACCAGGACACTTTATATTCTTTTTTACAGATGCTGTAGGTTTTACTTCAAGGCAGTTAAAAGTAACTGTAGAATTAAGTAAACCCTTTCTTCAGATTTAAGGAAAATTTTGAAGTCAGATCTGAAGCTTAGGATTACTTCCGTTGCATATTTGGAATCAAACAAATTTTATCTGGCTAGCTCAAAATTTATGGAAATTGTAGGTATGGATATGAACCTAGGAATTAATTTTGTGACTCAGATTAATCTTTAGAGGGGGGGAAAAACCCTTCCAGCTCAATTTATGATTGATGTAAGATTTCAATAATGACTAACCAAAAACTAGAGTAAAAAGCCTCCTACTTTTCCTGTGAATAGCTTCTTTTTGGAGGCCTTTTTTTTTTCCCTAAGGTAGTAGCAGTGGACAACTGCCTTGGACAGAAGTATTCTCCTGAATTTCTGTTTTCAACAGTGTTTGCCAGCAGTTGGTAGAAATATTTCATGTAAATATTGCTTTAAACTGCTTTAAACTCTAGGAATGGTGGCTTTGTTGTCTCTAGGTAGCCATACTGACTTCAAACACAGTCTTTGTCCCTGAGTTGTACTCCGCTGTCATTTTGTCCATGACTCCTCCATTTCAAATGTACTGTTTAAAAGCATTGGAACCAGCTTCTTTTCATCACATGGTAACAATGGTAATGCTTTAGTTCTAGGGAAATGATAGTTAAAAAAAAAAAATAGTGTAGTTTTCAGTATTTCGTAGGTTATATAAAAGTCAAGAGTGTCCCTTTGTGTTTAAAAAATGCCGTTTCAGATATGTAGTCGTGTTCCTGTTCAAAACAAGATTTCTCTTACCCACACAGATCATACCTGGAATGACTGCTTTTCACTCACTGATCTTCAACCACTTCCTACAGGTGGGTAAGATGGAGGGGGTTCCTGACCTTTCCTTTCATGCCTTTCCCATTTGAGTGTGCTGGCTGACAGTTTGTCAATGAAAAAGTCCGAATGCTACATTTTGTGCTGGAGGAGATTACATCTCCTTTTCATTGGTGCAAAGTGTTCAGGCCAATTCTATTCTCACAGAGTACAATGGTAGCACTCCCAATGAGGAGCAATCAGCCCTGGGAATCGTTTGCTTCACCAACTATCTGTTCAGATTGCTCTCTGATGTCTCTAAATATAACCCTTATTTTCATCATGCTGTTTCTTCTATTGCCTCAGTACCCAGGCTCCTGCAGGGACAGTACCAGCTCCCTTAAGATACTTGTAATCCTATTGAAGCACTCTGTGAACTGTGCTAAAGTTTTTTACCTCTTTAGGTAGGGAAGATAGTACATACTTTTACTGGACGTATTCTTTGGCTATATTTGTCTATTTGTAAGATACCTCTGCCCTCTTATCTTCATTTGACTGGCTTCTGGAGCATCCAAATGTTCTTAGATATACATCACATATCCCACATTGCTCCATTTGGTTGGCATAAGCTACAACGCTGCAGGTGTCAGTGAGCTGCTGTGGGGTAGGACCTCCTTTTGAGTCCCATTTTTGTATGTGTTTGATATCAGAAAAGAATTACTTTTATTTAAACTGAACCATTCATTCACAAGCAGGGAAAGGACTTGGGAAATTAATAAATCTCTTTGCTCATTCATTTCTGCATTTTCAAAAAAGTACTGTTATTGTTGTTAAAGAAGATCAGAAAATTGTTTCTAAACTCTTGAAGAAGAAAAAGCAACTGATGTTCTTCCCCTATGGCTGATAGACTCAGTTCAAGTGTTAGGTGTTACATGTGCTACAGTTAGGGACTATCCAAGGCATACATCCTCTTGAAGATAGGCAAACAGCATCTTTTCTTCTTCTTAAGATAATTCTTGAGTGCTACCCATGTGACACTTTTAATGTTTAAATTTCTCCATGGCCGTCAGCAACCTTGGAATTGTGATTCATTCTCCACATACTGCTTGTCACTCTGAAGCTTTCTAATATCCTCCCAAAGCCATCAACTGCAGAATTCGGAGTTGGACACTTACACTGTAGTATTGTCATGTTCTGTCCATGCCTGTTTTTATCCTAAACTGTACCCACAGTGTAATGTCACCTGGAAACATGCTGCTGGGAAGGGTTTGAATGTGGTATTTAGCTTCCATTACTAAGATTTTTTTTTTTTATTTTTTTTTTTAAAACAAAATCTGCTCTGGATAGATTGGGAGGTGGTGGTATTTGTCTTATTTCAAGAAAAAAAAAGTACATATCTTTTTAGGGGAACAGTGAAGATAGTAATATGGCCAATCTATAACCCACTTTAATAAGTGAGGAACAGGGTCTAAAACTAAAGAATTTTCCAGGGAGCACAAGTGTGAGAACTGAATCCTGTAGCTACTAAATGTCTCATGTGCATCATTTGCAGCTTACACTTGCATACTCAGCATATCCACATTTGAGCTGAGTCTCTACAGAAATAATAAACCTGATGATTTTCAGAGACTTATGGGTTTGAGATGCTTTCTGCAAACAAAAGAAAAACATAGCCAGTCTAGAATGGTCTTAAGCCAAATGAAATAAAACAAAGACCTCATCAACGGAACAGTACTTTAAAAAATCATTTTCAATAGATGAGGGTGTTATCCCAGATTTATGGTGATTGTGCCCCTTGAAGCACTTGCCAAGTTTATATGCAGCTTGTGTGTGGTTTCTGAATGCTCGGCACAAAGTGACATTGAGAGGGTTTTTTTCACATGCTTTGCTTCTCCCATTAATTCCAACTCCCTAGGGCTTCTCATAGAATAATTTCAGATACTTGTAACTAACGTGTTTTTCTGCATAATATTATCTTTAAGATTTTCTCCCTATTAAGTATGTGATTGATATGTGGTTTTGGGGACATCGTTATCTGAACTGTGGTCTTAATGAAGGGGACTAGGTATTCACATGTGCATCTTGAAGAGCTCCACCACAGTGCTGTGATATTTAAGAGCTGCCTAAGGTGCACTTTGTGCCAAGAGACAAATTGAACGAGTGAAGGAAGACAGCACAAAATAAAGGGTCGAACTGGTGCATACAATACATAAGTCAGGATGAAACAGAAGGCTACCTAAAGCACATCTATTGGATTTGGAAAACTTTGACTCATGTCTTTGAATGACTATAAGAGTGTTTCCCCCAGCAGAGGTATTATGCTAATTACCTTGCTTTTAAAAATAAGACCTGGCTTAATTGGTCAAAATACAAGCTTAAGCTGTGCTCTTGCTGTGATGCCTGAGAGAAATCAACTGACTGATGATGTTAAGTCAGGCAGCATTTGGAGATAAAGGTGGTGTTACTCAGAGCCATTAAGCTGGACAGTAGCTAACCTGTGTAGCTACGCAGGCTTATCACCAAGGAACTCTCCAGAACTTTCTGACAGGACTCTTTCTGCCAAAAATGCTCATTTGTCAAGAATCAGCTGGAGCAGATGTGGAAGTCAGCCCTGCACCAACTTAGCTGGTAGCAAAAGCGCTACAGAACTCACCTTAACAGGACTGAGCTAGGATCCAAATCCAACTCTCTAATTAGCACAAGAGTCTCCAGCTTGGAGACTTTTTTTTGCTGCCAGGCTGTAAATGAGTAGTCTCACATGTACACGCATGTTTGGGCCCAAGTTGAATTACATTGTTTATACAAAATAGAAATTCCCAAAGAGAAATACTGGGGCAGAAACTGGTGAAAAGAAAAAAAATAGTTGGAATATTTAACTTGGATGACCCAGGGATGCAGAGTAAGGCCTTGAATTGGTGTTTTTCCCATTCTTCATGAGCACACAGAGCACTGAGTAGGTGGAGCTTGCTAGTCATTGGTGTTTTCCTTCTTTTAGCTCCTAGCTTCGGCTTTTGCAGCTTGTTTTTGAGCTCTTACAAAGAGCAGGCTCTTTAAGGCAAAGGTTGTGCTTTACTCTCTTTTTGTAGAGTGCCAAGTGTGATGAGACCCTGACCCTGATCAGGACCTCTGGCTGAAAATAATACACATGAGCGAAGTGTATCATTGTGCTCTGGAATCTCTTGCAAGCAGACAACCACCTGCTGTCAGTTGAGGGACTTGCACCTATACGTGATTATTAAGTCCAGGGTACCATGGATTTGTAGACAAGAGGTAGCAATACTGGAGACAGCCCAGTAATTCCTGTGCTTGCTGGGTATGAAACAGGTGGAAGCTTTCTAATCATGCCGGTTATGGTCCCTGCATAGTTATTTCTCATGATGTCCTCAGGCTGCCCTTTTCAAGTTATTTATTGTCATTCTTAAAACTGTAGCCTCTTATGTCATGTGGCTTTGGACTTTCATATAACTTTCAGAAGCAGAAGTTTCTAGGCTGTAGTTTACAGAGAAAAATCTCCTCAGTGGTTCAGGTAACAGCAGATTGAAGGGGGGAAGAAAGAAAAACAAAGTATACAAGCAGCTCTGAGGGTTCCTGATTTTCAACTCATGTCATTAGTTTTGGCAGGTGGGAGTCGATTGTAGTGTAGGATAGGCAGTTCATTTGAGCTTCTCTTTTGAAAGGCAAGAGACCAAAGAGGCAAATGAGAAGGCCATCAGCAACTGTCTTTAAAATTACATTCCGCTAGAGAATTGAAAAACAGTAGTGGGAGAAAGGGAGAAAGTACTGATTGTATATAGCACGGGAGGAAGAAGAATGAGGCACCAAACACTTCATAGGGAGGAAAAGAATTTCAGTAAGCTGAAAGAATAACAATATAAAAAAGAGGTCAAATTCTAGCGTGATAAAAATGAGATAATTTGGAGTTAACAGCCTGACATTACTATGCTATCAGTGAAGTCATTGCAGCTCTTCTGTGTAAGCTACGCCCCGTATCATTATGAAAGTTGTTTGGTAAGGGTCAGTATTTTGTTTATTTGGACTGACATTCATAAATGGCACAAGCTTCTGAATGGCAATGTCTCGTCATAGAGGTGTAAATTGCCTGCAGCTTTAATGGAACACCAACAACTAAAATGTCTCCTTTGCAATGTCATTAGAATGGGATATGGTTGTAATGCAAGTCTGGAGGGAACTGAAGTGGTGCTGTTTGAATGTCAAATTTTAGGGGGGAACAGCTTTGTGCTAGTCAAAGGTTATCGATTATGGCACTTAAAATGTGAAATTCCATGGAAGACTATTCCAAAGAGAGCTGGTGTATGGAGACCAAAATCACTATAATATGTGTGATGTAACAGAAAATGGTTTCAATGTAAGTCTGCAGAGAGAAGCAACGATGTCTCTTTACGCAGAAGAAAAATATTTCAGTGCAAATCCACAGAGACCTGTGGCAGTACTGTTTGGGTGTGAGATTCTATGGGAAACAAATTTCAATACCCCTCTATTCGGCTGAATAAGGTCATTAGGTTATAATGAGAAAATTATTTGATGGAAAGAAGGCTCAAACAATAGCCGTGGAACAGATCGTCAACATCAGTAAGCTTTCATTTGAGGCAGCAGAGATACCCAGCCTTTCCTGTTTCTTAAGCAGTGGAAGCTCAGCTTGTGCTCCTAGGGAAGCGAAGCAGAGTTTTAGCACTTGGTGATTCCACTGGGCCTTGGGAGGGCCGAGGAGCTGGTAGAGTACTGGCCATTGCCTCATTGCCTTCTTTTCCCCTCCCTGGTCTGCCCACTCCCCAGTCTCTGCCTCAGTGATGGGAATGCGTGGATTAGTTCAGAGAATTCACAACTACTGCTCTGAGGCAGCTACTGATCTGTTTTGCTCTGCAAAGCTCAGTACACAACAATCCAAACTGAGAGCATGGGAACAAGAATCATGTCAGGGAGATTTTTTTCTCTTACTCACTTCCTCTAGGTACAGTTGTAGCAGGCCCAGCAGGGCATGCTTGATCCAGATTTGTTTCAACAGCTCATGCTGTATTACACAAGTCTGTTACTATCCCTGTGTCCAAGCGTAATCACAGTTTAGGGAAATTTGAGCTCAAGTTATCCTGGCTGTCTACAAACCTTGGGGTTTCAACAGCTTATAATGTAGCTGAAGTTTGCATCCAAATCTAAATTTCACAGTTCCAGCCAAACTATATCAGCATAAGAGAGCACCAAAACAAGATTCCCATATTAAGAAGAGAAGGACAATTTCCAGGCAAGTGATTCACCTTGAGTCCTGTAAGCACAAATTCTTGGAAGATAGCATTAAGTAACGTCTTTAGCAGGTGAGGTTATGGTGAGACAACCTGAATGTTTCCTATGTATCATGTATATAGAAATAGCTTTTAACTGCCAAGGTCATCAGCATCCAAGAAATACCACAGATAGGTGGGTACAGGAGGTGTGAGTGAGTGGACTGATTCAGTTATGTGTTTTGGGAATATGCTCTTAAAGGCATGTTTGATGTATTTATAAGCAATACTTTCTATAACATGGCTGTAAGAATCTGAAAATTTAGCGGTGCTTGTTATATTAGTGTGAAGACAATAGCCACCAATAGAACTATAATCTAAAGCATTGCTGACTTGCTAGTCAAAGTACAACCCTTTCTGAAATGACACCTCTGCGTGGTCCCACTACATTCACCAAATCATGGTTGGTCTCTGAATGAAGCAATCTTCTTCATGTCAATCCATTTCTTCACCAGTTATTTCCCCTATCATTCCAGAGGGAGACCTAAACTGCTTAGTCTCATGAATTTCTGTATAAAGTTAGCCATATTCTGGGCAACTGTTATGTCCCTCTTCAAAGTATTCACAGCAAAAATAAAGAATCATTGTGCAGAGTCCAGAAAGAGCTATTTGTCTGAAAGGAAGAAATCAACATCTCTGAGACAAATTGTCCCTCGCTTCGAGTCTGTGTCACAACCTGTCTCTCACATTTCTCTTGTGGCTTGGGAAGATGGGTGCTGCAAAGTATGGAGGCAGGACCCGCTTTGGAAGGATGTCCAGATGCAAGAATCGATTTGTGTCCAACTCTAGTTGTCAGTATATGTTGATGTGAAGTTTAAGGGAGGCACCGTGCACTGATTTGTGGTGTTTTTTTCTGTAATGAACTGCAGAAGCAGTAAATCATATCAAGCAGCATGTAGTCATGGCAAATGACTCAGTTCTTTCTACTAATAAAAGCAGAGGTTTCAGTTCCTGTCTTACAGGATAGCTGATTGATTTACAACATAACAGCTTCGCTTTCAGGCTTCCTAGTATTTGTGTGCAAAAAGATTTGGAATGGGAACTGATGAAACCTGAAGATAGGGGCAAGATTGTGATCTTAATTGCTTCTGAGAACGGATCTTTTCAGATTTTCTAGATTGTAAAGGCAGAAAAGCCAATTTATAAAATCTTGTAACAATTCAGTGGAATTTTTTATCGTTGCCTGAATTAATCATCCACCTATCATTAATCTTGGCCCTTTGGAGAAAATGGACAGCCTGTATCCCATTATCTTCCAGCAGAGCTCCCTGAGCTTTCAAACTTTCTCCTAAAAGGGCAAAGGAAATCTTATCTGTTGCATGTCATCGCAGCCACGTTGGCAAAGAATCTTGGGGATGTTCACAGCATGATTGGAAGGAACATAAAAGCAGAACCCCTTATTATTATAGATGCCTTGGGTTTATGTGTATCCTCCCAAGATCTTGGAGCAGCAGCAGCTTATTCTTGCTTTGATCAGCTTTGAGCTGATTCTTGCTTCTTGTGTATGGGAAAGCAGCAGCAAATCTGCTTTCTCTGGGGAAGCATTTGGTGGATACTGCATGTGAGGTTTTCCTCCCATGTACTCCGAGCCACTGGGCCTCATTTACACAGAGGGTCATTCTACACAGAGAAACTACACAAACTTAACAAAATCATATCCAAATCCCCACTCTCAATTTGTACACCTCTGTTACATGGACATACTTACACTTACTTAGCTTAACTGAGTAATAGATGAACTGCAGTCAGTAGAAGCTCACTGAAGGGGCAAAGCTTCATTAAAAAAATCATCACCCTTTTTTTGGGCTGCAGTTGGGATTGTAATGCAGATTCTTAGCCTGGCATATCTTCATTCCAGGTCTCTTTATAGTTAATGGAGTCCCTCTGAATTTTCATTCAAAGAAGGTCAGAAACAGAATTTAGTTCCTTTAGAATTCCCGATTCTCTGTTTCTTGATTTACCAGTCTTTGCAGTGCATTTGTATTAATCTCTTCTCTTAAATTGTTTATTGCTTTTTATTTTAATACCTAGTTAGCTCATCGTGTTGCAACACAGTGTATTGGGAAACAGTTTATGCAACTTTCAGTTACTACTGCTAGAAGCAAATGAAGCATCAGTGTTATTTGTTTGTCAAAAAAAGAGGGAACAGAAGTAAATTAACTTAGGCTGTAGTGAGGTCATTTAAATGTAAGGTGAACCTTTATGTAGAGTACTTTATCTGTGGATCAAGATGCCCAGGGGAGTTAGGGAGTCAGCATAACAAGAGATCAGAGATTGACTAGATACTGGCATCTCAGGGAATATTGGGAGATAAAGAAATCATTTGTACTGTGCATAAGGAAGTGCTTTGGATTAGATGACAAACTAATATTTCCTTTCAGCTTAAATGACCTTATGTCCATTCCTCTGTAAAATAAAATATCTTTGGGTTGAAAAAAGAGAATAAATGCACACAAGGGAGATCAGGTGAAGAGCAGAAATCACCAGATCCTTTCAGTGCTGGAAATGTCTTACTTCTCTTTCCCCCCAAATACACACATTAGAGCAATGAGAGATCTACACTTTGATGTTAATTCACATCTATACAGTCTAGAGCACATACACAAATCCAGTAGTCCTTTGTGCTTCTGAAGCACAGATTCCAATTTTCCAGCAGTAGAACAAAGAATCTCGATGGATGTCAGAGACCCATCAGAATGGACCCTACAGATCAGACTTCTGCAGTTCACTGAATACCACATGCAGGCCATCAGAGTGAGAGCACATGCAACCATTTTTTTCCTTTAAAAAGACAGCATTATTTTATTATTTCAGACCCTTACATAACTGTATGGTGAAAATGAGAATACAGATCTGGGCCACAAAACATTCCAGCAATTCTCATTGCAAAAGAAACATGAACTTCAGCATCCATCAAACAATTCTCCCTCCAAATGAATAGTGAACATATAAACCCACCATCTCAGCTTGAGTTCCTTTGCAAAAGAAAGCCCTCTGGAGTTATTAAAAATAATAGTAAGTAATCCAGGCTCCCAACAGACAGCATTTGAACATCATGTCAAGTTCCTATAAAGTAGCGCAGCAACACCTCCTCTTACTAATTTCCCTCAATCCCTAGTGGCTTCTCACTGCCACAAATTAAGCCTACGTTCCTTTCTGTAAACCTAGCAAGAATGGCAGGCCCAGTGTCCCCTGTGCACAGCTCTTTGAGGTTGGATGCTTTGAGTTGTCTGGTTGTTACTCATGCCTCCTGCTGCAAGGCCCAATATTTCCCCTGCCCCATCATTTTCCTTCCACCCCCCAGCCTGTTACAAATGACTGTTCCTCTGCAGGGTGTCATGGAGAATGAGTTTGCTGGGACAATGCAGGGTCAGTGACAGCATCAGGCATGTGTTGAGTGATCTCATAGGGAGGGAGCAGGGTTCTGCTGAAGGCAGCAGTCTTCTGCTTTTCATTTTAATTGGGTCTTCATTCTGACAGTTTGGCAAAGCCCAGCCTGAGATCTGTGATGTGCCTGGTGCAGATGTGGCCATCTGTGTTCAGTTTGTCTTTGTGTCTGTAGTTCTCCATTTTTAATCCCAGTCTTACCTTCCCTCTGTGTTCAGACTTCCCTCTTTATTTTGTTGTTGCCCTCTTCTCTGCATATTTCTGATCAACTTCTTCCCATTCCTTCCTTCATTGAAAGGCACCATGCTGTGTGGCTGGGCTTGGTTATCAGAAACCCACCACATGGCTGCTCAACGTGTCAAAGGCGAGTCTCCATGTGCTGCTGAAACAAATCCTGAGGAAGCAGAGAGCTTAGCTAAAACATGGGGATACCTCTCATTCCTCACTTCTGAGAGCTATCAACTGCCAGATGGAACAGGAGCTTAATCGTGGGAGCAGGCTGGTTCTTAGATGGCATTTGGGGAGCACAGAGCAACTTCTTAGTGAGAAGATCTTTCCTGTGGGATGCTAGGGAGAACTAAAGGCCAGACAGCCTTTTAATTGTCCTAATTAAGGACCTCATGGTCTTTGATTAGGCTGACAGACACAGCCACAGTACTGTTTGTACTCTTTAATTCAGTGGCAGTAAGGAAACAGTGGCAACATTGAGATTCTCGTAAATGAGCAGCAGGCTTTGAGGTTAGGTCTGGGAGCATCCATTTTTTCATCAGCTTGGGGAGTAACAGGTAGAGGTTAGAGGCAGAGACTGGCAGTGTTTCCCACTGGATTCTGTTCCATTGTCTCTGCCAATGTCTTCTGCAGAAGTTTTTTACGTTATTATACTTCGCTTTTTCCATACTTGTCTTCATAAAAATAAATAAATTTGTGCGCCCTTATGAAGTATTGTCATGGCATTGGGTGAAAGACATAACATTAGCATAAAGTGTTACGGTCATTACTATTCATTCAGTGAACACATTCAAGGGAAGTTTGTTTAAACTAGTGCCGCTTTGCCTGGTTAAACAATCAGCCATGAATGAAGCCACTCAGAGATGGATCTTTGGCCAGGTGCCACGGTCACCAAAGGTCAAAGCAAGGGCAAGCGGAGCTCCTCTTTCCCCATGCATGGCAGTAAATACTGACAAAAAAAATCAGCATTCTGCTCTCAGGCAGGTGGCAAATGAATGTAAGAAATGGAGATTTCAGAGCAGCGTGGTTTTCAAAAACCTTTGGTGACGGGAAAAACGTTTCAAGGGAGAGGAAAAGAGATCAACAGAAAATATTATAGAGATTAGCACACTTAGAATTGGTGGTGACATAGCTGTAGCTGAAACTGTAGGCACAGAGTAAGTTTGCTCATGTTTTCACAGGAAAGCAATCTGCCCATGAGAGAGTGTCCATATGGGATTTCCCTTTCCTTACCTTCTCAAGAAGTGTGTTTGCTTACCACTTTGTGGTGTTTTTTTTTTTCCCTTGCGATCTTCTAAAAGGTCTGGAAGGACAACGAGGGGTACAGTTTTGGTGAACCGTTGGTGAAAAGGAGTTGTGGTAGAGACAGAGCTGTGTAGACAAGTAGGGCCAAACCTTTCAGAAGCTGTTAGGAAAGCAGATTGATACCTCTGCTAAGCGAACTGGCCTGAAGAGTGCTTTCTGTGCTCTGTGCCCACTAGTAACACATGAAAAACTATTTTTGAGAATATGCCCTGAGCCCAGGCTGGGTTAGAGAATGCATGGATGGCACCATCATGGTGCCAGCAGCTGTGAGTACTTTGCTGGGGTGAAGTAATTCATACATTTGTCCCCTGCAGCTAGAACTTGCAGTGAGGACTATTACTATGAGAGGCTTCTAGGTAAAGCCTGATCTTTTCTGGGTGTTGGGTGGCAGCGAGAAACCCTCACCATCCTTGACCACCGCTGCTTAGAGCCCACAGACTCACTGTGTTCCCACTACACAAAGTTCTGCTTTGTCAGCGAAAGCTGTCACTTCATCCTCTTGGTTCAAGCCTCTGGGCACTTAAATATAGTTATTCTACAAGTGCATTAGCAGCCAAGGGAGTCTATATGTCTCCTCCTCCCACCCTCTTTAGCCCTCTTGACAAAGGACAGGACATACTTTCATCCTATAGCCCCAAAGCTGATTTGCCATGTGAAGCAGCTCCAGTTAGATTTCTTTCTTGGACAGATTCCCTGGCCTGACTTAGGTGCCCAGACTGTGTGTTGTAGGCTCAGCAGATCCCACCCAGGGGATTTAATCTGACAGTTATTCATGGTGACATCCCGGGCAGCCAGCAGCAGCACAGAATGTTCAAGCAGCGCAGGGAGGAGGAGGTAGGACGGACAAGTGCCACCACCGCACACCAGAGCCCGGCTGATCTCCCTGTCCCCAGCAAGTACCCTTCCTTTGCCTGCTCTTCTCAGAAAGGAGATGGACCGCTTTCCCTTCAGCATGTACCAGTCCAGCAGCTCCCAGAAGGAGCTCATTACAGACAGATACGCACTCAATAGGCTCCCTCAAGCAGAGTAAATTATGTGTTTGGAGAAAAAGGGGAGTTAAAAAAAGAAGTGCAAAGCAGTCAGCATGATGAAGCTGTTGCCTGGCTGCGCTTTTTGGGGATCACAAGTGTGCAATTCGTGTGAAGAACTAAGACATTTTTCTTTGCTGTAAGACACCCACTGCAAGTTCCTGGTGGGAACCTGGGCTTGTAACTTCTTTTCACACAAAAGTGGCTCCGCAGCAAAGTGAACGGCTGCAGGATCAGGTAACCGACTCGTGGCAGGGCTGCGCTGACTGAGCCGAGAGACCTGGGAATCCTGCACTCTCAAAAGTGCACACACATGCCTGAAAATGTGGCTTTTGGGGTAGATGTGCAGAGCATCAACGCAACATGGCTTTCTTCAGGTCCATGGTGCATTAACAGGAGTTTTGTGATACTTAAACGATATAGAAGATGGTCTGTATGATCCCTGAAGGCTTTCTCTGAGCTATGCATTTGTTTATGGAAATCCTGTAACCTGGAAAATTTAAAGGAAAACAGTACTTTGGAAATGCTCTGGCACAGAAATAGGAACACAGAGCTGAAACAAAACATCCGGTTTTGTCCTCAGGCACACAGCTGCAGCTTCTGTTGGGGTCAGTAGTTACTCATAGATGTCTCAGGGCAAAAATAAGGACATTAGCATTTGCTCCCACTAATACTGGAGTAATTCTACGTGAGGATTCCTCTCAGTCTTAGCTGTGTATTTTCAGTCTGTTTAACAGCTCTCGCAGGAACTCTGTGTTCCTCCAGGATCCCAGACCACTGAGTTGCACAAGTGCCCATGACGTGATGTGTGAGTTTGCTTTTGTCTATCCAAGCAGATCTGGAGAAATTTCTGTATTCCGTTTGTAGACTAAATTGTGAGAGGACAAGAGTGTTTTCTTCTTGGTGCTAAACCGCTTACTAGAAGGTGTGGCCATCAGAAACAATTTTTTTGCTGCATGCTTGATCTGAGCATGTGATGTTAGAGTTGGCAGGCATCCCAAGAAATTGGGACAGTTTTGGTTTTTAATGATTTGTCCCATGTTCCTGGTAAATCCTAAGCATCTGAATTTGTTGTGTGCTGCATCTGACAGCCTACACAGAGCATGATCTCGCTTCAGGAGTTTGGGAAGTTGAGACCTGGTCTCAATAAACCCAGCTTGAATTTTTTTTAAGTTCCTACTGGTCTTTTAAATGGGACTATGCTCTATGTAGACTGTTTTAAAAAGGAAAAAAAAAACAAAAAAACAACTTAATTCTTGTGAAAACAGTGCCCTGAAGCTGCATCCTATTTTTTGTATGTGTCATTTGACAACTCTCTGCTTCCTCTCTACATCTCTTGCAGCAAAATCCAGCTACGTTTAGGACCTTTTTCTGTTATCTGTGCATACATGCAAGGAGATCAGATGCAATTCAAACTTCTGAAGCCAAAGGCTAAGGATGCTAGGAGCATTATTTGTTCCAGCAAAGTTTTATGGGTTAATCAAGACTGGAACAGGGTCCTGAAAGGGTATCTGTGCAGTGAAACAGGTATTTACTGACTTTTTAGATGTGAGAAATGGGAGCAAAAACTTTCCTTCTAAAAAGTAAGTAATATTTAAGATAGCCAAGAAACACTTCAGGTTGGAAAGGTCTTGCAAAAATTATTGTGTGTGCTTTTTAAAAAACGGTACTTATTTTTAGAACTGGTGGTGATCTTTGTGAGATTAAGTGTGACTTGTTGTGGATGTGCCTCCCTGGAAGCAGTGTCAAGGCCAAGTTCTTCTGAGGTCCTTTTTTTCTAGGGAGATGGATCCCTTCTCTAGTGATCCTACCTCCAATCCCATTCCTTCCCCATAATCTTTATTTGAGTGTCATGATGTTTTGATGGCAGCCTCATCCTTCTCCAAGCTATAAGGGGGACTGTCCTGAGTCCTCCCTCCTGACTATTAAGAACATCACTTACGTGGTTGCTGTTCAGATCCTCCAGTGACCACTTAGCTGTTGGCATCAGTAGGTGGAAAGATAAAATCACCAGCTCAGGATCAAACTTGATGTGAGAGGCAAGTGGTAGCTGCTGTGCTTTTGGCACCACTCCGGGGAGTGTGCCCTCTCAGCAGTAAGAAGGACATTTTTGCCCAAAGACTGCTCCCCCAGACCCTGCTGTCTTGCCAGAAAAGCAGTTCCTGCCTGTGAGTGGTGATACTTGAATTGAGAAATGAGATAGATAATTCAAGAAGGTAAAAACCACTTGTTTAGGAATGAGCTTATTTCATTGACTCCAACTCCCAGCACTCCCAGCATCATGCATAAGGCTCCAGAAGAGCGTGAGATTTGCATTTACATTTTTTAAGTAATAAAGAGTTTGTACCTATTTTTATTTATTGTCTGTTGTTCTAGCCTCCAGGATTCACACCTGGAAGCAGCACTTTGCATTCAAGAGAGCTAAAATATTTTTTTCCTTTTTTACTAAAGCAGAAATTCTCAGTTTATCACATGATTTGGGAAGCTGGGGATTAGAAAAGCTATTAAATACGAGGGGGCTGTAGATGGAAGCCTGACATTTGGCAAGCTTATATTCTACGGCTGTTACCACCATTATTTTAAGAAGTGGGAAAGATCAAGGAGATTACAGAAATTGTCTCACAGGGTCAATTTCCTAAGTTTGGGTGCTCTGGAACTGTTTGAAAGACTTGTGTAGAAATTCGCAGGTCACAAAATGGAGAGGTTGCTTTTCCCAAATCATTCTGAATTCATAGAAATGGCATTGCTTTGCTGAGAACAATAAGAAATTTGATAGAATACTTTTGGCTCAATAACAGACTGATTTGGCAATGAAAGTAGGTCAGTTCCAGGCTTCTTTTTCTATCCTTTCTTTTCTGGGACTTGGAAAGAAAATGCATTTTTGATATTAAAAATACAGAATTGTGAAATCTTGCTCTGGCATAGGTCGGTTCTTCTTGATCTTTATTGAACAAGCAATCTAATTTCAGCTGCCAGACTTCATTATAAAAGTGCCAGTTTAAACTTTGGTGTAAAGTGAGCAATTAAAAACTGTGTATTTCATACCAGTGAAAATTGCTATTACTGTTCTTTAAGAAAGATGCCATCTCTGATATTAAGGTGGTAAGGCCTTATAAGGGCTGGTTAGGTAGATAGATCCTCTTGGGACTTTCCAACAAGGACTTGTCGTTATGAGAAAAGAAACAACAACCCAAACAGATGGTTAAGATGAGCTAAAATCCTATTGAAGAAGACAAAGATCTTTCCTATTTGTGTGTTAGCAAGCCAAGTATAGGCGGTTGGAGACCGGGCTGTGTCGTGACTTGTTGATAGGTGAGAATTTCAAACTGCCTTCTCAGTAATATTTTTCCATGTGAGAGGACTACCTATGCCTTTGTAGAGGACAGCGAATGCACAGCAGATAGCGCACACAGTATCTAGGTTAGACTGCTGTAGACGTACAATATAGATGTTCAGAACAAGGGCTGGCCCCTCAGGAATTGTTGGGGAAGGAGCTCAGTAAGTGGTCCTGAGTTAACGTGTTTATGGTGGATCAACGTGGTCCTCTGAATGACGTCAAATGTGACCATCATGCTTCTCTGGGCATAGTCCAGTTGAGCCCTGTGCCCTGATTTGTGATAGCAGAAGGTGCTTTCTTCTCCTGCCTGAGTTCCCGGTATCAGGGAACATTTTCAGACTCCATGTGTTGGATGTCTGATGCTAGTTCTCAAACTAAGCTTGGCACCATGAGATGACGGCTTTCTCTGAGGGTCCAGCCTGTCCCCTAGGGGCTTTTTGTGGCTCTGTTTCAGCAGTACAGTCCACGCTACCGTTCTGCCTGTTCAGGAACCTGAATTCTGTGTCCTTTAGAGCCAGACCTGCTCTTTGTTCAAGGATAAGTGTGTCTGAGCTAAGAGACACCCAGGCTCTTGCTTTGGATCATGCTGGCTGCCTTCTCCCAGAGTTGGCTGTGTGGGTTTGTACACATTATCCAGACACAGCCAGGACACAGCTCCTGAGCTGGCAGGTTCTCCAGCTCATCACTACAATGGGTGTGGACTCACCAGCTGAAAGTTGGCATCAGGGATTACTAGGGCAAATGCCACGCCATGGGAATGAGACAGGGCTGCTACCAACCCTGTACTGAGGCAGTTCAGTTCGTCGTGTTCCTCCGTCATCCTGTTTTCCAGGCTATAGGCAGCAATGTCCTGTTGAGTGAAGTGCCTTCATGGTGCAGACCTGCTGCCAGAACCCCATGAAGAGCTGTACCCAAAACTATTAGAACGTCCCAATGTTAGTGTTTCCTAGGTGGTGCTTGGTTTTTCCTAGCATGTTTTGGAGATGTCAGTCTACACGTGCTAGCAAACCACATCTTACGCTGCAGGTTTGTCACATGTTGCTACATGTGTTGCTGCCCGACTGCTTTGATATCCTGAGTGTCCGCGTGACCATTCCTGCATGTCTGTGAGTGGAACTGGTGCCTCTGGACTTGGCTGGAGATCTAGAGTAAAGGACATGTTGCCCTTTCTGCTCTGCTCCTAATTTGAAATAGGGAGACATGTGGAGCCAACAGCTATCCGAGAAGTAAAATATATCCCTTTATTTGTTACAAGAACAGACCAGGCCAGATTAAAAATCTATGTTGCTCTGTATCCTGTCTTCAGCCCTAGCCAACAGTGGAGGCAGAGGATCAGCAGAGGTGCAGAATCATCCTTTGCCCAGTATGTCCTCCAGTCTTCCATCAGCCTGAGACTAGGTAACTCCTGAGTCAGAAGTGGGATTCCACCAGTAACCTGGGAAATCTTGGCCCTTCTTAACTGAGGGGTTTCAGGAAGGCAATATCTGTTATTGTGGTGGATCTTTTCTCTATATAGGTTGCAGAAGCTTCTGATTAGGCCAATGTGCAGGTAGGGAGGAAACATGTACCAGAGTGANGTACGGGGGGACAATCACCTCTCTATTCCCACTGGCCACAGTGTTTCTAATACAAGCCAGGATGCCATTGGCCTTCTTGGCCACCCGGGCACACTGCTGACTCAGATTTAATCGACTATCGCTCAAACCCCAGGTCCCTTTCCAACTTGCAGCTCTCCAACCTCACATCCCCAAGTCGGTAGCTTACCATGGGGTTGTTACAACCCAAGTGCAGGACCCAGCACTTGGCCTTGTTGAACCTCATACAATTAACCTTGGCCCAATGATCTAACCTGTCTAGGTCCCGCTGTAAAGCCGCCCTACCCTCTAGCAGATCGCCACGCCCACCCAGTTTGGTGTCATCTGTGAATTTACTGAGGACACACTCGACCCCCAATACCGATCCCAAACTGCAGCCTTGGTGTAGCACTGCAGGTAAACTGTGGAGATGGTTTGCTTTGCCCCAGACAGAAATCCTGGGTGACATCTCTGGCTACATTGATCCAGACTCTGGATCCCAAGGAGGACTTAGAGGGATAGTGCATTCATGCAACATGTGATCTGCTTGCATCTGGTGGCAGTAATAATATACATCGCTGTTTGCTGGTCAGCTATGTCTCAAACCTAATCTTGATGAGAACCATCATCAGTAGCTGTACCACTGTCTGTAGGGCTGTGCAGGGAGCTCAGGATCTGGCCCTCAGAACCCAAGGGTTCAGAAGTTAAACCAGAAAATGATAAAGCAGATCTCCAGATATAGTGTTCTGCGTCACCATCCCTTCTGCCCCAGCTGCGGAGCTCACAGCTGCCCTCATGCCAGCTGGTCCAGGGGAGTTAAGGCAGAGCTGCTGCTGGCAGCACACACATTTTTGCCTCTAAGAGGTTTGGCTTATCCAGCCTGGGACTCGGTGTAACTGTGTGGGCTGACAAAGAGCGCTTGTCCCTTCCCCCATCCACACTCTGCCAGAAAATGAATTTGTGAGACGCTAGCTACTGCCTCCAATCTGCTGCCATGTGGGAGCCTGGTGCTCACAGGCACCGGCACACGTGTACGTGTGCGTGCACACACAGACAGGCACGCGCGCACGCGCGGGTGCTCTGGCAACGTGAGGTCTCACGCGGACTGAGGCAAGCAGCATAGGGCTCTAGGCACTGCTGACACCACAGGTCATGGAGCATCCTGGCTGAGCTAAGAATGGGATGGGGAGCTACTGTCAACAAGATGCTGCTGATATTATGGGTTTGAGTCTCTCATGGGTAGGACCCAACCTGCAGAAACTCCTCAGGAAGATCAGCTGGGCACACTTTGCTTACCCTAAGAGCAATTGGGGATCTTAGGTCATCTCCAGGCATAAGCAGCAGGGTTAAAGGAGGAGAGCCCAGCTGCGAAGGCACGGTAGGGGAAGTGGCGCAGAGTGTGAGCATCTGTCAGCACCAGGACCACAGGAGCTCTGCACAGAGCTGCCTGCACCATTACTCGCTGTAGGTGGTACAGTTTCTGTGGGAGGGAAATGGCACCGTGCTTTGTTTTTCCCATCTTCTTAGCACCTGCCGACTGCTTGCAGTGGCTTAGGGCTTGGGGTTAGGAAGAATTTAAAAGTCCTGGAAGTCAGGAGATGTGAATTGCATACACTGCTTGTTCACGGTCTAAGGGTTGGCAAGATAACAAGTCAAAGCACTTCCGGCTCCTGGACAAAATATGGTATATACTCCTGAAACTGAATTAGTGCAAATCGGCTGGAGCCAAATCTTGAAGTACTTCCTCTACACTTCCACAGTTGTTCTTGAGATTGAAACGTGATCAACTTTCATCTAAAGCTTTGCTGATATTATGAGTAAAGACTATAGGACAAGGGCCCACTATTTAGGTTAACTCAGGAACAGGTACTCCCCCATCAATGCAGTGTCTAAGCAATAGCATGCAAATCCAGGAAGGGCTTTTGCTCAAGGTATGCATTTCAGGTCAGATGATTTAAGACTATGTAAAATCAACTGCTACAGAAAGAGTTAATAGCAAGAGATGTGGGGAGGGAGGATTGGGGAAAGTCACAGTATCGGATTTTCCTCAAAGGGGCTCTCAAATTATTCTCAGCCCTGCCAGAAGTCAAACATCTCCTCCCTAGTGAAGCTGAGGATGTCTGTCTTTCTGACTCAGCTGCCAGAGTCATGTTGCAGAATTTGATCCTTCTGCCTGTGTCCCTTTTCCCCTCTTCTGGTCGACCTCTGCCCACTACTCTTCTGAAGCCTGAAAGATTTCAAGACCATGAAAGTGCAAGTGATCTCATCTGGCCCTGTGGGCAGTGCAGCAGGTTCTGTCTTCACATATGATACGGTTTCAGCCTTCATGCTGTCCTCTGCTGTAATGCTAGATGGGCTGAACAGATGGGGAGGTTCGATGGCAGGGCTTGGGCTGACAGCTGCTTTGCAATTATAAGTCTGGAATGCGATTTGAGGGGTCTAAGGTACTTAGTGCTGGGGCCTTAGTGCAAGAGCATGTAGCAAGTAGGTCAGGCTCTGCCCCAGAGGAAGAGTGCGGGGAGTAGCTGTGGTGTGACAGGCAGCGCTGGTCCTTCCTTAGTAGGTTTATGTTTTGGCATCACTTTGATCACTGAGGTTTTAACTCTCCATTTTTTGACCGTTTATTTCTATGTTTTGTTCCTAGGTTTAATTTGATACAAAGAACAAATGCTTGTGGAATGGGACTGTGAAGTTCTTAAGGATTTTACAGCTTTTGGCAATTGGTCTCTAGAGGAAGTGTAAGAGGGTTTACTTGTGTAGCCTCTCTCTAAGGAAAAGGGTCATTTATACCCTGGTTTCTTATGTGGGAAAACAGAGGTTTGTAGAGATTAAAGGTTTGTCCAGACTTTGGTCCTACTGGATATTAATGTGGAATTCAGCAAAGCATCCCTGTTCCACAGCATCTTCCTCCTCCCTGTAGCCATCCAGGTTAGATTGACTTTAGTTCATCTGAACCTGATTTTTCACTATGAGGGACTCTCTTCTTAGGAGACCGATGGCATGTCTGGGTATCACCTGGCTCAGCTCTAGCCGTGCTAAACCACAGCGTGGGCTTGGCCTGTCAGGTCTCAGCTAGCTGAGGGATCTCTGCACGGTTCTCTATTGCGTGGCGTAGATGCAGGGCATGGCTGTTCTGCAGGTGGGTGTAGTTTGTACGTTGGGACCCTGCGGACAGGACAGGATGGTTTTTGACTGTGAGGCAAAAAAAAAGAACGTTGAGTTCTCAAAGCCAAAAAGCTATGTAAAACAGGCAAGTTACCAAGTCCAGTGAGTGGAAACCATGCTAGAGACCATGATAGCCAAATGCCTTTTTTTTTGTTTTCATGCAGCAGCTGAGATCATTTACTGCTGCTCCCTTTTTATGGCTCTCCAGTTTTGGCACAGTTGTGTAATTAGGACCTGGTTTGCCTGTGGATGGTTTTGCTTTGTCGATCTGTCTCATTACTGAGGAGAGATAATCAGGGACTTAAACACCACAAAGTGCTATGCGCTTTTGACTTTCCCAGGTAAAGTTCATTTAAGCAAACCCAACTGTGTCTATGTTTAGCTGACATAGAGTTTTCAGCTTCCATCCTTTTAAGCTCAGAGTGGCACTGTAACTGATCTCTGCCCCTGGGACCAGAGTTGCATACTCTCAAAAATGGCAGGGAACCGTAACTGACAACAAAAATCCAAAACAGGACAAAGCAAAAGCAAAGCCTATTGCTAAAGCCACTGCTATAAGGCTTTTTCTTGGAGAGATTGTAGCTCTGTCTTCTCTTTTTTCTGACTTTGCAAAGCTCCTTTTGCGACTTCAGTCCAATGAATCGGTACGACTGCTTTGGTTTCCAGCTTCCACAGGCAGCCATGAGGGAAGGGGGACAATGCGCAGTAAGGTGTTCTGGTGTAGGTTCGTGGTCAGAGAGGCCTGAGAGGACAAAATTAAAACGCTCTGTAGTTTGGACGTTACCTGTTCAACCTCTGCATTGTGCTGTGTTATACTTCTATTGCTAAAAAGTATTGATAAAGCAGAGATCCAAAGGATTTTCATTGCCATCCTTAGACATAGGAGATTTTCAATGTGTAGAGCTACTGCCTGTAGCAAACAGCAGAGTTATGTCTGTAAAAAAAGTGTGTGGAGCAGAAGCTCATTCTGGAGACTTTTGTGACTGTCATCCTTAAATATTCCTCTTCCAAAATCCCTGAGAAAATGAGCATATTTGGGTCATCTGGAAGTGGAAATGCTTATTCTTTGATGTTTTCATCAGACCTAGGGATAATCCCATTTTTACTAGAGCGATGTCCTTTTTCAAGCAGCTATTTACAAAATAGGGTTCCAATGTTAATACAACTGCCTCATTTCTGAACTGTTAACAATGAGCAGTAAGCGACAGATCTTGAGAACTTTTGCCTTTCCTTGTAAATATTTTCTCTCTTGAAATTATAATAATCGGGTAGAGCGGCAAGATTTTGCGAGTCAGTGGAGAGTCTTCGTTCTCCGAATATAAATCTTCCAGGGGTTGTGTGGGAGACTAATGTTGTCTAACTTAAGGGGAGAAGTTGGCTTGTTGCCCTTATCCTACGTGAATAGATATTGCTGTCTCATAGTAATGGCATCTGTAGTATCAATAGCCTCAAGTATTTATATCTTATATGTTGGGTCTTCATAAATGTAATGAAGTGGACATAAAAATCACTAATTTGTTTTTAAGAGCACAATTTGCTATTAGTCTTAAAACAACTGAATTTTAAGTTGCTTTTCCAATCTTTTTTTCCCAATCTTTTGTACAGTAAAATGGCTTAAAAAAATATAATTTTTTTTTTTGTGTTCGTATCTTTCAAAAACTGGAGCTACAAAGCTGGAAACATTGGCAACATAGAAACTTAATTTCTGTGCTATCTCCGGTCGTGTTTTGCTTTATAACAGTGCCAGCAGCAGGCGTGGGAAGAGCTCACCTTGGGCCCTCAGCCTGAACCTCATGTTCATGTGTAGGAGGGGATTTCTTTAACAGCTTGAACCTCACGTCAGGCTTATGATAAAATAATGGGACAAATCCAAATTTTACCGTGTGATAAGATACTGAATCAGAGCATTGACCTCTTATTTTGAGGTGGGCAAAAGAATAGTGTTTGTTTCACGAGAAATACTGAGGCTTTTGAAACATTTATCTTAACCTTGGCGTGGCTGTCTGTATGTGACCCAGATCCAGCTGTGGGACATTTAGCAGGGTCACCATGGTATTAGGCCACAGTGTTTAGTCTGATCAGCTCTGCTTTTCAAAGTCAATCTTTGTTGCATCTTCGACATACACAAGGGACCATTTTGCAGTGTCCCTCTAGAATGGTGCCTCTGGTCCTCCAAACTGGGTGCTGAATCCTACCCACTGTCCAGTGTCACTGCCTGCTGCCTCTTGCCCCCAGATCAAGACATCAGCTTTTGCAGCTCTAAAGAGATCTGAAAGTTCTGCAGGATTTCTTTTTTGCCATAAGGAACAGCAGATGGTGCCAAACCTTGCTGCTCACAGCCTTCCCGTGACTTGCCTGAATGTTTAGGAGTCTCCACTCAGAAAACCTGCATCAGTTTTGCCACAGTGATAACATCTTCTTCGAGTGTTGAATCTACCTGATCTAAACAGTTTCCCTTGGGTGGTCAGCAACAATCTAATCTGCATGGCTGGCAGCTTGGGAAGTTTGAATATTAATTTGTGAAGTTAAATAACTGTAGATTAAAGTGTTTGAAGTCCAACAAGATTAACAACATATCCTCTGCCACTGTGAAAGACTGAGCTTTATAGGAGGATATTTCCAGCATCTTTATAAACTGTGTGAAACAGTAGCTGCTGACTCAGCTTTGGACACAGAATGGTTTGCTTTCCAGTATCACAGGAGAAGCTCATCTCAAATTAGACTTTGTGCGTTAGCACAAGTGCAGGGTGAACAAACTCCCATCCTTTGAGATGCCCCTCCCCTGTAGTATACCATATTCCTCTTCTCCCAGTGCCAGCCTCCATCTCTCACTGCACACAAAGTGATGTATGACTGGGAGGGGACACTGGCAGTGCCAGCCCAGTTTTGCTGTCTGGCCTAGAGAACTGAGCTGCTGCAAGGTAAGGAGGACGCTGCGCAGCAGTGGTTACTATTGTTAGAAGAGCGCTCTGTGTTTCACATCTTGTCTCCCACCTGTCTTCCATTTCCCTGGTCAGCAGCAGTCCAGGTCCTCATAGTGTTGCGGCAGCCACTGAAGAAATCGTTCATCTATTCGGGTTCCATCAGGCATTCCCTTCACCTCCAGGAAAAGGCCACAGGGAGGCAACCTGGGTACTTGCTGCATGATCCCTCATCCCTGTGAGACCCTGTCCTGCAAACAGCAGCACAAATCAGTCCTTTCCGCTTTCTGTTTGTAGACTTTCTGACTCCACTCTTCACCAACTCTTATCCTCGCAGTAAAAGCATGACTCTGGTCTTTGCTCAGCGCAGGGAGGAAGCAGTACACTTGTTTGGGAACTCTAAGAGCTTCTACTCTTAATGGTCAGAAGTAGGTCTGAGAATGTCGGGTCACCCTCAGTGAAGTCAAGTTCTCAGATTTACTCTCTCTACCTTCGTTGTAAGGTATCCTTGTAATCAAATAATTTTTTCCCACTCTCAAGAGAACACCGTCTTCTTATATCAAATCCAGAAGGACTGATTCTGCTCCCTCCCCCATGGATATCTGGAGTAGCTCCATTAAATTCAATGAATTTGCTCATGATTTGCATTGATGTAACTGAAGCATATCTGGTCCAGAGATCTGAACTGCAGTTGCCATGGCAACAGGCAGCCCTTTCGGAAGCATAAACCACCAGGCAGAAGGTATGTTTAGCGTTGAAAGGGGGGACTCCTGCATTCAGTTTTCAGCCATGGGATGAGAATGTAGGCTATATTTGGAGCACAAGTCCAGGGCTCTATTTCTGACTCTACCAATGAACCCTTGGGAAAATTGCCTCCCACTGCCATAGTTTTCCTTCCAGTAAAATGAGGATAGTATTACACAGAAGTGTTTTGAAAATTGATTCAGCCTCCTAAAATGCTTTGAGAGAGATCCTCAGATGAAAGGTGCAGTAGATCACAAACTATTAATAATATCACTTTATGCCAGCATCAAAAAAACAAAACAAAAACAGGCTGCGTTGCCAATGAGTAAGTTCTTATAGAAATGCAGACATTTCCACAGGACCACTGGGAATGTAGAGCATTAAATGGGGAGAAGAGCAGACGATTTGTTCAGGTGTGCCAACGTATCTCGGGTTATTTTGGTCTGACCCAATGGAAGGTTCTAACACAGTTTAGTCCCATCTCAGGTTTAGAAGGAGCCAATAAGCAACTTAATTGAGCTCCAAATCCTCTTTTTAAATTGGATAGATCCGTGAGTATTAACTGGGTCCTCTGAATCCTTGCCTAACACCAGGAAGGAAGCAGTAGGTTTGCAGAAGTATTAACAGTTGATGACTTAAATTCATTATGAGAACAGTACAAGAACCACCTCACTAAGGGAGGCTGGTCAAGTTCAGGTCATGCCCAGGTATGACCTTTGGTCTGGGTTGAAATAAAAAATGCCTCAGTCCAGGATCTTGATTTGTATATGTATGAGAATCAAATAGACTTTGTGACAGATTGCAAGGAAAGGAAAAAAAAAACCCACCACAACTAACAAATCTACCTTGCCTTGCCTTGCCCTGGGCAAGCAAAACTGTTTCCATGGCTATAGAAGGACACAGCTGAAGGATTTCAGAGCGCGTGCTTTTGCTGTGTTTTAGTTACAGCAAAGATTGTGGTAACAAAGGAGATCTAAGTAATTGCAAAAGGGAAAAAAAGTAGCAGTAGTTTCCAGTGAATGGAAGCAGCTTTTGTAGATTACTGAATTTTAATATCAGAGGGGACCATTCTGACTTCCCGCAGAGCTTTCACCAGAGAGCTTTGCTGCTACGCTTCTTCCACTAGTGCTAAAAACACTATTTAAACATTTCTAGCCATTGCTGAATCTAGCTGAGCCCTCTACCTGTAGTGTTGAAAGCTTCGTGGAAACATGAACATTTGCTTGCACATGGTTGTCAGAATGGGCTGCATTATACTGACACTGGTCAGTGCTACAAAGAGAAGAGATATATGCTAGAATAATTATTTTAAAGACATCAGAAATTTTTTTTAGAAAATTTGAATTAAAAAATAATTTCTTCATTTCATTCTGATGAAGAAAATCATACCCTCCTGGTCTTTTTTTTTGTTAAGTTCTTCCCTCTGGTCAAGAGAAAGACAGGTAACGGGGTACTTCCCTTTACTCACCACTGCAGGTTTTCCCAAAAAAAAAAAAAAGCAAAAAACTCCCACTATCTTCCTGATTAAAATATAACTAAAAATTGGATTTTTTTTATTTTGAAAAATCATTTGGAAATGCTTACTCAAAAGATGCACGTTTAAAAAAACACAAAACCACTTTTCAAACACATTTTTGACCAGCCATAGTTAGATGACAAGTGCTGGTGCCAGACCATTTGCTCTAGGGTTCCCATTGTTAACACTGCTGGAACTGTACTGGTAACAATGGAGGAAAATATGGAGTAAATTTTGCTAATGAGAAGGCGACATTCTCACACAATCATTTTTTAACATTTCAAAGAACATTCAAAAGCACAATATATAAAGCAAATTCCAAAAAGATTAATCCTGGGAGAGAAGGCTGAAGCAGAGAAGAAAGCCCTTTCATTCCATCAATATTAATTCAGAGAAATGCATTTGGCACCAGGATTAAAAAATTCTGAATGTTGAAGGAGTGCAATTTTTTTTCCTGAGAGAAAATACTGTCAGAGCAGCCTGGCTAATTAGCCTTGCTGTTTTAGAGGATGAACGTAGTATTCTTAAAAGTAGAAAGGATTCTTTTGGGTTGTCTCCCTGTATTTCCAAGACATAAGGTGAGGTGAAGTGCTCTCCTCCATCACCCTGGTCTGCACACACCTGTGGAGCACCTGTGGAGCTGCAGAGGTGACTGGTCCCTCGAACTGAGGGTAACTGATGTTCAGACAGAGCGGGGAAGGTGAAGGGTTATTTGATAGGAGCGTCTTGTCTTGCAGTACAGCAGCTAAATAAAGTAAGCTTAATGGAGCTAAGTATGTGTGGCCCAGCTCTACAAGATGATTAAAAGGTGGCTTTAAAACAATCTACAACTCTTTGAAAGGAATCATCGTCAGGAAGGGAAAGAGCTATTGATAAAAAGAAAATAGAACTCAGGGCTTGATGCTGAGCAAAGGAAGACATATGCTGGGCGCTAAAACCTTAGTTTCTGGCCATAAAGCCAGCGTAACTAGGGAGAACCGTAAATACTTATTATGGAAGTTTGAACACAAGAGTCAGGACAGTCAGTTCTTTCACTGACACACAGAAAGACCATGTAAAGAAGAGGCTGCAGCTGATAAAACCAATACCGTGGATGATCTTGAAGGCTTTTGCCCTCTGAAGCTCCAACAACTCATTCAGACACAAACATAAAGGAATGCATCAGCCCCAAAGATACATCGCTATGAATACAGTGAAGTTTGCAGGGTTTGATGGACCACAAGTCTTCCTTTACATTTCAGCTGCAGAGAGCATTGCACAGCGCAGGAAGCATCCTGAGAATGGCTCAGATGCAGCATCTGGAATCTCCTGGCTTGGTATCAAGGAGATGAAGTGCACACTGAGGTACCTGAGCATCGATCAAACCTGATCAGGGAGAACAGTGCCCAGGGCTGTATGGCCAAGGCTTCTGGGAGTGTTCATACATTTGTACAGAACCATCTCTATTTTCTTCCTACTATTTGCTCAAATATCAAATGTGCTTGGTATCATACAATTCAAAAAATAAATAAATCCTGAAGCGTTATATTGGTGCGATAGGCTGTTTTCTCCCTTGTGTTATCCTACAAGGAAGATTAAACAGAGACAGCGTAGTTCTCCCTAGCTGTCAAGTCCAATTATTTAATTCCACTTTCCTGTGGATTTGTAGATGAGGAATTGCTCCAGTAAGTCCTCTAGTGCTCTCAGCTGGAATCTTTCTGCTTCGCCACAAAGCCCAGGGTCCTGTTTTTCATGGGCACGGCTCCTTGCAGCTTGTTTGGGAAGGTTCCCATAGTGGCACTCGTGGAATGCAGAGCAAGGGTACCGCAAGCAGCAACAAAAAGTCCTGTCACCATCAGACGCTCTGATGAGGCATCGACGTTCGAGCGAGGCTGCTTCAGCAAATCATTTTATAATGACAGGTGTCATTTATTTTTGGAGTTTGAAAATGTTCCAGTACATTCACTTTCAGATCCTGCCTCTAAATCCACAGGTGCAAAAAAGCCTATAGACTTGAGGGCACAAGCGCATCAGGGCAAGCCGCAAGGGCAAGGCAAGAGCACCTGCAGAGAGGCCACCAGCGCTCCCTGAGGTGTGCTGCTGGAGGGGTGGGCGCTGCCATTGGCATCGGAAAATCAGTCACAGCATCTTCCAGCGTATCCCTGCTGTGGACCATGACGGTATCAGACAGAGAGCAGTACCCGCCATCTGACAGCGGAAGGCGGCGCTCCTGGGGCTGCATTTATTTCCCCTCAGCCTGTGGAGGTCCCTTGTGCCCAGAATAATTAGTAGAGCTGGTAGCATTTAAAAGCAGACACACATGACTGTGTCTCTGATAGTGACACTGGAAAAGTAACAGAATCTAATTATAATTAGAAAACAGCCCCAGCAATGTCCCAGCATCACAACGACCATCCTGACTTTGCCACAACAAATGTAAAAATATATCAGCATATTTATAGCTTGGCATCTCTGTCTGTTTGCAGCCTGGTGACGGGCCCCCCCTTGCCCTATTCTGTGGACCCTGCTGTGCTTCACAAACAGTGACTGATGTTTATAGGGTGTCTACCACCCAAAGTCCCTAATTTTGTTTTTCACATTACTGGATCTACCTATTTGTTTTATCTGCTTGATCTGAGAGATCTGTAAATGGATGTATATTATTAACAATCCCAAAGTCTTGTAGGACACGGCAGAAAGCCAGTCTGAGAGGGACAGCAGAAACGAATGCTGCGTTGGTCTAAAACTTCCTGCTTTTTAAGATTCCCTTATTTCTGCTCACTTTTCTTAGGCAATTAGTATCTCCTTTCTTCATCCACTACCCAGAGACTTAGTGAAGGTTGGTTTTGAGTTTAGCCTCTCTAAGCTCAGTTTGCGCAAGGTGTGATTTTGGCCTGACGGTGGAAAGAGTTTGCGGTGAGGGGGGGATGTGAATTTGGTAGGCAAAAGTTCTGCCTGCAAGGCAGGAGAAGGGAGGTATTTTGCTGGAGTTTGTCTGAATGAGTTGCTACAGGACCAGGTATTCAATCCTAGATAATTTACCTTTCCTTTCTGTATTAGCCTGCCCTGGCGTGTTGCCATAAACGTTCAAAGAGTTGCCATGCTCCCTTTTGGAGGTGGCTGTGTTCTGCAGGGGGAAATTGGTGATTTATAGAAACACTGATTTGAAAGCATTTGATTGCTTCTTATAACAGATTAAACACAAATTCTAGCTAAAAAAATAAATTACAAGCAACTCAAGACCTTCAGTGCTTTCCCTCCTCTGAAACTTTCTTTCCAAATCAGAAATTATTAAAGTAGTTACATGGAAATAAAGGGTCAGTCTTGTCATCCTTTCCTATGTGAATGACTCCCCTTGAATCATTGCAGAAGGTCTGATAATGCTTTTTTCCTCCAGTTCTTGGAAAAATTTCCCCTAAAGACAATGGTCAGATCTTACAGTGGTTACACTGGGTTAAATTAAAAGCTAATTGTGATTGTGGAAGAAAACAGAATTATCCTGAACTTACTGATGATATAATTGATATCTAAGTCTGATCTAGTAGCTATACCATGATTCAAGTGTTTTCTCTGAGCTGGTAAAGGTTTGACTGATGATGAAGCACTTCCTCACTACTCCCAACCAATTGTCTCTTTGAACACCGTTAGTCAGACAGGACTGACTGACTCTTAATGAACTTAACTCAGGTTGGGGATGATTTGCATCAGTTCAGAGTTAGGCATTTTTATTCCAAAATAGAAGCGGCCACAGAGGAAATTAATCAGGAATAACTGTTCTGCTTTTAATCCATACTGCTCGAAACCAAATTAACCTCTCTATGTGCGCAAGCCTGAAGGATTTAGCTGAAATTGCTGAAAAGCCTCCAGATTTGCATGATAATTTCAAAGGGACTATTCCTCTGAGAATTGAGCCACAGTTCTTCCTCTATCCCCAATACCAGTTTCTTCTCTTTCACTTAAGAGCTTTATGTTTGTTTTTGATGTTATGGGCCATTATAGATCAAGTGTGTTGCTAATATTTATTTTCTGCCCGTATAGCCTCTGGGATGAGCTAGCAGTTCATTTCAGTGTAAGTACGTGATGAAACAATCCTAATGAAATTACAGCATGGGACTGGACACAGCTCTGGCAGATGGGGATGGAGGCAGCTTCCCCCGTACCTCCGGCCTCAGGACCGGCTGCTGTGATGTGCGTGGGTTCCAGTATCATCTGATGAGGTCCCAGCTGTGCTGCCCATCCCCTGCCCCCATGCCCCAGCCTGAGCAGGGTAGGATTCACTTCTGCCTGATTCTCAATTTAGTTTCATTTCCCTGTTGCTTGAAGATTCAGGGTGAACAAAGGTGTAAAGTGACTGCAGCGTTTCTGTTCATATTTAGGGAGCAGGAGGGAGGGCATTTCTCTTCTGCCTCCTCCTACCTCATGTGCACCAGCTTTAACTGGAACCTGGTTAGTGAGTGGACACTAGTTTGCTCAGGTTTAGGCTTTCATTCCCAGATCACTTTGTGGAGCTGGCTCCAGGCAATCAGCACTGAGCTTTCGTTTCCTATCTGTTGGTGCAGCAGAATGGACCTGTGGTTTTGTGTTGTAGAACCATCTAGAGAGCAACACATAACCGGTATTGTCAGCAAACAGCTTTCGAGCGCTGTCAGCAGGAATATCTGAAACACCAATTAATATGGGAAAAGCCTGAAACCCTCAAACACACTATTTACCATCTTATGCAAGTAGAGGCAAATATGGGTAGGCTTATATAGTGATTTACTTTGCTTGGTTCAGTTTCATCCAACTTTCAGAATTGTTCCTACTAGCCAAAAGTCAACTTGGAAGCAGCCTTCAGACACTGCTGCTTGCATGGCCCTCAGGTGAGTTGCTGAAGAGGAGGAAGGAATATTGGTGTGAGGGAATGCAAAAGCAAGGAATGCTTGCAATTTTAGTGCGTTCTGTGTTTTCCATGCAAGACATTCCCCACATTTTGAGGGTAGAGGTTATAAAAGCTCAATAATAAAAGTTCTTCATCTAAGCAATCAGGAGCTGTGCCAAACAGGAACAATTCTGGGAAATAACCATTTTATCTTTGGTACCTAACTATATTAAAAAAAAAATAAAGCCCTTTATTATGATTAATTTCTTGTGCTCAGGAAGTTTATGCAGCTGTCCTTGATGTGGGGTGCTTGTCCCTTGGTTTTTCAGGTCCTGTGAAGTCCAGCAGCCAAAGAAAAATGTTTCTCAAGCACAGCTTTTTTATTTCTCCTCTGGGTACCTTGACGCTGTGGCAGAATTAACCAAAGGAACTTACTGTGAGAAATGCAGAATCCTGTAAAGGGATTTAGAGGGATTTGGGAGATTTAAAGATTTTTCATCATCATGATTTGGAATGATCAATTTATTTTTTTGTACGTATTTTCCCATGTTAAGCTCACGAGGAATATGAAAATCCTATTAGGGGTGTGAAGCAGATATTTCTGTTCTTGGAGGATGCAACAACCCACCTCCTGTAAGAGGTGGGCTGTGAAAGCCATCTCTTTTCTCTTGCTTCACCCTTTTCACTGGAGTCACTAGGTTCCAATTACATCAACCATCACATCTGCTTAGTCCAGCTTTGAAACTTGTGATGTAGCTGTTGTAGCAGGGGAGAAAGTGGTATGGACTGAAAGCATTCGCCTATGGACTGATCTCCTGTTTGTCTTCAAGCTAGTCCTGTGTGCCCACATTGCAGAAGGCATTTCTTCTCTGTTTTAATCCCAGTTTGTTTATTTTGCGTGAAACAATCCATTTTGTAATCTACTATTTATTATTTGCTATCTCCTATTGTATTAGTACATCTACTGTTTATTATTTACAATCCATGTTATTAAGAAACATGCATAAGGCATAAGAAATCCTTCAAGCTGCCCACACAGGGCAGCTCAGCATATCTCCAAGCAATCTTGATTTGAAATGGAAATTGCCAGTACTGACTATCTGCTTTCCCTGGGTAGAAGGCTAGAGCTGTGAGCTGAGTCTGCCTCAGTCATCTTTCCTCACATGTGGAAGGCCCGGGAGAAACAGTCTTAAATCCCAGGTGTAGATTTTGGAATTGTCTCCACCCATCTTCTGATATTCTCCAGAGACAACCTCTGTTCTTTCTCACAGAGGAGAATATGGAAAACATACCATGAAACAAAACTTTGAAATAATAAAATCCTCCCAGACTTGGCATTGGTTTTTCCCATGAAGAGACAGGTGAAGCACTGTGAAGCTATGGAGATCTCCTGAGCAGGACCAGAACAGAGTCCTGGAATTTGTCAGGAAGTCAAGGCCAGAGTCAAAAGTAGCTGGCAAAGTAATCATGAAGCTTAGAAGCTATAAGGCAGGAATGAGTGTCTTCAATGTAAGCAGCTGCTAGAGTGAGGAACGCAGGAAGAAATAACAGAGATGAAATTAAGGTAACGAGTGAATCAGGTAATGCGTTATAGACAGTACTTCTGTCCAAAGATGTCCCTGTGCTTGAGCCACTGAAAGACCTGCAAGGTAAAATAGGGTTTATCTGTTCTTAAAACCCACAGACCTGGTGGTGATGAGCAGGAGTGACCAAACAACCTGCTTTTCAGAGGATTGGTCCCTAGTCACCAGCAAGTAGTCCCCTTCACATTCCAGCCATGTTCCTCTTCCAACAGTGAAAGGCTCCACAGGATTTCAGTTTTTAGCATCTACAGATGTCACAGATTCTCTCTGTAACTTCAGGTCATGAAGATACTGTGTTTGGATATAGAGGTGAAAACAGTTGCATGTAAGAGATTCACACAGGCTGAGTGCAGTGCTTTGAACTCCTTAAATGAAAGGTGTGACACCAATTGTCATTTAGATCATCTCAGAAGATCCTTTAAGAGAGGAATGCATGTATTGGAGCGACACAAAGGCAAAAATTGTTTGAGGGAACCTGTTTATTTGAAAAACGTGCCTTGCTGCTCCAGTTTGAATTGTTTGTCTTCCTTGGAATGAAAGAATGTAGGACATGGAGGGGAGGCTTGCCAGAAAAGCCTTTCGGAATTGCAATGAAATGGCCGTGTTTGTGCTCAGAAGGGTCTCAGGCTTGTTGTTCACATCTGCTTTAAGTTATCCTGATGTTGTTTTTTTTGTTGTTTTTTTTTTTTTTTTTTAATTGAGTTTAACATACTGAGAAATGCACAAATCTCTCTGGCCCCCAGGCACAAGAGCAAAAACCTCAACAACATCCACTGACCCTGCCGCCATGTGCTTCCCAACAAACATTCCCAAACAAATGCCGGCGATGACAAATCGGCCTAGAAGCAACTTGATGGCGGGTGCTTAATTGCACACTACAGTGCTCGGCGCCTCGGAAGGACGAGGGTGGAGAGCAGATAATGAGGGTGGGATTTGCTAGCAGTGGGCATCAGCCACAGTTGGCAGGTTTGGGGAGCACAGATCAAGACGATTATCGCGTTTTGCTGTGTGATGGATGTTCAGCTGAGTCAGCCAGCTGCTAACCAGGACCGGAGGGAAGCTGTTCTCAGGTCTTCAGTCCCACTTCTTAGCAAAGTGTGCTCTTAGCAAAGCATCTCTATCAAAGGTGGGTCTGAGCTGCCTTTGAACTCCTCCTGCATGTAGAGTTTCTTCAGGCCTATATTATTTCTGGAATAAACTGCCCACAGGCTCTCAGTGGTACCCAGGCAGCTGAGGACAGCTGCAAACCAGCGTGGTGTGACCGTGCCTTTTCCTCCCTGCCTTCTGCATGCCTAGTTCCCGGGGGGCAAGCAGGGAACTAGCCACGAGCCATTCAGGCATCTCTGCTTTGGCCTAAAAATACCAGAGGTTTTCACTGAGATGATTTCTACTCAGTTCAAAGAGGAAGAGCACAAAAGGGATTGGGCCCTGTGGGTGTTGATTCGCCTAGACAACAATTCAGTTGGTGTGGGTTTGGTCTGCAGACAGCAGCTTTATCATGTGAGCCTAAAGGATGACAAGCGCAATCAGAGTGCCTGCCTGTCCTGGGGGAATCTCAAGATCTCCACCCTTTTCTTTTGCACATGAATGCCAGTGGATAGAGATTGAAGAGAGACCTGTGTGCTGTGCTGATGGACCAAGCCCTGCTGCTTGTGGGTGCATTCACTCCAGAAGATGGCAGGACATGGGATGTGGCCGTGTTTTCATGTGCAAATATTTGGTTGTTTGCATGCAAGCGTGTACAGTGAGAGGACATCTACATGTGCGTATCGTGGACCCAGGGTTCTGCTGTAAAGGGACTATAGTCTCCACTGGAAGGCAGACATGGTGCCTTCCCCTTCCAGCTTTGGGAATCTAGTCCAAAGCTGCTGTGTTGTAAGTTTGTTTGCCTTGAAACATCAGCTTGTAAACTGCAGAAGGATTTCCTTAGTAGTTCAGCTAGGAATGCAACAAGCACAGGGCAGAGAGCTGGAGATGCCGTGTGGTGTCACCGCACAGCACGCACGAGCAGGGTGTTAGTCACCCCTGCCGAGTCACCGCCGTGGGGATACAGGGAGATGGGGTGAGGTAGCTGCCCCAATGGCACTACGGGTGTGCGTGCGTGTCAAGGGCAGCTTTGTTGCTGCGTGTGCGGCTGTGCTTGTGCGTCTGCTTGCAGGAAACGTGGATAGTGCCTTAACTATGTCAAAGTGTGCAAAGCAGGATACCTGGGCAGGAGCGGGCAGAGCTGTGTGTGCACCCACGTGAGAGGACTTCTTGTGGTATGCATGTAGGCGAGCGTCTCTGTGCAGTCTGCTCATTGTGTCCAACGTGCCCCTAAAAGTTCCTCCTGCCCCATTTTGCACATTATTGGACTCACTGGTCTGTTCTCAGGTGCACAGGGTGTTTGCCAACAAAAGAGATTGTCTAGACATGATGTCAAGCTGACCAGCTTCAAATCTCACTCAGCCCTGAGGGGGTAATCACAAGCCTAGGAGAGGCCTTATCAATAAAACATTTTCCCTGCAGGAGGGTAAAGAAAATAAGTAGTAGGTGATTCAGGTTTGTGAGAGGGAGGGGGAGCTCTGTCCTTCTGTCCTGCCAGGCTGGCCCTAATTTTCAGTGTCAGCAAGGTGCTACCTTCTTTGCTGGATTATTTGTTGCTAATGATTGTTTATTTTTAGATAGCAAATCTCAATCTGGAATGATGTTCTGTTTTAGCTTGTGGGTGAGGTTTGCTTTTCTTCTGGGGAGGGTTGCAATTTACCACTAAGCTCTTTTGGCATCAGAGAGACAGTTGGAAAAAAAAAAAAAAAGCCCATTCAATCCACAAATCAAGCAAGATGTTATGTAAGAGGAATAATATTGACACGGGGCTCCCCAGCCTCCATGTGTCTGCCCCTCCCTGGGTGATTACAGGTTTCAGCACTCCCAGAGAGGGGACTGGCATTGCATAAGAGCCTCTCTGCTTCAAAACGTTTTCCCCTCTTTTAAATCTAAGGGAAGTAGTGTATTCATGTCCAACCTGGGCTTTTTGTTATCATTTTATTTGAATGATAATGATAACATTGCTGACTGACAGGATTCATGCAAGAAAAGGAAAGCACATTTTTTTCTCCGTGGTGTTTTCTCACACTCAAAGGGCCAAACCCACTGCACTAAATCCTTGCCTCATGTAAAGCTGACAAGTATCACAGGGCTGGTGTGTATTTCCATGGGATGGAGTTAAAGAAAGAGACAAGCTTCAGATTGTTTTTGCTTTTCGTCTTTATAGGGTGAAAAGAAGCCAGAGTGGGTTTGTTGGGGTTTTTTAAGGTTTTTAAAGTATATACTAGCAGCTCATGCCCTGCCTACTTTATATGTCATGAAAGACTAAGGACAACTAGAGAACCTGTAGACAGAGAAAACCACAAGCCCCAAGAAAGGGAGTGAGGTATATTCAGTTCGTAGCTTCTATTTGTATTAACGACTCCTTTTGCTAAGCATCTTACAATGAGCTGAACAAAAATCTTGGCTTATTAAAGAATTCAGCACTCTGCCTTGTAAAAAAAAAGTGAGCTCTCACTGTGTCTTCTGCTGACTGTTTAAATTGTTGAGAATCCACCTTCCTTAAAATGGGAAGACTGAGCTCAAAGCAATGAAATGGAAAGCAAGTGTTTCCGTAAGCAGAAAAACTATCTGAGCCTGCTGGATTTGCACCTGTGGTTGAGTGTCAGTGTGGATTCTCTCATGTCTGATATGGTTTGAATCCTGCCACAGCTTCCCCTCAGACAGAACTATCAGCGTCTCTATCCCTCATCATCTGCTTATTTGCACAATCTGTGTAAGGAGATGTCTTTGGGACTTTTGCAAGCCCTGCTTCTTTAAACTAGCAGACTCAGGACCTGGAGTTCTTTCTTTTTTCTTTTCTCTCATTTTTGCCATTCAATTATTCCATCTTTTTTTTTTCTACTATCATGCAGGAACAGAAGTAAAAGAAAAAGTGAAAATTTGTCTGGTTGCTGGAGCTGTAAGAAAACCAGTAGATTTTAGAATCTTGTGACAAAATGGTGGCAGTTGACAATATTTTTCAACTTTTGAGGTCTCCAGCCAATTTGCTCTCTCAGAAAAGAGTAGGCTAGCCATACCAGTGTTCTTCTGAAGAGAGACAGAAGAGGTAATGATATTTTGGGACTTTGTAAAAAACGCTGAAGAAGTAGTGAGGGAATGAGCTAGGAAAGCTAAACCACAACCAAACTTCAAAGCATGCCCTTCTCCATGGGTGCTGTGTTCTCCAGTGCCGTTGAACTGCAGCCAGGTCAGGGTGCCCTAAGGGGGCCTTCACAGAGACATAGGCTGTTAAAGAGCTTTGTGTGCAGAAGTGGGAGAGGGCATTGGGGCCGATTCTGAGTTTCGCTGTTGAAATCTAGAAAGTGAATCATGAGCAGAGTTCGCTGGGAATTCTCTGACAAAATGTTTTCTTCATTGGAAAGCAATGATTAATGGAAAACAAACAACCTCTGTTTCATCTAAATTAATAGGTTCCACTGAAATACAGGCTAAATTCCCCTGGGTCTGTGCCTGGTTGCTTGTATGACTGGCAGAAAGCTGGGCAGGCACTGAGGGTCTGCAGCTCCCAAGCAGTTTTGCCACCAGGATGTACTAGGTACGGACGCTTTGCAAAGAAGGACTTAATTCCATGGATGGCTCAGCTCCAGATTCAGAATTCGTTCTTTGGAAATTGCAGTACTGCTCCTTTCTAAAGGAGTAGCACCTAGATAACCTATCATCGCAGGCAGCACAAGGTCTTAGGAAGGCCATGAAGGTCCCAAGGCATTCCCATCACATATTTTTTAGGATAAGGAAAATCTGAAGAAGCCAAGCCTTCCTTACTTAGAGATGTTGAGAACAGCTCAACTCAGAGCAAGATCACTACAGGAGCAGGGCAGAACTGCTGATGGGATGGTTACCTGGAGAAAAGCCTGGTAGTGAGCAAGAAGACTGTTGTGCGGAATGACCTCCTGTTCATGATCTTCCCTGAAGATCTTGGACATACCTGAGGAGCAAACACCAATGTAATGGATTCACTGCAGGTTAAGTAAAACCTAGCAGGAAAGCAATGAAACTACTGTAATAGAGTCCACGGGGGTGCTTTCCCTTGTTTTGGTGGAGACAAGCTATTCAGTGGTTGCATCGAGCACATTTATAGAAACTGGGAGCCATCCTTGTTGCGTGAAGGGGATCTCAGTAGAATCACCGTGAGCTTGAAAAAGGCTACTAAAGATGAGGTTTGTCCTAAGGTCTTATGTAGCTTGTCATCCATTGGAATGGCAAAGCCATCTTATTATATTTATACTCTTTGCAGTGTTAATTTTCATCTGCTCTTACAAGGTTAAAACAAAATTAACAGAATTTGTTCTTTATTGCTGTTAATACGCTCAACATATTTAAAACACTTTGTATTCCCATGCTGAAAGGTATTGTGAAAGCAGTGTTCGTATTTATTATTAGAATGAGGTTAACAAGCAATCTCGCCTGTAGAGACATCTGGCAACAAACCCATCTGAACTGAGCGAAGGCCACTTACTAATAAGGTTTCTAAGTAGGGAACGGGACAGGGTGTTCTCAGTGATCCCGTAGCTGGAATTAAAACAAGGAGATTGAGCTTATCTGTATGATTTGCGTGTCTCACTTCAGGACCCTTTCTGGACATTACTACACATTTAGCTGAAATCCAGTAGTCCTCTAACATAACGCTGGTTTCAACTTATGGAATCAACTTAAAAACTCGTTCAGCTTACAAAAATGAACTGCCTATAGACAGTCCAGAAGCGTTCTGGGAAGGCATTGCCAGCAGCCACAATATTTCTTTTCTTTCAGAGTGGATAGTCAGAATCAGTTTCTCCTGCTTGCTCTAGGAGTTATTCTATTCTCTCATGACATAAGCTGTTTCGGGTGAGCTAAGCACATAGGAGCCAACAGACAGCAAAGGAATTTTGTTGGAGACATAGTTTTTTCTCTCTTCTTATTTTAAAGGCAGAGAGAAAAAGGAAAATACAAGGGTGGCAGCTGAGGAGGGGAGGCAAGTCAAAGATTTGCAGACACAATAACAATGATTTGATGCAGAAATTGGTGGATGTACCCCAACTGTTTTGGGCTTTTTTAAGTCAATGCCTGACACAATCTGTGTGTGCCTGAGGTGTGATGGGGATCACTAGAACTTGGAGTCCACGGATGGCCCAAACTTGTAATAAGGAACTTTTAAAGTTACTGAATGTAGGAAAAATGCAGGGTGGCCAACGGGAAGGAAAGCACAGGGTGCTTAACTGACCTGTGCTGAGGAACCAAATAATCTTCACTCCCAAATTTTAAGAGACCTGATACCTGAAACTGCAAGTTTGAAAGAAAATATTTTAATTAATCCATCAGGTTTGAAGCAGCACTATATGGTTAGAAAATAGAAAATGTAGAATCTATTCTTAAGATGAAGGGAGGAAACAATCTGGAAAATTATAAACCTATCGGTCAGACCATAATAGCATATAGGACTATCAGAACAATTTTTGGAGGAAATTATAACTAAAGACAAGGAAGTAGTGGGAAAATGAGATAAAATACAGGTGTTTACCAAGGATAAATTATGTCTGACTAATCTCATAGTTTTCTTTAATAACTGACCTAAACAAAGAAGATGTGATAGATCATATCTGTTTAGACTTCAGTGAAACAATAAATGTATGAGGTCATAACGAGGAAATTTTAGCAGAGCTGGAGAAATTGGGGATTACCACGAGAGTGAAAAAGGGAAAAGGAGCAGGCTAGAGAGAAGGTGACAGCGAATAATGTTAAAACAGGAAGCTACCAGTACAATTCTTCAAAGGGAAGCTTGATGCCTATCTCAGTAGCTTCATGGATAACATGTTTAAAAGTATCCCAGTGAAATCTGGTGGTAACACAAAGCTGGGAAAAAATGTCAATGCAGAGGAGAAATAGGAAATCAAATGAGAATGAAGCAGTCTATTAGGCTGGTCCTTGTAGAATACCTATTATTTAAAATGTTAAAATAACCTTTTCTTTTTATGCCTAAGAAGATGAGGCTGAGAGGGAATGCAGTTGTTCTGGCACACAGAACCCGGGTGTTAAAACCTACTTAAGTTGAAGATCAACTTTAGCATAGAAATAGAAGTGCATGAACTGGCCAAGAATATTGTTATATTCTACTGACCAGGAATTAGAAAAGTTTTCAAGCTTTCAGAAAAGTGCAGTTCTGGAGTGATTCATCAATTTCTGAGACAACATTTGATCATTTTATGAAAGGATTTTCTCTGGTGCATAAGGACTGTTCCTGTCCATTTGTTCATATTGTCTGTTCTTGCCCCCTCTCCTAAGGAGACTAAAATTTTGAGGAACTTTAGGTCACAGCGGGTCTGGAAATGTTCCTTCGTTTACTGGGGTGTGTTGGTTCACATCTGACATTGTAGATATGAGTCACATGCATGTGTCTGCAAGGACTGACAATCTAGTAAATAGAGCCCTGGGACACAGGGAATCTGGATTTCATTCCCGTCCTATTCCAACTGGTTTGCATGCTCTCAGATAATCCACTAAACAGCTGAGTAAGAATTTTAGTGAGCTGAAAACTCACTTATGAGCCTACTGTCCTTTGTGAGTGGTCACTTAACAGAAGGAAGAAGTTAAACCTTGCTTTCTGATTTGATCTGAAAATACCTGAGATACCCAACGCTCTTTCTAAATATGCTTCCGTCAGAGCGCTGCAGTGTTCATTTTCCATTTCTGCTCAGTCACTCATTAAGTATTTGTCAGCGTTCTTCCACTAACTCTCCCAGGGGAGTTTCAGCTAACATGCTGTTGGGAAAGTTTCTCATTTGGAGGCTGAAGGAGAGGAGAGAAGAGCAGTGGTCCGCAGCATTGGATACCACAGTGGGTTGGGCATTTCATGCTTTGAACCACTGGGACATCTTCCTTGTGAGAAACCAAAAGAATAATGCTAGAGCCTGATTTGGAAAAGCTCCAGGATGCTGGTTCTCTGGCTAACCATGAAGACACTTACCTGGAATAGGATCTCTTCTCAGCAAAGGATAAACTCATTTTCCAGGGAAGATTCACATATCTCATTTCATTCTTGTGCAGAATAAAAGCAGTTTCTGAAACCTCACTTTTTTATTTTTTGGATTTCCCCCAACTTTACCTGAAGTCCCCCAGGAGGTCCTCCTCCCTACCAAAATTAATAGCATGTGTGAGGGCTGCCTTCTGAGCCAGCAGGTATTACAGGGGAAGCAACTTGCTTTGGTCTCCACCCGAGGGGTCAGGGAGTCCGAAGGAAGCAGCTGTTCTAGCTGTGGCTTTTCATTTCGCTCCCCGTGCTGGAAAGGGAGAGCCTGTGATTTCCTCTGAGTCCAGCCAAATGCTGGCTTTGAGTGACAAACCCCACAAAGAACAGCAAGTTCGCGGAATGTTTTTGCAGCTGGCAGCTTTAAGCCAGAACAAATGACGGTGAGGCAACTACAACCTCTTGGTCCTGGGACTACCCAAACACCAGCATCCTTTCCTCTTCCAAGTGTAAGACTTGCATTGGCTCCATTGGTTTCTCTGGCTGCACAACCTGTCTAATTTACCTTGGCATTTTGAGAATCCTGCCATGTCACAGCACATATGGTCCCTGCAAGGCTCAGCAGCCGCTGTGGTTCCTTATCTCCCTGTCCTCAGAATGGATATTCAGTGAGTGCCCGTAGTTGCCTCTTCTATTTTCCTTTGATCGGCGTCATCGTGATGGTCATGGTTATCATTGTGGCTAGCCACAAAGTACCTTGTTGCCCACCTTTGGAGGCTCTTTCAGGTCAACCCAGTTATCTGGATTATGTGCTGAAGTTTAGTTTTCTCCATGAAACCTTGCACGGTATAAACACTTAGATTTGCAAATAGTGATGTGCATAGTGACTGACAAAGGCTCCCAGCACCTTTGTGATATGTTAACCTGGAGCTGGAGAACAGCAAGACCAGAATGGGATTCATCTTGGTTGCTCAGGCAAATGCAGTATAAAATGTTTACACGGACATGTTGGTACTAAGCTGAGAAGAAATATCAGGCTTTATGATATCATTTATGCTTCTCTAACCATTAGGCTATGCTGCAAGCCCTAAAAGCATGGGGAATTTCAAGGCAGGCCCTAAAAATAAATCAGAGGGATATCCTCTAGATTTTGATTATTGATTGACTCTTTTTCTACATACTTAAGCCTAATGGCCATTTAAAGTCTCTGATTATTCCTGCTTGAGTGCCTTTAAACTTGCCTAAAATGTGATTCAGGATCCCAAGAGAAGACAAGCAAATCTGACAAAAGCTAATACTTTTGTTGTGTTTCAGTACTAAACACTGTAGCAAGGGTAGAACATCAGCAAAGCCCGTGCATGCATTTCAGAGAGAATAACATTAGACAACATAATTCTGTCCTCCTAGAGACAGGAATATTCAAGCATTCTCTGAGCCAGGATTAAGGAGGGCCACTCAAAACCTCATAGCAAACTCTGCAAAACATCCTTCTTTATAGATCTTGTGTCCTGGGATTATTTTCAGGGATTATTTTCTTTTCTCCCATTTTTCCAGTCCTCAAAGGTTTATGTCTGTCAAATCACCAGCAAGTGCAGTTTTGGTTTCATCCATCTAGCCTTTGCTGTTCATGACTCTTCCTCATAAAATCACAATTACGTAGGTATATCCAGAGCAGAGGACTTGGGCTGCTACTGCACACTTTAACAAGTTTTTTACTAGTGATGACCAACGTTTTCAGAGGGGATTAGGATCCTGGGTGCCCAGAAACCAAAAAAAAAGGCCTTGTATATCCACACACTGCTCCCAGAAATTCAGTTAATTTGCCAGGGACTTCAACTAAGGCAGCAGAGATTAGAAAATGGTTCTGAGAGACTTTGCCCAGGAAGACTTGAGCTAAATAATTAATCTGCTTTTCACAGTTGAGACCACAATTTACATGGTTTTACTAGTTATCTGCAAGAGAGGAGAAATTGAAAGAAAATGTCTTTCCATAGCTCATGAGTAACTACACGAATCTGCTTCAGAGATTATTTGGCTTTGACTAAGAGTTTGATTTGCCAGGACAGTGTGAGCAGGGTGACACATCAGTATGTTTCTTCAGCTGTAGTATAGAAATGTGAGCAATAGAATGGAGGGAGTGCTGCTGAAAGGTCCATGCGCAGCACTTCTGGATCACAGTCTTTGTTCCTCCACTGTTTTGGTGAAACACCTTGTGAAACCCCACTTAATCTCTCTGCTTCTGTAACAAAAGAGCTCAGTTACAACTGAAGAGTCCTACCTTTTGCCAATGGTTGTGAAGCCTCCTAAATGATGATTTGCAAAGAGCTCGGAGGGCCTGAATGCTGGAGGTGTTGAGAGCATTGGCCATGTGGTATGTATTAAGAAAGGCAGAGAAAGAGATTCCTGTGTCTAACATTCATTTGTACAAGCTGAGATGAAGACAGGCAAGTTGACTGGAGCTGTGCAGTGACCCACAGAAGTGCTGTGGCCTGTGAGGAAATGCTGGGAGCCCTGGGCTGGTTTGTACCATGGAAGAGACAGGCTGGCTGTGCTCAGATACATTAAGGGATGTTCTGAGGGAGAGCACACATCAAATACTCTCGTTAGTAAAATGACAGAAAATGCTGTTATGGCTTGAGGCTGCAGCAGGGAGCATTTAGTATAAATATTAGGAAAAAAAAAATCATAATTCCAAGAAGTGTTACAGCAATTGGAACAAACTATCAGGGGACATTGTGGAATCTCTTCTAAGCTTCCAGCCATTGCCCTGGAAAGATTAAATAAATCCCAGTCCGTGGCAGTGGTTGGGGTGGTCTGCATGATCCCCAGCACTCCCTTCAGCCTCAAACAATTCTCTGAATGGGAGGGATGGCTTGTCAGTAGAGCCTGCAGCTTGGATAATGCACTGACGGCTCTTTCAATTATCCATGGCTCTCCAGGGCACCTTCCTCTCTGCCTTTGGAAAGCACCCAGAACATATTAGGCAGCACCACAATATAAATAATAACAACCCACTGTCCCCATTTCAGCAGCGGAAGAGCCGCTTTCTTCAGATTCCCTCCTGTGCTGTGAGCTGCAAGGCCAGACAGTAGCCCACTCCAGCTGAGAAGTCACTTAAGAGTCAGACGAAGGGCAAAATCCCATGGCTACAGGACATGACACGAAGAGTTGGTGTCAGTACAGCTCTGGCAACTCTCTGTTCTTTTCCCTTTCTATTCTCTAAAGCAGGTAGTGGCCTCAAGGACAGGAATGCCACTATCCAGTGGACAGTTAATGCTTGACCGGATGAGGAAAACACGGTCTTGCCCAGCAGATAGTGCGCTGGAGAAGACAGAATGGTCACAGGTTATGACAGGCACGAACCTGCTCATCTGGTAGCGCTACTGGAGTGGACCAACAGTGTGTAGTAGAATGGGTGCAGTAGCTACTGTGGGTGGCAGCGCTGGTTAGCGGAGCAGATAGCCCTAGGAGGGGCCGTGTTATGGTTTTTGGCATAATACTAATTATTGCTGCAGAGGTATTATAGGTATTCCTATCACTGTAATGCTGCCACCTGCTCTGCGAGAGCTGTCCTCCTCAGGAAGCTGAACTACGCTGAATAAATTTGAGTTCCCCTTGCTAAAGCAGCTCCGTTCCTTGTCAGACTGTGGGGTTTCAGAAAGAGGTAGAATAGCATCTGACGCCAGTTTCTCTCATTCACACCAAGAAGAAGCAGAGCAGCCAGCTGAGAACCTGGAAGGGCGCCAAGAAAGAGCATCCCTGGGGTTCCCATCTCTCTGCTGCAGTTGTTGCACAGATGGGAAGGTGGCTCTCACAGCACTGTGAAGTCCCCTTTGGCCCCATCAGCTTGGCTTAAGGCTCCTTTTTCTCTCATTGTTCTCTGTAAAGGGGCTGGTTTTTTCCTGCAGTAAGAAGTCTTCCGGTGTGCTTCTACCCTCTTTGTACTACAAAGGAAAGTAAGACTGGTAGCTGATTTTGGCAGGGGAGGAAAGAAAGACTGAGAACACACAGACGCCCCCAGTGACTGCCAACTATACTTCTTCTGAGTACAGAGATCCTAGGAATACTAACATGCAATGTCACCTGTTTATTTTTCACTTATTTGCCATAACATTTGAGCAGAAAAAATCATTTCAGTTGAGAGACAAGCAGCAGTCCCTCTCCAGTTGCTGAGTGGTTTTATCAGGTGTTCAGCATGCCACATCTGTCTAGCTGGATTGCTCCAGCATGTGTTCCCAAACTGGAAACAGAGCAGAGAGCTCTGTCTTTTTTGGCACCACATTCCTACTGCAGAGTGTCTGCAGATTTATAGAGCTATAGCAATAGTATTGGCCACAAAACAATACTGGCTACGTTGCACACTTACGATGATACCTAAATAAGAACAGCTTCAAGCCAGAGAGAACATTCCCAGGGATGTCAGTAGAATCTAATTTCCTAGTTGGAGGGTGTTGAATGACTTATGGCTTCTGACTTCGGTGCCAGTGAATAATTCTTTAAAATGTAGGTTGACAAAGCATTGTGCAAACATACTTCCTCCTCCACCCCCTACAGGGATGGAGAACTGAAGGCAATGGCTTTATTTTCAACATGGAGAAGATGATCTTCAAGAGGAGAAGGTGCAGAGACGTTAACTGATTTTCCCAGTGACACCAAAATGATGCCTTAACAGAACACGATGAAGAGCACGGCGGTACTTCATCCCCACCACTGTGCATAGACCATAAGGTAGGTCTGAGTTTCTTCCTGATTTTTTCACTGGCTAATATGGCGCCGGCTCTCCTGACTACTTTGATGGAACTACAAAGCAGAATCCACTATTAATGGCAGGCAACATCTGTTTGCCATGCCAATAACAGAGAAGTGGTAACACTAGTTAGAAAAAGACAAAGACTCAGATGTCAGTTAGAGTTCACAGCAGATTCAGAGTTAAAGCCAGGATTTCAAAGTTTGAAATACACAGCACTTTTCCACCAGAAGATCCACAGCCAAACTGGAAATGACATACAGGCTTCTTCTAGTTTCAACTGTAATTGTAAAGCACAAAGCCCCACAAAATAGTTAGTTGGGGATGAAGAAGTACATGAAATCTTCTACTGCAGTCCACACAGTACTTCAGGGAAAAGGTTAGAGCACACCTCATCAGCCCAGGAGACAGACAGCTTGGCAACCTCGTTAACCTGATGAGGTGCAGCTCTAAAAGGCCCTGCCCAGGGAAGCTTCTGTTTCTCCTACTGCAGCTGTGAGTTTTTCATTTTTAGACTTGGCTTGAAGGCAGACACACCACTAAAAAAAGAGAGGTGGCTGTGTTGTGAAGGGTGAGTGATATTGAGAATTTGCTATGTTGTTTTTTTTTCATTATTAGTTTTGGGTTGTTTGGGGTTTTTTTCTAGAAAGGTGGCAACTACAAGCTATGTCTTATAAGGGAAAGATGTCTCAGTCTGAGTAGAACCTGGTAGCTGACTACGTCACTAGCAAGTGAAAGAGACTAATTACCTAGAAACTGGGGCATCGTTGATGGTCATGGTGAGGCCTCTAAAAGTTGTTTATTACTGTTGCACCTCATAGCAGCTTTCTTCAACATGAGCATCAAAGGTGGTGTGGTCTGTCATTCAGATTTGAATTCATTTCTGTTTGTGTTTTGCTGCTTTGTAGGGGATGTTAATGTGAGACCACAGTATTGCTCCACAGAATCGTTTTAGTGATAACTGATCACAACCTTTACAGCCTTTAGATACTAACAAAATCCTTCCCACTGAAATCCTTGCAAATAGAGAAAAAACTGTGTTTTGTAGCAAAATGAACACAAAGGAAGGGATTTATGTTGTTGAAGGAGAGATTTTATTTGGTATTTCAAGGCAGTGAAGTTCTAGGACGGACCGCTTAGGAGTGTACAGAGCCTGTAGCATTGCAAAGCTCTAACGGCAATGGGAGAAGTGCTGGTAAGGCCTGACAAAGTTAGAACTAATCCTGTGGCATGGAAAAGAGATGAGCTGGTGTTTGGGGTTGTTTTGGGGCGGGTTTTTTGATCGCTTTTGGTCTTGGAATATAAAAGCATTTCAAAATTGCTTCTTTTTGGTTTATATCCGTTTCCACTGACTTCTCTCTCTATCTCACTTTTGATGTCAGTGGGAGCAGAGTTAAGCCAATTTTGCAAGTTTCAGCCTCACCTGTCTCTTCCAATGGCCACTGTGATGCAGAAGCTTTTGGCCTGGGGGAACTTTGCTCCCTCTGGAACAAGGGAGTTTGTTTTCTTCTCTTCTTCCTTTCATGTTCTTTTTGTGGTTCTGAAGGACTCTGTGGCAGATGTTAGTGTTCATCTCTTGCTTATTAATATTCCCATACTATTCAGTAACACATTTCTGCTGCTATAGTGCTGCCTGACAGCTCACACTTGCAGTATGTTGAGCCAAGATGTGTAGAAGTCCTGTCTGGCTCCATTCCTTCCTTATGGCCAATTCAGAGGGAGGTTGGCTTGGCGGGGGGAGGAGAAGAAAGGAATAATTATGCCAAGACAATGTGTTTGGCAAGAGGCTTCTATCTTCCTCCCATAACAACTGCATAAAATGTTTGTAAGTGAGCAGGAGCTAGTATATTTTTTTTTTTTCCTATTCAGGCATCTTCGTTTCTCTGGATCCTTTTCTTCAGCTGGGATTAAGCTGAGTGTGGTTTTCTGCTGTTTATCAGCAACACCGAAGTTAGGACTGGTGTTTCCAAAATTAGGTGGGTGTTTTTGAAAGGCAGAACACTGGCTGTAGAAGACCTGACAAAGCACAGCCAGCTGACTCAGATATTCACCTTATGCCAGGCAGAATAGAAATAGCTGAAGCATCTGGACATTTTTCAGAAGTGTCATCCTTTTGAGTGACAGCTTGGAGCTGAACTAGGCATGGGGAGCTGGGCGGGAGGAAAGCCAGAGCACTGCCGGGTGTAGGAGGGAAAGCAAAGCAGAAAGAGTAGGCTCAGCTGGTCCAAGAGGCAAGCTGGAAAGGGGAGAGGAGGTGCAAATGAACTTTACTCTTCACCCTCACTGATGCTGGACCTGCCCATCAGTGTGAAACTCATTTCTGAGCCTCTCTCCCTGTCCTCTGGGCACCCAGTGCTGGGAAGCTGGCTTGGGGCCATCTGATCTAATTCTGGAACTGTTCTCAGGTTCTCTCTCCTTGACTTCCCAAGTCTGTCAGGAGAGGCACACAGACATATATTAACTCTGGGACAACTGCTGCTTGCCAGTCCCAGCTGTGCATCTCATTAGCAGCAATCTCCAGACTGCTGACCCTCTCAGTTGAGGAAACACTAGTGGTCTGATGACTTGACCCACCTCTGAGTGCCTGGCCAGTCAAGATGGAAACATTGCTGCAGCTGAGGCTCTGCCTTACACTGATCTGTTTGTTTGCTTGACTTTCCTAACTCCTGGGCAGTGCTTGCTGGGTTAGCTGGTATTTCGGATGAGCCCCAAAGAGGGAGAAAGACCTTGAGGGTTGACTTCTTTCCAAGCTGAGCTGTCTGTTCCAAGGAACAGAAACTTTCCATGCTGTATAAAGCAACTGGCCCTTACCTTGTTTACAAGCTGTCTCATATGTAACTCTTCACATTGCATTTTACAGGACATAAATAAAAAACGCGTAACAGGCTTTCATCTCCCAGCTCAGTGAGGGGTTCTGACCCAGCCACTGCTGCATCCACCCACATCGGGAACACCTATTACGTGTAGCAGAGGTGGGGAGATGAAAAGCAAATGGAATAGGGCAGAATTAGTAGTGTCTTAAAAGAAGAGGCTATGAGGTGATATTTTGATTCAAATTTCAGTCCTAGCGTGTGCTCTGAGAGCAGGTCTTACTTTATCTGTGTGTTGGATGATATCGTGATCCTCCTTAATACATACAATGTGTTTAGTAAAGGGTGGGAATGAAAGGAAGGGGAGAAAGAAAAGATGCAGAAACGGGAAGAGGAAAGAGAGCTGGGTGTAAATAAATAAATGGAAAAAAAAATCTGTAGAATATGGAAAGCCTGTTATTTAAGATGCTGTACTTTCAATCCTACAGTGTCTACCTGAATTTTTATGGGGAAACTCCTGATCTAAAAGACATTTTATCACCACCAAATGACTGCAGATTTATTTTCTTTTCATTTATGAATATCAGCGTTAAAATGATGGTACACCCAACCTGAAAGACTTTGCCAGGGCAGGCTGATACTCAAGAGATGGAAAGCCATTTAAACACACTGTTGATAGGGGACATTTCTGCTAGAATTGAAGGAAACTGATCTATTTAGGTAAGTGGTGGCAGCTGGATCTCTGACATCTTTCTTGAAGAACAACCAGTTCCTTTCTCATTCTATAAAGCAGGAGAGAAGACTGCCTGCCCTTGAGGTTTTAGCTGGCTGGAAACTGGAGAGGTGTGTTTATCTTTGGCTGTAAAATCCTTTCAGCCATTGAACAGGCGGCACTGTGGATTAGATGGTTCCTTGTTCTAGACGCCTGGTTGACCGCAGGTATCTAGATCCTTTCACATTTTGTCACCAACTCAGAATTTGCATGAGATGAGATAGGAGGAATTATAGGTCAACACTCTGGCAGCCTGTGGAAATAGAGATGTTGGGCCCAGTCCAATTTCCGCAGGGTCATATGTCAGCAACACAGATCGTCCCGTCATAACTGACACTACTTGTCTCCCTTATTGGCAGCCTCAACAGAATGGCCAGGGGTGAGGGAAACCTTGAAGGCTAAAGTTCAGGTGTGCTGGCAGGATGGTGTGGCAGAAGGTTAGAGTTACTTCCTTTTGCTGTAGTTATTTCTGTATAAAGTAGTGGTCAGGCCCCTATGCTGCTCCTCTTGTGCCTCTGGGGAGTGTCTTTTTTGAGATATAGGCAGGTGGCTTGGTTGATATCTTCTGTCTCTGCTTCATGGGGAGTGAAATAAGTAAAATACCTGGAGCAAAATAAAAGTAATGCTTAGGTCCTCAAACACTGGTGGGGTCACTTTCTCTTATTTTGGGGAGCCAGGGAGTGGTGACCTTTGGTTATAGATGTAAACCAGGCATGAACAGGTCAGTTTATAAGGGATGGATGGTCATAAAGGTGGGAGAAGAACTCCCAGTAGGCTCCACAACTCATCAATTTCTGCCATGTCTTTAGCTTTATGAAACACTCCTTTCTCTGCAGAGAGCAGTGCAATGCAGGTTTAGTGCAGTTAACTGCTTCATTTACAGAGTTACCAGGACTTGTGAGCCAGTGGGATCAATGCAGTATGTTCCGCTAATTAAATGTAAAATATTCTGTTCACTGGGTGTGGCAGATGGTGCATATGGTCTGTTTAGACCTTTGATCCAGGGGTTTCTACAACTGAGAACTGCAGAGCTGTAAGGTTAGAAAGTTGCTGATTTGGTCATTAACTGCAATATTACAAGAGAAAGGATGATGGATGGCAAAAACCTGGGCGTATTTATTGCCTACAGGATGGCATCACTTTCACACTGAGTAGGTACTTTCAAATGGTTGACACGTGAAAAATGTTTTTCTGCTTTTATTTGCACGAAACTTCTGATGAGAAGCCATACTGCTTTGTCTTTCATCAGGATGGGATTTATTTTTTCGCAGGCATCTTGAATGACATCATGGATGCAATAATTACTTAGGAATGCCCGTACAAGCGAGGTGCTTGGAAGTCAATAATAATAATTAATCTACAGATTGGATTAGCATATAGCTTGATTCTACAAGTGCTGAGGCTTCAAACTTGTGAAGGTGTAACACATGCATATTCATATGCTTAAATGCTGGGCTTTTGGTGTGGGGGAGGCAGTCTTCCAGGGAATAGGAAAGTCTCTGTTCAACTCTTCCATTCCTCTGTGTCTGAAGTTTTCAAGTTGTTGTTGACAAATTTTTTTCTACTGAAAAGAGCCATCCCTTAAATCTAAATGTTCTGCTTCAGTGTTTTCTGAACAAAAAATTATGGAAATGCCAAAACATCTTGACAGTTTTGAAACTCAATGATGAGTTGGTCTAAATTTAGAACAAAGAACAAACAGCCTCTCCTTCTTGCTACCTATCTCCTACCCATTCACCCTGCTTCCACCCCCCAGAAAAAAAAAAAAAAAGAAATCTAACAAGCCTTTGATATGTTTGAAAAGAGAACTTTTGGAGAAGCCAGGGGTATTTCTGGCTTTTAAAAAACTGTTAAACATTTAAAAAAAAAAAAATCTTTTGAGACAATGCAGACTGTACTTCCTGCACTTTTCTGTTTTGCACTGGACTGAAAACTTAGGTGTTTGGCCAGCTGTGGTCATTTTCAGGTGGAAGCGAAACATCAGTAAAAATCGTGGTAAGATTTGAAGATTGAACACTACACAACTCTTCTGTGAGAGTAAGTTCTGTATTTTTAGACAGGTGAGGGCAAGAGTTTGTAGACTAGTAAAGGAGGCTTAAGTGGGACTATTTACAGAAGGCCTCAATTTGGCATGTCACGTCTGTGTTGCATTTAGAGACACACAGAAGGTTAGTTAAGCTCAAAATACCTTGGTTTTCCCTATGTGTTGGTGAGAATAAAGTGCCACACTGAAATAACTGTGGGCTCTAAAAGTAAATACCTGGTGCTCATATTCAAACCACTCTTAATATGGTTTATTTTGAACTTCCAAGCTCTAATAATTATTTGCCTCCCTTCAGAAATATAATCCACCTGCTTTTTTTTAAAGCCAGGTACTTACGAGCAACCCTGATAAACCTCTGTGTGCAGCAACTGTCAGTCAACAAAATACTGTGTGCCCTAGAATAGCTTCACAATAAAAAGCCAGTTCACCTCGAAAGTGTCAGTAGCATGATGAAGTGCAAGCACCTTAGGAAGGAGGCAAGTATGTTGTTGGCTTTGGCCATAAAGAAACTAGTAGTAGTAGTAATACTTTTAAAAATAATTTTAATAAGTTTTGGAGCTGCTTGAAAAATGCCAAAGAAGCTTGAGGAGGTGCAGGGAAAGCCCACTGAAATGCTGTCCTTCAGTGACTGTATTTTCCAGTCCTCTCTGTCCTCCTTTAATGATTACCCAGTTCCTCAGAGGCTCTCTCATGGTCCTGTGTCACTTTTTCCTCTGTTTTAGCTCCAGTGACACTCATGAGCTTGTCATAGGACTCTGGATCCAGTACACTTACTGTGAGTCCTCTCAGTTCTGTAGTGCAGTATATTTTGATGGACATGCTGTCATGTAACAAAAATCTACCCGAGCGCAAACTGCAAATATGGAACACAATGTGGCCGTGGCTCAAAATGATGGTCACAATTATTTGCATTGGAAAATTCCCGCACCACGCAGTTCTCTTCCCCAGCATAATACACATCTTGAACCTCAGCTCTAGGTTATATTTTATGATGTCAACAGTTCTTAACCATAACAGTGAGGAGATGCCAAAATCTTACGCAGCAGAAGATCCTAATGTTCTCATCTGATGTGGTGCTTGGGCTCTAAATGCTAACTTGTGGTGATCTGCTTCAAGTAAAGAGTTGTGTTTCACAAAATAAGGACCAGATGAGAAGGATGTACTCTCTGTCACTGACGAAATGCTGTCAGATGCCTCCTGGCTCTTGATGCAAGTTGATGTCAAAACAGTAATTATTCCTGCAGGAGGGAGGTGTGAGCGCAGAGAAAACAATGAAGCTGGGGGGATCCTTCAAGTCTGGAGCAGACTTGTTTTCTTCAACATGAAATGCAGGCAATGCCTGCTAGCAAAAATTGACAGAAACACTAGAGAGATGTCCATGGCAGCCTATTGAGGTGTTGCCAGTAGGTATGCTGGAGAACTAGATACAGGTTGTCATAGTTTCACCTCCTTGCTTGACAGCATGTTCCACCATGGAGCTGAGAGAGCTGCTGCTAAATCAGTCTAGAACAGTAATTGCAGAGACCTTCAGCCTTGGGGAGCCCAGAATCACTGTTGTGATAGGACAGAACTAATTCATCAGCTTGGGCTGACAGGTGGTGAAACAAAGTCTCCTGTCAGCTTTTGTGCAGGGTTATTAGAACTGAACGGTGTGGGCTATTGCAGAGAAAGCTGCAGTCGTGTTCCTTGCAGGTAACACACTATGATCTGTGTGTACTTCATGTTCTCTAGGATGCCAGTGATGCAGAAGACAGCGGTGTCTGACAGAGTCATTCCAAGACTCAGAATCCATTTTTAAGAAAATAAATTTTGAAAGGATCGTTCTAACAGCAAAGAAAATCAAGGAGAAATGCCAGTGATGAAGGAAAAAAAGTTGATACCTAGTCAAGATGTTCTAGTCTTCAGGAAGAATTTATAGATGGATATGGTGGAGACCCTTGTGCTAATATATAATTCAGGAAAGGTGTGTTTGGAGGACAGGGCTCAGTGGGGAGGCCGTATCTTCAAAGCAGTGCCATCTAGCTGATATTTTCAGCTCTTGCTGACAAAGCTGAGTTCTGCTGAAACCACGTGAGGGTCACTCTCCTCCCTCCTGCCTCCACTGTCACACAACAGGATATTTACTGCTGGAGTGTCCCAGGTATGGGTAAACATGGCAGTGGGAGCCAACTGCCCGGTCCTTCGGCGGAGGTGGCTGCTTCCTGAGGGCTGGCCCTGGCTCCCCACGGGAGGAGGTGGTGTCACTCTGTGCCACTGCCAACAGATTTACGGTGAAAACTAACTTTGGCTCTTGGGGAAAGCTGCTGTTTTTCTTTCTGAGGCTTTTTTTCTACTGACTACAGTGTGACTGGACCGATCACCGTTGTTAGGGCTGTGATTTTTCACTTCCTCTGCTGCGACACAGCTCTGACCAGTGGTGTGGTTGCTTAAAGCCTATCAAAACCAGTCTAAATAGACTCCTTGTTCAGATGGCTGGCTGGTCTAGCCTGTAGTCACAGGGCACACAAGCCACGCATGGTAGAGATGAGTCTCTGGGTTTTCAGGGTAAATTATAACCACATTACATACCATGCAGTTCTTACTGAAATCAAGTTCAGTTTGAGTCTTCGAGCTGGAACAGAATGAATAGGCAACATCTTTGGTGAGTGCAGGCCAGCCAATGGCCTTAAAAACCAAAGCAATAAAAACACTCAAACCACCCAAAACACAGCCAAAGAACGCTAAACCAACTCTGCTTTGTGTTCAGAGACCAAACTGTAATTTGAAGTGACTTGCTCAAAATCCCTTCATGGTGTGGGTAGCTGAAGCCATTGGGTATTTTGTTTACTTGTCTATAGAACATGTTTCTGTTGAGTTCTGGCACTGCACGCCGCTGCTTGTTTAAACATGCCTGGGAGGAGAGGCAGTGTGAAAACGCTCTTTAAATCAATAAAAGTAGTTGTAAAACTGAACAAACGATCCAGATTGGAACAGTTCATGATCTTCAGGATCAAGATGTGATTTTTTTTTTTTTTTTTTTTTTCTGTGAACTGTAGATCTCTACACCTTTGGTGATCAGGAAAATATGTATGGCTGTAGAGGGAGAACTGAACTCTGGAGGAATCCAAACCTAACAATACACTTAGTATCTTGGACTCTTCATCAGATTCAGAGCTGCTGCTTGATGGGGTAGTAAACTAACAGAACTATTATTACTTTTTTTTTTTAATGGAGACAGAGCTTTTGAAATTTTCAAAGCTTCTGAGGAAAGATGAATTTTAAAGATTTTTTTTTTTTTTGTAAAAGCAGGTCAAAGGCCTGGAAAATTGAGAAAAAAACACATTTGATTTTTAGAACATCTCGGAGTAAATTAATTTTGAGCCATTTTTCTCGAAATTATTTCTAGTACTTTTGATCTATTTGTTTGTATACAATCTCTACACATTGATAACAATTCTAGTGTAAACTAGCCATGTATGGTGAAGCTTTTTTCAAAAAAATTCCCAACTTTTTTTTAGGATGAAACTTCAAAACAATGAAAAGGATAAACTCATGTGTTTTACCAGTTCTAAATTAGGGAAGTCATGAAAAGGATTCTGAAGCTCAGAAACCTTCCAAAGAGAAAAGAGGTGCTCTTTGGGCAAAATTGGTTTTATTTATTTATTTTAAAACTGTAATAAGTTTTTGCACATGCTGGGGTACATTCAGGTAACGTTGTTTGAAGCTCTGAGGTTTCTTCTGTGTTGTATTCAAGTTTTCTCCCATACTGAACTTTAGATGTAAAAAAGTTAGGAATGCAAAGTAGAGGAAAATCAGGCAAAGTGTGAAATTTCTGCAAACAGAAACTGCCATGTTTCACACGGTGCTGCCCAAGCCCAGCAATCAATGCAAGACTTAGAGCTGGATCCTAAGACTTTGGAGCTGCAAAATTGCTTCCAATTTGCTCCTGCTGTGCTCACAGGAAGGGGCTGAGTGTTGCATGTCATCATGCCCACATGGGCAGAGTACAGACCAGATCTTTATGCCCAGCATGAGAAAATAACAACCTGGGAAATGAAATAAGGAATAAATGAAATCTTACCTGTATCACTGGTAGTGAATGAACACCAAAGTGCAAAATCAAGCCAGGCAGCTTGATTTCCCCGCAACCTTTCATTCCTCTTGACTTTTCTGTAAATAATGAAGCAACATTAATTTCCCTGTCCATAAAGAGCACCTTATTCCAAGAATGAGAACAGCTTGGTCATCTGACAGTTTGAGCTGGAAGGTGTCCAACTCAATTGGTGCATCTCCTGTGGAGTGTAGCACTGCTACAATATAGTGTGTTTTGGAAATACCTCTCGATTAACAAGTTCGGTGGAGTGGAAGCAAAAATAATTAGAAAATATTTTAAAGCTCCTGTTGAATGTAATCCATGGGCAATGATTTTAAACAACCTGTCAGCTTCGACAATCTCAGAGATGACTCATGCAAGGTTAAGTTGGAGGGTAGTGATATCACTCTAGCACCTGGTACTGCTGTCAGCAAGAGGAGGCAATTGCTTTGTCTTTAAACAAGCATGTTCTCTCCTCAGAGCTGTTACTTGTCTTTTCAGTTTGTTTTAAATGAGCAGAGGGGAGCAGTCAGTGTTAGAGCCTCAGGTGGTGAGAAAATCATACCTGTGCTCATTCATCTCAGCTACAGATGTGCCCCAGTCCATGACGTGGGCTTTGCAGCAGCACTGACATGGCTCTGGTGGTGTTTTTACATTGTCTGAACAGGAGTGGTCCTGAGCAGTGTGCCTGTGTGTCTACATTTATGTACAGAAATACACAGCTTTGGCAAATCCTGGTTTGGTGAGTGCTGACTCTTTCTACTTCATCCCCCTTACAAAAGAAATTCTGTGGGTGCAGCTGTTAACAAACTGGTTGTAAGGGCCTATGTGATCTGGTGCTGTATGCTGATGCTGTACAGTTGCATTTAAACATGAGCATCAATGTGCATAAGGGGAGATGTTCTTGTCATGAAATAGTGTCAGGAGACAGGGTGAAGCTGATTGTTTTGGGGACAACTACTGGTGATAGTGTGGTCATACCAACATTCCCACTGTGAGACCTGGTCGTGGGAGATGCTGAGCTCTAGAGAGTTTATGCCTTGTGTGCAGTCTCCATTTTCACTTAGTTTTACTCATGCGTCCCTTTCCATGGTGGCTACCACATGATACCAGTTTAGTCTCTTGTGCTGTTCCTGAGTGTTTGAAGTCACTCAACGTCCACTGGTATTTTCAATTATCTCACTGATTGCTACTATTTAGAATTGTGTGGACAGGAGTATTTGTCCAAAACCACCAAGTTATACTTAATCCTCTGGGCATCCTGGTCTGCTGTGTATGAGACTGTATACAGCTTGGCGTATGGATTGTATAGTTTTTGGTGTATAGCGCACAACTCAGTGCAGTTATGGAAATAGGTCATTCCATCTCCCCTTTCTCTTTGCAAGGCTGTAATAGGCTAGCAGATTTTCTTCTCTCTAACACGGTAACTTTGGATGACTGCATCTGTTCAAATCCAAAGCTTGAGTGTATTTTAAGTCTTAAAAGCAAGGCACCTCTTGATTTAGAGTATCTGAAAGAGAAGAAAGAGGAATGCATCCAGAGTCTGTTGTGTTTTAGTACAGCTGTGATTTCAAGCACCTCAATGGTTACCTCTTTATCAAGCAACTGCTTGATGGTACAAGTGCTTTAGAAGGTCATGATGACTCCTCAGGCAGCTGTTCCTCCTGCTTCCTGCCATAGCACATCTTGATGCTCCTATGGTACCAATGCTTCTGTCCATCCTCTTAGAATCGTGTTAGGGTGCTAATGCTGACAGATCCAACACTGGTCACCATATTAGTGATATGCAGAAGAGGGGGCTTGGAAGTTGTTGGAGTAGGATGAGTGGGAAACAAGGCGTCTCTAGAGAAGGAAAAGCAACCGGGTCTACTAGAAGCAACTTTGGGGCCTATAGGACACAAAGGAGGGACTGAGAAATGGCTAGAGGCATAGCCAAGGACCCTCTGTTTGTAGTATCTAATTGCCACCTGGTCGGAGGGGGCTTTGAAAACAGAAATCTGCTCTTCAATCTAGCTTTTAGCAGTTTAGAGCATAGGATTACTTTCAAATACGCAGTGATTGTATATTTGCTTTTTATGCTTTTGCTGTGAGGAAAGATCAGGAAGGAATTGCCAACTGGTGATCCTGTGAATGGTCTCAAACACTTCTGTTGTTTGCATCTGGCTCGAAGTGAGGTGGCTTTGCACAGTGACCTATGACTTGTATGCACTGCCATGTTTCTGCCTTCAGAGGCAGTGTTTAAAGGCTTTCGAGAGGACTTAGTCGTTGGAGTGCTTGAATGAAGCCCTGCTGACATTTGTTCTGCTCTGACTCCAAGGCAAAAGACAGGTTACCTTTAGCCAAGCAAGCCTCTAACTTATTCCTCTCCACCTGTTTCATTTCAGAGGAAAGCAACTAATAAATTCAATAACTCTGTCCAAACAGCCTGAGGGGAACTAGGTTACTGAGAAAATGTCACTTCGGGTTCCTCTCCATTTCTGGATCCCTCATATACAAATAGAAAGACTCTGTTGGAAGAAATGTGATTTTGTGACCCTCCTCCAGTAATTGAGAGATCTAGATTAACTTCCATGCTCTGATCTCACTCTGAAGACAACTCAACTCATTTCTCATCTTGGCTAGCAATCTTTTTCTTGTCCTGTTCTTCTGCCTCAGCCTGTTTAGGCCGTAAGCATTTGAGGCACAGCTTGTCCGCATGATGTGTTTGTGTAACACACTGGCCTGTGGTTACATGTCCACATCTGTGCCCAATCTGCAGAGGATATTGGTCTGTTATAGCTCCCAGCTGGCTGGCCTAGCTTTCTACCTCAAGCTGCAGAGAATCCTGCTTTTATTGCTCTGCTGGTCCCCATTTCAACCCTGGTACTTGCCAAGATGGCATCTGCCACATTTGTACAGAGCAAGGCAAAACTGACCCTGACGTCTGAGAGAAATGTTATGACAATAAAAATAATAAGAGGAAAAGTGGAAAGTGAGAATCTGGACCGTGAGGCCTGATTTTTGTATGGGTCAATGATGGAAGTATCTGCTGTGCCAAGTGGTATTTTTCCAGCATGTATTACTACTTTTTTTTTTTCTTTCCCCTTATCAGTGTTACACTGCACTTATAGGAATTCCCTCCCTTTGCCTCCAATGATTCCAGACATCGGCTCATCCCTAGCCTCTTCTGATAGGCAGCTCCTTTTATGTTTGCTCTCTCAGCCTTACCATTTCAACAGAGCAGAATGCCGGTGTTGGTTTTCTCACTGGGAGTGACTCAGAAAGGGGATTTGTGCGTGGCCAGGCTCCAGGGAAGAAAACACACTGTCAATGTACATTAGTGCAGTGCCAAGCCCTTCCTGGGCACAGTAACTTTCCTCTGAAGGCTGCTGCGTGCCAGGAAGGGAAGACGCGCTGAACACGGGAGAGGAGGTGGCAAATGGGAGCAGCTTGTGCTAAAAACTGACCTGGCAAACTTAGATCAACTACGTGCCTTTTTGCTGGCACTTAGAAGGTGATTCTCCAGAAGACAAATAGAAGTCTCTAGTGTCGTCTGGTGATTGTTCACGTCTCACTTGTTAAATGCTGCGCCTGCAGATTTCATGGCAGATACCTTTGTTCTCTTGCATGTGTGCTCTTATAGCATCCTGGAGGTACTTTAGGTAGAAGATGGGATAAATTACCCAGATGAGCAGCAGCAGCTATTTTATGCTGGTGTAAGTCAGGCTGTTCCACCGAAGCCAGTTCTGTGCTTGCAATACAGCCTCCAGGACTGGTGGGTGGGTGGCAACAGTATAAAGAGCATGAAGGCTGATATTATCCAGAACAGAGGTCCTGGGGGCAAACGAGGCATGGGAATTTTGCCTCATGTTAGTGGTGGATTTTTACCCCTCCTGTCTGCAAGTACCACGCTCAGAACACACTGTTGGCATCTTAGTTCTGTTCCTAGTGTGGTGTAAGGTGGCATAGTTTCTTACTGGCGTGTATGTGTTTAAGGAGCAAGGTAATTGATCTTAGTGCCACCTGTTACCATTATATGGATACCTGATCTGACCTGCTGGAGGACCTGTGAGTTCGTGTTTGTTACGGGAAGCATAGCTGTGTCTAACACATCAGTTTTCCTTGAGGTTAGTCCATTCATATTCGGGTCTCGAGTGTTTGGCACTTATTCAGGGCCAAATTTGGAAACACTTGTAAACACTGTTCAGTGTCTTGCCTATGATTAGTGCAATGGCAAGGGCCTGTTCTGCATGAGCAAAGGGTCAGGATGTGGCAGCTCATATCTGATACGGCCAAACTTCCCACCTATGCATAATACGCAGCAGGGTGCATCACTGACAGCCCCAAGTCAACAGCCATCAGGAAAAGAACACGTTTGTGATGCAGGAGTAACTTGTATTTCCTAAGGTTGATAGGTTATCATTTTCAGTGTTCTACAGACACACGAGAGATGAGGCCAGGAAAGATAAGATGCTGTTTTTCACTGAGCCCTGCTGGAAGAAGGGCAAGGAGAAAAGTGGGCCTGTTCATAAGTGCTTTTTTGCTCACAGGCATCAGAAATTAGGCTCTCCACTCAGTCTTGATGGGGTTTCTCACCTATGCCATGGAAGTGTATCATCTTGAACCAGCTGCTGAAGCTCAGTTTGCACATCTTGGAAAAAAGAGGTTCCAACATTTACCACCTTTAGGAGTGATGAAGATTAATTATGTCTTCAAAGCTCTTAAAAATCATCGAGAGGGAAACCGCCATATATGTTCCTAAATAGAGTACCTTGGCAGGAGAGCAGGCGTGAAATGTTTGGTTCTGCTTAGATTAAAGTAAAAAAACATAATTATGGGTAGTCTGGTGTGTCCAGCAAATAGAGGCATGGAAAGGGAAGCAAATTTTGGTACCAATGGATCTCAGTGCTCTGGACTGAGCTGCTAATAGTGTCTGTGTAGCTGATGGATAGCTGAAGAGAGCACAATGACTTGGCTATAGCTACGAACTCTTCAGGACCCATCTGCAAGAGCAAATGTTAGGGGCATGGTTGCCTGCCGGCTTTGTGTCGGCAGGGGCGAAGTCCTATAGGTGAGATGTGGGCAGCCCCATGCAGAGCCAGCAGGGTGGTGACAGGAATGGAACTGAAAGGACAAAAGGAGCCATATGGAAGCATTCCAGCTTCTTATAGATTAAGAAAAGAATAATAATTGCAAATAGCAGATTCTCGGTTGTTTCACGCAGCTGTGAATACTTTTCTCTGAAACCAGCCACGCGATGAAAGCGTGTGAGAAACAACGGTTTTCCAAAACTGTTCTCCAACTCCTGTGGAGAGGAAATGCACAGTGTGTTTTAGAAGCTGGCTGAAGGAAATGTTCTGAACTTTTTCCTGCCTTTTCCCCTAGTGGCTTCTTTCCTTAACATCCCAGTCTTTATGAAAAAATCATGTTTTAATGTAACAAAAATATAGTTCCTCTCTATTTTTAGAAATGACATAAACAGGTCCAATAACTGGAGAATGGTGGTGGTCAGGGAGCTCAAATTGGCTTTGAATATCAAGCAGAAATAGATGTGGATGTAACCAACCAAAGATCCCATGAAGTGCATTTGTTTTCTTTTTTTTCTCTCTTCCTGGAACTATTATAATTTCAGGATTTTGGTATCATGTATAAATAAATCTGGCCAGCAGACTTGGCCAGTGGTTTGGAAAGATCATTTCTTGTTTGTTTTTTTTTTTAAGACTTACTAAAATTAAGCATTTGAAATTTTACTGATAACTGTAAAACATTATTGGGTGATTTTTTTTTTTTAATTTTATTTTTTTTTTCTGTTCCATTTCCCAAATGCTAAGCTAAGGTCCAGTAGTTACTGGGAAACCAAGTCCCACTCTGAGGAGAAAAATGAAAGCATAAAAAAGAAAAATAAATCCTTGAGGGATAAACAATTTGAACAAGAGCAGCAAGATGATAAAAATGAGGCAAAAGCAATATGTAAGCCGGCTTTTGGCAAAGTGTTTCCTAATTGCTGCCTTGTTGGTCTGTCTGAACTCAAGGACTTTCAAATGCTTGAGGCATTTAAAGCTGAACTTCACAAAGCATTGGAGAGCAGATAACTACTGCACAAAGTTTAGAGAAAGGTTAAATGCTGCAGGAGCCTATAGAGGTTCCTCTATTTTTAAGCTAGCATTACCTTTGGACCAACTCCTTGGTACAGCTTTTCGCAATCCCAGCAAAAGGCTGAGGGTGAATGGGATGTTCACCAGCCAGGAGAGCTTTTGTCTTATCTGATGAAGCAGAGGACTTTTGAGTGCATTAGCCTCTCAAATCTCTCTCAGCTTGCAGGACTATAGATTCTACCCCAACAGGGATACTGGTTTTTAGGAGCTAGTAAAGTGTGCACTAAAAGTATCCTGTGTTGGCAGCCAGAAACAGAATAGAGTAGACAGTCAAGGAAGATATTTCAGTGTTCTCTGCCTGTTGGTACCAGAAGAGCTGGGTTGCAGCCCGACCTAGGCTGTACTATGCCAAGTATACGCACAGACAGTGGAAAGCTGGAATCGAGCCCTGGCCCTAAACTAGGAAGCCCAGGGATGAATTCTGCTTTCCCACATCCTGTAATATGGTCTTGTCCAGAAAACTACTGGCAGAAATAGGAACAGAAGCCAGTCAGTGCTCTTACTGTTATCCTTCTAGCTGGGTTTTTTGTGGCAGGCCCAACTCAGAATGTTTTTGTAGTATCTGGCATATGAGGTATTACAGGTGGATTTTCAGGCAAGCACCTGCTTTTTAGGCTTTAGAGGAGTCTTGGAGACTCCTTGATAAATCTGTGGTGTCAGGATTTAAAGCGTGTGTGACAGCAGAAGCTGGTGTACCTAGAGCAGTCGATAGGCACAAGCAGACACACTGAGTGAGCTGAGTTTGGAGCAGGCATGGAGATACAAGCTCAACTGACCCCCAGATGAGGAGGAGACTATTTATACATATGCAATGGAAGAGAATAGACTGTACTGTATGTAACAGCTTTACAAAGTGTTTGAGATATAAATATACTCATTGCACTGAGTTCTTCCTCCAAAATGATTGCTCCCTGATGAAAGCTGTGTTCATGTCAGAGTCTATAGATCAAAGTCATACATAGAAAGGTTAGATCAAGGTTGCATTTGGGGAGAATGTTCCCTAAACGGACACTTTCAGAAAGTGAAAAATCAGCACCTTCTCTTTAATGTTCAGAAGTAGCTGGCAAGAGTTATGTTGTATATATGCGTTGGATTGGCAGAGAAGGATAGCAACACCAAGAGGATTATTCTTTCTTCTACAAGTTTGCCTGCTCTAACCTGGCTGAGAGGGTCCATTGGTGGAAAGTATGCTTCAATCAGCCTCCGGGACAGAATATACCTGACTTTTTCAGATGCTTTACTTGCACGTATCATTTTATTGAACTTTTGAACCCACTTTCCTTCTACATCCAACCAATGAAGCATGGGGTTGTAGTACCAACCTCCTCTGAGGTTATCTAAGCTCCTCCTCCTCTTTTTTTGCTTTTGCTGAGAAAAATCTTTCTCGGACCATCCCAGATGAGAGAAAAAACCCAAACTGGCTTTCTTAAACAAGACAAGCTAGTAACCAGAAGACCAGCATCCTTTCTCCAAAGCACAATTTTTTTTGAGAATAACCCAAGACATCCTGTAGATGATAATAGAACAACCAGACTAAAGGTGTTTTCTTTCTAAATCAAGTTCTTATTCCTGTGCTCTAAAGTGTCCAAACTTATGATCCTTCTTAACTTTTTCCAAGATCTATTACTTGTTTCTGAATTATTATTCATGTGTCTAACTGGTGGTTTTGGAGAAGAGGAAGATAATTTTATTTTTGACTGCAGCCAAATGCTTGTGGCATAATTAAAGACTTTGATTGCTCTTTATTCCCCTAGGGGTACATGACATTGCCAGCTTTCCCAATCCTATTGTTTAGTCTGTACAGCTCTGTCATATCCCCTGTGATTTGTCTTCACCTTGAACAGTGTAGGCCTTTCCTTCATGCCTTTGTGTGTTGCAATCTGTGTCACGTTTTCATTGCCTATTTCTATATTCTTCCCAGGCTTGCTGCGGGGTTGGAACATGATATTTTAAGCTAAGAATTTTATGCTAAGAATTGAAGCTTCATTATTTAATACAGTGATGAATTGAACTAGACTGCTGGACAGCAAAGAACCAAGGAGAGATGCCAGCAGTTGGAGTAGTTCATACCAGCTCTAATTGCTGCTATCAGCTAATATCCAGATGGATCAATTTGATCTCCAGGCCAAATCTATTCTTTGCATAATCTAAATGAAGGCAGTGAAGCTGTGTCTTGGGTGAATCTCATATCTTGATCCAGGCTGCTCTGCTGTTGGCAAGATGTCTCCATTTGTCTTGTGTGTTTGCCTCGTTTTTTTCAAACCACGTTGCTGGATTCTACATAGTTTTTAATGGAGTACGTTAGAAAAGGCTTATGCCACCATTGAAGGTGTATATTACATAACACCTGAGAATCCTGGAGACAAAATTCGGTGGAAAGGACGTGATTGCTCTTGGGAGAATCAGGCTGTTATTTCACATGGGGAAAACTGGGTGGGTATGTACCTGATCGCTACTTGATCTGTGAAAGGAAGGAATATGTAATTATGTAGTAGTTTGGGGCAGATGAAGTGTATAATGAGGATTGCTGACGACAGCAATTGCATTTCCTTAGTAGATAAGCTGGTTGCAGATTGCTGGCTCTCTGTGTGAAGACAGTGTCTAATCCAACTTTTAATTCTATGAATCTCTCTTGCTTTTTTCTCAAAGTTTTATTCCATCTGTCAAGTATGGATTTTGAAGGAGCAATTGCAGTCCTGTCCAGAGGAAAAGTAGCCCTGCAACCTGTTGGAGTCCTGCTGGAGTGCCGGTAGAGCTAGAAAGGAGGCTTTCTCACTTCTCACCCCACAACCCCTTCACGGGGCTGACCAGAAAAGCATTTGGCCTCTCTTCTCCTGCTAACAATGGCTGTGCTCTGTTAATTCTCTTCTGGGTGACAGGCATTCCCTAAAGAGAATGTTTTTGTGATTAAGGCCAGCCTAATCTCGTCAGAGTTTGCAGGATGGATCCCTCACATGGTATAAATTGACATGGTGGTATCCAAGTCACACCGCGGATCTGGTCCATCTGTTTTAAGCGGTTTCCCCTTGGGTTTGTCTCCTCCATTTACAAGTGGTCTGTGGATTTTGTGCTTGACTTTCAGGAGTTGAAGGACTTTGATTTCACCATCATCCTACAATAGGAGCAATTGTTTTCACAGTCATGGAAAAACTTTTTTGCCCTGCAAACCTACTAAGTCGACACCCCCCTAGGAGCATCGAACAGTGACAGCTGTAAAAGTCAGAGTGGGGAAGGGGTCAGTCCCTCTGCCAAAGACTCTAGTTCACCTTTCCCACCCTTTCACTCTTGGCAGATGCAGGGCTTTTCTATGTCTTCAGGATTTCATTTCTACTTGGCTTTCTGTAGGAGGTATGGCCCAAAATAATTGAAGGCCATTCACTATTTCATGGGGCTTTGGAACAAGCACTTGCTTGAGGTCCAGATCCTATTTTCAGAAGCCAGGCCAGGCTGTCTGTGGAAAGGGGCATTGGAGAGAAGAGGCACTTGGCTCCAAACTAGTACCTGGCACTACCACTGGGAAACGTTTTTGGGTGCTCAAGTGCCTTCTTGTGGGGAAAGGAGGAAAGATATCTATAGTCTATAGGGTGGGTCTCCCATCTGGGCGGTGCAGTGTAACTCCTGGGGCACAGGACAGTAATAGTTGCTGAGTTCAGATAACTGGAAGACCATCGTAACACAGTGCTCTGTCCCGCAACAGAACCACACTCTTCTTTGGTGATGAATCTCCATTTCATTTTGGTTGTGTGTCTGAATTATTTTTCTGTTTATAACTAACTTTATGGAAAAAAGAGGAAGGGGAAAAAGCAGAGTCAGCCACCAAACAATCTCCAGCCCCCATCTAGCTGCTCTTCGCTTTTAAGAAAATTAAGTCATATTTATGTGCAGAGGTAATCCAGAAATGGGAGCTCCTGCCAAGACATTTGTTTACACAAAGCTTAAGGGAGGTGATGTTTGTGTGCCCAAAGCTTGAGCAACTACCTTGCTTTAGAAGGAAGGTGACAAATATTTCAGTCCTGATCCTATCAAGACAAAAGCCTATCACCAGCAAAACCAATATTCCTTGCCATCCTGAAGTGCCTGGGAGTACACAAGGTAGTCTGTACTCACCTAGCCTCATTGCTGCAAGTAATACTATAAATTTCTGTCATGCTCTTCAGCTAAGATGGAAAAGTGATTTAAAAACACCTTTTGAACTGTTTCCCTTCCATTCTACTAGTTTGTTTGGTATGGCTGTTTTTGTTTGAAAGAAAAAGAGAAATCAAAACAAAGAAGTTGCACTGGAAGCATGAACAGGGGTGTTGACTTTCTGGCTCAGTCTTGTGTTTTATAATCATGAGAACTTTGCTCCTTTTGACCACTGTTTCCCTTCCCTTCTACTTAAGAGTTTAGTGATGTTCTCCTTGGAACTAGACATATAATGGAGCAATAAAGACCTAGAGCTTAATTTCTGAAGTACCACTGACAAATGAAAATCACTGAGTAACAGGTTTTTCACAAATCCTGCCGATGCTAGTGGAATCCACCATGTTCTCTAGTGATGCTGCTAGAATTAAGGAAATCTTCAAAATTAGAAGAAATCTGTAGTAGACCTTACCTGCTACCTTTGTTCTTACATATCACCCTATGGGCTCAAGCAGTAAGTAATTATTTAACATCTCCACCTGCTGAAGAACAAACCAAGATTTAGTACTGAGGTGAGGAAAAATGCTGTGACTCTGAAGATAGTTTCCTCTGAACACCAGGACTTGGAAGACAAATTACACAGCAACTCTGGGGCCAAGCCATAAACTGTATTCCCTTGCTGACCTCAGCTTCTCAAAGTCAGCTCTCAGCATAAACAACTTCAGGAAAAGCAACTTGCCCAATGGGAGTCTGTGTTTACTAAATCAGCATCTGCCCTTGCACCCATTGCTTCCTTTTTGGTAAATCGAGGAACAAAGCACTCTAAAAGAGACAATTCACTAGAAGTTGAGTTGCCAGGGAAAGGTAATAGGAGTTCATTCTAGACACTTGAGATGTATAAACTACTCTGTACTTAATAATAGGTGGCAAATCAATTTCCATCTCTTCCTCATGTCACGCTGGATTTCCTAGTTTATCTGCATGACCCCAGATCTGCAGATTTTGTAAAGGCAAAAACTATTATTTAGGAAGCTGCTTTTGCTTCTGCAGAGGAAGTAAGAGTTGATTTCATAACTCTGGTGTCACTCACTCTTTAGCTTGGTGCATGCACAAAGACAGCTGGAAAACGCTAAGGCTGCTTTGCGAAGAAGAAAAAAAAAAAAGGCATGAGAATGCTATAGCCAAATTCTGCTGTTGCATCTTCAGAGCTTTTTCTTTATTTCTCCCTCTACTCTCACCCCAAAGACTGAAAACAATAGGCATTTCCATACTTTTTAAAATATGGAGTATTTAATTGACTGTTATTCAGATTTTAAAATGTCAACTATGTACTGTAGAGCACTTCATGTGAAAAGAATGGCACTGAGAGCAGGGAATGTTTAGCAAAGAGGCTTCTTTAGCCCAGCACAAAGCTTTAGTAGTAGGGAAAATGGTTCCTAATCAGAATAGGAAACAAAAGTAGAAATTTTGAGCCATATAGTAGAAAAATAAGAGGTGTCAATATTGCCTAGCAAAATAAAGCTGCCCAATATGTCAGAGTAACAGTTTTCAATTTGAATTGACATTTCAAAATGGAAAACACTTCCTATTGAGATGTTGGCTTTATTCCAAAGCACTCTCAATTGGAAAATTTAATAAAAATTAACATTTTCCTTTGAAAAAAATGTAGTTCAGCCTAACCTGTGTTCTTTGAAGGAGAGTGGTTTATTCTGAAAACTTCAGGTATTAGGTAGGATATAGTCAACCACCTTTCATCTTGCTATAGTGTTTGTGTAAATGGTTTTGTCTTCCTACAGCATTCTGGTTTCCTTAGCATTTGGAAGTAATCTTATTTCCAGAGTTACCACGGCCTGTTATGAAGGAGTTATATTCAGGTACTCTTGTGAAACTTCTGCTCTTTTTCTTTCATTCTTAGTAAACTAAATCAAACTTTATCTTAAGCTAAATATCTGTGCTGTTATAAAGGCTTTAAAAAGGAAAAAAAGGAACAGAATCTCCCGATGATAAATACAAGTAGTGCCCAGTGGAAAAAGTCAAGGGGGGGGCTGGGGGAAGAGGAAATAGCTGTGAAAACACTTTTTGAACAAATAGCTGTGCTTTAACTTTGTGTTGTAAGGTTGCCTGGATACACTGGAAGAACAGGGATCCTTCTATATATATTAGCTAGTTTAGTGTTTACTGCAGGAACTTGGAATGTAACTCCAGGCACTATTTACAAATGTTTGGGATGAATTAGTTCCAGAAAACCAAACAAAGAGAGGAGAGAGGGAAATCATCCCCAAACTTGTTGTTTTTGTTTTCCCAATGTTGCATATACATGTTGCTATGCATATAATCTAAAATAGTAGGTAGGTAGTAGTTTGTATAAGCTGAGATGGAGGAAAGTGGAAACTTACAGGGGCTATTGTCAAGCTAGACTAGATGCGTGTAGAAGGGTACATGGCAGATGAACCTGCATGCAGAGCAAGGGTGAATGAGTGCAGCTTCAGATGAAGTAAGGCTGGAAGGAATTTTTAGAAGGCTCCTGATACAGGTTTGTGATGGGTTCATGGAAGCACAGAACACCTAAGACTTGTTTATGTTTATGTTCAAAGTTCACCTCCAACTTGGATCCTGCTTGGCGGTTCCCTCTGCCCCAAGCACCAATGTGTAGCACTGTGCCTTGCAGTGATATCTGCAAGGCACAAGATGTGAGTAACATCTCCGTCATGTATCACCCACGCTCCCTTTGTGCTCCTTGAGCGATGTGTCTGTGCCATGAGGTGCCCTAACACTGAGCTTTTAGAGGTGTGCATGTGGTGTGTGTTTCTGTAATCATAGACTCATTACGGTTGGAAATGACCTTCAAGATCATCAAGTCCAACTGTCTACTAAAAATCATCATGACCCCTCAAACCATGTCCTGAAGCGCCACATCCACAGGCTTCTTGAACACCTCCAGGAATGGTGATTCCACCACCTCCCTGGGCAGCCTGTTCAATGCCTAACCACTCTCTCAGTAAAAATATTTTTCCTCATATCCAACCCAAGCTTCCCCTGAAGGTTCTGTACGTATGGCTGTGAAAGCTGCTGGAAGAGATATATTTTGGATCAGCAAGTGGGAGGTTTGTGGCAGTCCTTAGTTCCTGGGAGGTTTATCTTGATTTCTGATTCTGGAGAGTGTGAGTACTCTGCAGCTTTGAAAAAGGATATCCCAATTCATCAGGAATGCAGATTATGAAGTATTTTGAAGGCAGGAGAGAATAGGCCGCCTGCAATTTATATCCAGGATGCTGTTCCTCTTTTTTTTTTTTTTCTGAATGGATGCTTTGAATCTTTTTAGTTATGTTCTGTTCCGTGATTGTATCTAACTGTGGAGGGTTAGGAAGGTATTTCTGAGATGAGATACTCTTTGATCTTGGCATCGCTTTTCTTGGGCTTGCAACCATTCCATTTAATGTTTCATTTAATCTGATTTTGTTGACTGATCTTCCTTGGTCTGAAAAAGAACACGTTCTTCCATGTAACTCTTGAATTGACACTTGAATTGAGACTATCTCAGTGGTGATATACTTAAGAAAAAACACTCGGGGTCATGAAGCATCACAGTTGGTCTGTACTGTATATCACAGCCATGTGTGATTTCACAGTGCACAGAACTGTGCAACAGATGAGTTCCTCATGCTCTGAAGCTGCGAATCCTTACCACCTCAGCCAGGATGAGTCACCATGAGGGTTTTTTCATGCGGTGGTTGATGACATGCGGTGAAAGATCCTAATTCTGCCCTGTATGGGGCAACAATTCATCTTCACTGACTACTTTTATTGCAGTTTTTCTGTAAGTCTCTGGGAAATGCTATTTCAAGAGCCTCCAGACAGCCAGACTTTAAAGTTCCCTTGCAAGACTAATTCAGTCAACACATTTTGATGATAGTATTTTAATTTTGACAGTCATTTCTACTGTGCTGGGCCATCTCTCATGCCATTCTGCCTCAGAGTTAGCGAATGGTGTCAAATGCAATCAGTGCAGAGCTACAGCCCACTTTACCTGTCACCACTTGTCTGTGTCAGACATTTAGATCTGAATATTATTCTCATACCAAGGCCTACTTGATGCCAGCAAAAATTCACAGTGGATTTGTGAATGGGCCACAAGTTTTAGTTGGATTTTGGTCCCTTTGCACTTGCTGAAGAGGAGTTCGCTCTTTGTCTGGTCATAAGGACGGCTCGTGGCTTAAGGAATTTCTCACTGCTAGCCTGTTGGAAGTAAACCCTTTAAAGATCTGCCATGGACTCAGACTGATCCCTACATCATGCAGCTTCCACTACTGCCTCAAATTTTTTGCCTGTTTTGTGTGTAAAATTTTTCAGACTGTTATAAATGTTGTTCGCCAGTCCTTAGGGTAGAAAAATTGGTAGTCAGTGACAGCCAAATATTTGAGGTGTTTACCTCTGATAGGAAAGCACATACTGTAAAAAGTGACTCTTATCAATGCTGTCTTTGTGAAACCAGAAACATGTTCTTGGGTTTTGTATATATGTCTCACCTACATACCTTCCGCATATCTGTGCCTGCCTACACTGCAGGCTGCAGCCTCATGTAGAGATGCTCAGGAGGTGTAGCTACAGCAGCAGAGTTTGCCGTGACATGGTTTACCCCGCGTAGCTTTCTGTGCAAGACAGGCACAGCTGAGGGTCCTGGAGGGCTATCACTGCTTACAAACCAGTTGACCCTCTGGATTTCTGCTGGTGTACACTACATCAGTCAGAGATGTGAAGCAGTAACCTCTCAGATGGACAGGGTTCTGTTGGCAGACACCTACAGGAAAGGTGAAATTATTCTAATAAGTGTATTTTTAATGGTAGGCCTTATAATACTGCAGGGTGTGGAAATGTAGGGGGAGGATGAGATGGTTTTAGCAGATCGTTATGAAGTGCGGCTTTGGTATCTCCAGGTGGACATTAGCAGCGCTCTGCTCCTGCGAAGGAGTGATAGCATTCTACCAGGGACGTGTTTTACATCTTGACTGATATTGCTCTGCTAATAAAGCATTTCTTTTTTGTTTTCATTTCTATGTGGATATTTGTCATGTGCTGTCCCAGCACTAGAAAAGATGATCAAATTAAAAAATACATCACAGCAAGTTTTGCAGGGTGTTTATTCATAGAAGCATTGGAATGCTATCGTTGGCTTTATTCCACAGTAACACACTGTTTGGATGAAGGAATAGTGGGCACTGGTGACACAGGTTTAAAAGGCTACAAGCAGGTTGGGGAAATAATTAAGGAAAAAAAGTGCGCTGGTAGTAGAGCAAATAGGCTCCTGTTTAGTGCTCAGGGAATTACTTTAGTTGTATTCTGTTCTTCAAATCAATTGTTTGCTCTGATCTGAACAGCTATTTAACCTTCGCTGTATCAATGGAAATATTTGCCTGCCTCAAAGTTCATATCACCTTGCTAGCAAGTTCACCTAAAGAAAACTTCAGCCTTAGCCAAGTCAGAAGGAAAGAAAAAAGGAGGGGAGAAAGTAAGACAATAGAAAAAGAATGTGTTTGGAGGAACTCAGGAAAGTTTTCTGTGTTAGCCAGTGAATCTTAAACAATATTAACTTCTTAGCAACAATAATTCTGTTTTGTTTAACTAACAAAGGATATTGTAAGCAGATACGTGCATCTAGGGCAGATAAGGTTTGCATTGGAGAGTTCTTTTATTGGCCTAGCATTTGGTAATTCGCTCAAATTTAGCTATGGAACAAGAATTATGCATATTTGCCTCTAACTGAGGCAGAGGTTAGACATAAGGCTCCCAGTAATTTTCCAGTTCCTTGCTAAATTTAAATCTTAATAGAATGGGGCCCAGTCTGTCACCTTTATGTTTTCATGCCAAGCTCAATGGAATGGGGAACCAAAGGGTAGAATTTAACCGGTTTCTTCCTCTCAATAGAAGAGTAGCACTTTTGTGTTTGCATCTCTTTTTCCATCCAAGTTCTTAAAGCGTGTGAATATTCTCTTTATGTCAGTGGAAAACCAAGGCATGGAGTAATTCAGTCACTAGTCAGCCTATGATGTCAAAGCAGCAAGCTGGTTTGTTGCACCCCACATAATGAATTGCAGGAACACACCCTCTGTGAAGTCCTGCACTGAAGTCCTATGACCCCCCATAAAGACGAATAAACTGAGGAAAAAGACATTGAATGATTGCTAGCCTGTGGTTATGCCGGAGGCCCGTGGCAAGGCTTGGAATAGACCTGGGGAATCCTGGATCCCATCCCCATATCAAATTGCTAGATGTGCCTCCCTTGCTTTGAGCAATCGTTTTTCTCGCTAAGATAACTTCTGTTAAAGTATTTGAATTGTCAGCTAAAAGTAAAGTACAGATGAATTTCTTGGTTTTCTGAGCCGGCTGGGGACTCTCTTAGTTGTGCTGCGCTAGACTGTTCCCACTGTCACAGCTGCCCCATTTCACTCCTTGCCACAAGAGACTGGGTTTCATAGCATGGGAGGCTAAACTTCTATTGCCACTTTCCTTCAGTCTCATAGCTCAGGCAGGAAAATAGGACAAATCTGGCCAGGTTCTTGTTGCCGATGAACGCTTTTTCTACCAAAAAAGAAGAAAGCCATTTCTCTGCTCACCATCTTAAATAATGAATGGAATTCATTCCTTAGTAAGCAGAGAAATTAAACAAAACTGAGGAGGAAGAACATAAAGGTGTAAAATCGATTATTCAAGTTCTCTATTAAATGCACAAGAAGGACATTTCTTTCATGGGAAAATAGCTTTTAGCCTGTCAGTCTTGGTGAGAATTCTCTAAATGCAGGATTTCTTTGGTGTTTATGTGAATGCCACACACCCAAATTATATTGAGGCACACCTGGACCAACCCCAAAACTTCCAAAGCTGAACTGAAATGGCCAGCCTTTCTTAGCTTCTAATCCCAATTGCACAATTGCACTATTCCCATAATCTCAGCACAAATTTCCATGAAATTCTGGGTCCCAGCTTGTCTGATCAGGTTGGGCCATGCTTGATCTTTCAACATGATACTTGTCCTTTTTTTCTGAAGACTCTGAAGCCAGATGGACTGGAGAGCATTAGAAGATGTATTTGACTGAACTACTTCAGTTCCCAAATCACTAACAAAGCACACAGGCAGGCTCTGGATGCGCTTGCTGTTTGCTTGTGTATGTATAAATGGCTTATATTAACCTATCTCACAAGGGTTTTGTGAGGATTAGTTAATATTTGCAAGGTATTCATGGACATGCAGCATATTAAGTATTGTGAGCCAGTTCCGTCCTATTTAACTTTCATGACCTGATAAAGGATGCTGGTTTTCCTCTCTTTCAACATGACAACTTTCTCCTGTTTGGCTTCTCCTATCTTCAGCTGTTGGAAAGGAAACACAAAACCTGAATTCTCTTCTTTGCAATGATTTGCCCTTTTAGAAAGGGAAGCCTGTGCAGAAGAAAGAGTGTGTTGCTGCCTAGGCCTTGAAATGAGCCGAAAGTTGCTATACAAAATAAAATTAATATAAACCTTTCAAGAAGTGGATTTCTGAGCATAAATGTAAGCTCGGAGTGGCTTCCCTAGCCGCTGCTTAGTGTTAAGTTAGTGACTCCTGCTTCAGAGTGGAAGGGCTCATTTGAAAACTTGCTTGCTTTTCCAGATACATCAATCGATCTGCTTTACCTTTCCCTGCAAGTCTGTTGGGTTTCTAGTATGCAGTGAAATACCTGCTTTGATAATCTCATTGAAACTAGGTCAATGAAGGTACCTGGCAGGGAAAATGGTTTTCAGTAGGCCTCTTAATTTCCTCATACGTTACAGGATGTTGTGTCAAAGGGTGAATTTGCTCCCCAGTTTTAACCACAGTCAACTTCTGCTCTGTCATATAAACATTTCATTGGTCCATGAAATTCTTTTCATATAAAGTAAAATGTTTCTTCTAATTAAAGTGCTGTTACCTTTCATAAGCTGGTGTCTGATTATTTTTTTTTTTCCTTCCTTCTCTGTTGTGGAGTAAATGCCGTTTTCCTAGGACAGCTGCAGTCAGGCCAGGCTCGTGAGGCTTCTGACTCTCATTGGCACGAACTTAGTTCTGCATTGCATTCTGTGCTAATGCTTTTCAGAGCTTCCCAAAATCATTAACCCTGTGAAAAACCTATTGGTAATGACCATGGGCAAGTTAGGCACCACTGAATGTGGAGGATGGTTTTCTGCCCTGGTGAAAAGTCATTCGTTTTTGCTTTCAGAAATTGTGGGAAGGCTGAAATGCGGAGGGACAACAGCTCTTTGCTGATGTGAACCTCAGATGAGGGAGGGATTTTGGGGGCAGAGGAGCAATGGCAGATTGTGCAAGCATTTGAGACGTGCAGATGCAGCCAAATCATTGCCAGTGACAGAACTGATGCTCTGGATCAGGGTTTCAGTCTGCTATCTCCAGCCACTCTGTACTGTTGATTTTCTTAGACAGTACTATTGTGACTGGTATTGGCAATAATGGCCATTTTGGGACCATGTAAATATTGTCTAGTTCAAAGCACATAGTAACATCTTTAGTACTTGGGCAAAATTCACCTTCCCTCCAATTTATCAGCTGTAAATTAGAGGCAGTACTTATCCCTGTTTCATTATGAAGAGGTAAACACTGGATTAAGAGAACTTTCTTAGCAAAAGAAAGAGGGAGTTCTTGTACTGGATTTAGGCATTTTAGGTTTTCTAGTGCTCTAGTATGAGGTATAGAGGAATCTTTTTTACAAAGAGCAGTGGAGCAAGCAACCAAGGTCATTTTATGGTTTGACAGCTGGAGTAGGTGTTGCTCACTGTAATCGCAAAAGACAAGATTGGACAATTCAGAAGGTCCTTCCCACCTTGTATTCCTAAAACACATTTTCAGTAACAAGTATAAATGGCAAGAGAGCTCTCCTGGGTGGAGGCAGGGTAAATAACAGTCTGTACCTCCGCATATGAGTTACAATAGGTATGCCAGACCTGGGCTGGCTTTGGTGAAGCTGCAGTGGTTTAGTTCAGCAAGGATTTGCCCTTTGGTGCTCAAAAGTCAACAAGTTTATGGACAAAAAAGTACAGAAATGATTTTTGGTTTTGGTTTGTTTTTTATTGCCCTTTGGTCCATTTGTGATTTACTAGGCATTAGTTTTTCTTCCCTGGGGAATATATTATGGGCCAACAGATCTCTAGACTTCAACTTTTCTGGACAGTAACCTTGGACCCTCTTTTTTTTTGTTGTTGTTTTTTGTTTTTCTTATTTTTTTTCCTCCAGAGTTTGACTCATATTTTTTTTCCAGCTGAGATCTCCCTGAGATTTTTCAAATTCCCCTCTTCCATGGGAGTTTTCTTAGCATGCCATTCTTGCCAGCCTTTCTATTCCTCCCCCACCCATCTGGCTGTGCCACTCACATTTAGTCCTTTACTGTCTATTCTACAAAACACTTTGGGTTTTTCTCTCACCCTTTGGCTTTTTTGGCAGTATTTCTGGCCTGTAGCACCCTGGGAGTAAATTGAATATGGAGATGTCCTGCCTCTGATCTAGAAAACTTCCCGGTTCTTTAGCCATGTGTTGTTTTCATTAATGCCATATTTTACTCTAGGCTTTGATCTGATTTACTTTCTACAATCAATTTAACATTAACATTTTGCACTGTTTTTGCTATGAAAGTGTCTTTCATGTTATTTCTCTTTTCCCAAACATTTCTGTTTGCATCCTCACAGGCTTTTCCATTTATTTAGTCCCTAGATTTATGAACTCATTTTGAATTGTTTCCCTGCCTTCCCCTGCCTAAATCAGCACCTCCTGATTTAGATTCAATACCTGAATTTAATTAGTATGCTCTCTACTCTCATTCAAATCATTAAATCAGTCCACCAGGAGCAAAGTGAAAAGAAGAGCCTGGAGCAATGAATGCCTATGCAGAGGATCAGACAAATGTACAGCAATAAGCATTAACAGAAAAATTGTTAATATCAATACATTTCTTTCCTGGGGAGAGCATTGATGGAATCTAAAACCAGGCAAAATGATATATGAATGTTTCATCTCAGGTGGCACTGTTTTTTTTCCAGATAAATCTAGATTAAGCTGCAATAAATTCATGGCCCTTCCTGTTAAAGCTGTTAGCAAAGAGTGTGAGGAGCCCAGCCAAGATGTAACACAAGAATGGATTAGCATCTTGCAATCTTCCTGGGATAACACAAGCTCTAATCTAGCTGTATTCCTGGGATAGAAGTAGGACATCTGAATGATGGAATGCAGTTTGTCATCAAAGCATAAGCCTCCGTTAAAGATAACCTAGAGGTTCTGGAGCGACATAAATGAATGCACCAAAAACCCTCTGAATAAGAATGACACAAATGATGGAACCTAAAATATTCTCATCTAGGGTTTGTCATATGTTTTGGTCTTTTGGACCCTATCCAGACTACTGCCAGTGCTAAGAGATCAGTGTTTTGATCCAGTTCCATGACGATCAATAGATTTCAAGGGTATATTTCATATGTTCAGCCAATCAGCAGGTGCCATTTGGAGATGGATTGCTCTGTGCCTTCTATCCCCATGTGCTTGGCATATGTTCTATTATTTATGTTCTCCCCAAATAGATCGATAGATCTACTGAACAGACTATTTTTTTTTTCTTCTTCCCATCATCATAATCAGGGAGCAGACTGGCTGTTTTACTGTATTCTGCTGTGTTATGCTTTTAACTTCTTTAACTCCACTCAGGAGTTAAAATAGTAGCTAATCCAAGCTCGTCTGGTTTTCTTCTGGAAGTTTGGTCATATATTTCATGAATGAAGACACATACTCTGACAGGTAACACTTCCTGTAGTCGTTGAGAGGCAGATGAGATTATCTCATAAGTGCAGCACAAAGACTCAGATGTCAGTAGAATATAAAAATTCAGGTAACAGGGCAATATTGACAGTGTGCACACGGCGGCCTTGTCCTCTTGAGATAATTGAGAGCGGTGAGGGAGAACATGAGGTCATTCGAAAAAAACCCCTGTGATTCCCCAGTTTTTGTAGGCTCCAGGTTCCTTTATAGCAGTATCTGCTATGCCAAAGTCACTGTTGTTTTGAGAGCTCTCATTTTGTTTATGCCTGCTTTGGCCAAATGCAGTTGGTGAGGCAACAATCCCATGGTCCTGGGTTAGCAAAGGGGAAAAACAACTTGCTTTCTTGTATGGAGGAGAGGAATGGTGGGCCTCTGAAAGACCTAAGGGCTTGCTGAGGTAGCCAATTAGAGGCATTATTCAGGGTAATATCGGAGTTCTATAGTGCTGATACAAGAAAATGGTTGTCCAGTGGAAATGACTGAGGACTGCTTTCTGTACTCCTTCATAGAAGGCAGTGGTTAAGAAAGCCTTTGTGGTTTGTTAGAGGTTAAAGTGAGGAAAGAAAAGGATTTTTTTTATTCTGTGGTTGAATCAAGAGAAGGATTTGGCAGCAGGCAGGCATGCTAGAAAATTGTAAAGTGATGGAAACAAAGCTATACTGGCAACATGGAGTGAGTTGAAGGAAACTTTCCTTTAGGCTCACTGAAAAAATAGAAAATAAGTTTGACAGTTATGTCTCTATTTGTTTCTTCTCTAAAATGGATTGGTTTTTCCTCCAGAGATTCTGCAAAAGATGTAGGCACGAGTAGCAGACACTTCAATGGCAAATTTAGAGGGCAAGCTGTCTACTTTATGGTTCTTATTCTAGAATCAGCACCACAAAGTACCCATTTGCAGAGAAATTGTAAGATTTCAGCACATCTCATTTTGTGACTTACCATTGGAGAAAACTTCCCAGCCTGATAATTCAGTTTGCAGCACAACTGAGGAGTGGAGTAAGAGCTGAGGGGTAGTGTGAAGTGTTTAGACGAGATGAAACAAGTCAGAAGCTCTCCACCTGCCTGTTAGCTCACATACTTGAGCAAAACCCAACTAACAACAACATCTAGAGACTTGTATCCTGCAACACTCCTTTTTTCTGTCCTCCCTAGATTTTAGAGAGGCTGCACCTGACCTTTATATGCACTGACTCTAGATGTGCCAAGCAAGCAGTTCAGTAGCAAGCTAAGTGGAAATAATTATTTTAATTAGTGTAATTGGATTACACCAAAATGTTTTTTGGGACTGCTGTTCTGTTTCAGATAAGTTTTTCAAACTGTCCTGGCTGTACACTGCTCCTAAACCAAGATGTTACATAGGGCTTTAGGCAGGAAAAAAGGCACTGGCCAGAAAAACGCTTTATTTACTTCAGATTTGATGTTTAATAACACTAGGAACATATGACGGATTTCAATAGTTTTTTTTACTAGGATAGCATATTGTTTTTGTAAGATGTCATCATGTGCATCTTGCTTTCTCAGGAAATCATAAGGTTACAGGTATTTTCTTAACCTTTGTCTCTTGCTTGTCATCAATAGCTGAAATCCTGTAACTATCAGTTGTGGACATAAAAAACAAAGCTCCCTGTTCCAAGACCTTACCTTTTAATGGGAACAGATCATCAATCAGCTCTCAAAGCACTGAAGGCCCTCAGTCAGCATAAATTATAGAGATAAAAAATGGAGATCAGGTTGAGACATGCCTGAAAACTTAAGGATCTTTGGTGGTGAAATAGTTGCATCTCAAAAGGTATTTGACTGCAACTGATTACATCTGCTTTCAATTAGCAGAGGAAATAACTAGCAAATCATCAGTGTTATTTCCGTCCACAGCAGTGTTTTTTTGAGGCAGCCTTCTATAACCTTATGTACTTGACAGCATATTTTAGCACTATCACTTGATATGGCCGTTCCTCCTCCTGAGAGGAACTGTGATTCTCTCTGAGGAAACCCACTGAAAGCAACTAATCATTTATTGTCCGTTACACTTCTATAGATCGGTGTTTGCTACTTGTAGTTGGTGTCTGAGATCAGCCAGCATTAAATGTAAGCAAACTCAATTTCAGAATTTCAGCACTGGTTTCATCCTTGGCTTCCACCTGTGAGTTGTTCAAGCTGAGATTGCATTTGGCTTTCATGTGTACAGTCCTTTGGTTCCTATAGATTCTCTAAATTAGATTGTAATGGATGACATAGCTAATCCCTCCTGCCCTCAGTGAGATCATAGCAGGTTACTTGAGCACTACCTGAAAGTTGGATTATGATGGCCAAAGTAAATGTTTGGTGAAGATAAGTAACTGGATGATAAAACTAAATGACCACTTGTTATCTAAGGAAACTAAACAGGAGAAACTGTAGGAATGGTTTATTCACATGCACATACGGTACTATATTAAACATGCTAAGTTTGGGGTATGCTACAGCCTCTTTTTATTATATCCTTAACAGTCAAGTGAACATCATTTTAGAAGAGTGGAATGTTTTAAGCAAACACTGCTGACCTAGATTTTCAAAATGGGTGAGCTTGAGGATACTGCCTTCATTTTATGCCTCGTTAACTTAGCCTGTTCTTCGGAGTTTCCATGGAAACTACTTCCTCTTCAGTGACAGTTAGAAACTTTTGAAGATTGGAGTAAGAAGAAGGTATCAGGAGGTGCTGGGGCAGAGAATGTGTTACAGAGCCCTAATGGAAGACAGCAATGAATGAACTTTGAACATAAACAAAGGAATGATAGTAGAAGACCATAAATGTCAGTGCATTGACAGCTAGGATGATTCAAAGGTACTAAGGGATGTGAAAGTACAAACTTAATAGAGCATGACCTTGTTCTGATAGTTAATGAAGTTAAGCTGGGCTCGGGATAGAATAACAGGCATCAGTCTGACTTTCTCATTATGGATGAATAAGCAGGGCTCCAACCCAAAATTTCAACTGCAGTGGTGATGAGAGAGTATTCAAAGAGCACTGAGCCTGACACAGCTTTGTGCATAAGGCACCTATGGTAAGACAGCTCTTCTGCTGCACGGCCATATTGCATCTGGCGCGGTTCTAGGCTGCTCTGTACACTGTACCATCTCTGTCAGTCTGGGATTAATGATAAAGTTATCATGACTACATGATTGTATAACAGATTGAACTATTCTTCTTGGCTGATGTTTTCTGAGGACTTCAGAGAATGCAGTCAGAGGTCATTGTGCATTGATGTTCACTGGGTGTTCAGCTCTTAGCCCTTTTAAAAATCACAGCTGTGAAACATGAAAGAAGCTAATTTTTCCAGTAGTGCTTCCAAGCAGGTGCATGGTTTTTGCAGGCTTAGCCTTGTACGAGCATGCTTTTGTCACTGACATTGGATTATTGGCTATCTCTAGTGCCCTGTAAGGAAGTGTGCAACCCAAAGTACTTAATCTGGTTCATCATGGATATGGAGCGAGGAGCAAAAGTCAGACTTGACAGATCCATTGTCAAGCTGAGTGTATTCTTATGTTGAATATAAAGCATGTTTTTCTTTCTGATAGCTTAAGCCCACACTATCTTTACCATTTGAGACTAAACCATTTCCTTTCTTCTTTGAGAAAACTTTAAATTTGGATGCATTGCTTATAGTTTTGTATCTTACTAATGTGATCTCATAGTTTATAAGTCAAAAGTGATATAAAGTGTTTAGATTATTGTCACAACAAAAGCTTTCAGCAGAGCCAGGCAGAAAATTATGCAGGCAGTTGGACATTAGAGTACAGAGAGCTGTAGGTGTGATTCTGTACCCTACTATCATGGGACTCTGTACAAGTTATATGATACTTTTGTCAAGCCTGTATTTTGCAGTCTGTAAGGTAATATGATAGTATCTATATAAGTAGGAGTTTTTAAGCTCTAGGAGTTGAAAGGTCTACATATGTGCTGGGGGATCTATAACTATGACTGGCTGAACAATAGGCCTACCTGCAGGTCAGAAGCCCTTGAGTGATACTGTTGTTTAGAAGTAAATTAGCCCTACTCTTTTGCTCTCTAGCTCAAGTGCCTTCTATTGCCTGAGTACGGAATTCATTGTAAAGAGAGCTGAATTGGGCTCCTGAGAGGGGGCCAGGGTGTCAGAGCTTGTCTTTCTCTGCCTTTTGCTTGCAGGTTTAAGTTGTGGTCATGTAGATGGTAAACAGGAGCTACAGAATGGGAGGGAGTCTGGCACAGGAGCCTGTTGAACACAAGCATCTATTCCATGAGGCATAGTTCATGTGAAGACTTTGTGCTCATCAAGCTGAATTTAAAAGCTAGAGTGCAAATCTGGCAAGCTTCAGATCAGCATCCTAAAGTTTAAAAATAGTGCCAGCCCCCTGCCCTGTCATTGCACTCTGAGAGCCAGCAAAATACGAGATTAATTGCTGTGGAGGCTTTGATTTGGGCTCTTGGCTAGCATTATCTAATGTGGATCATCTCCAGTACCAGGGAACCCCACCATCCACCAAAACAAAGACCACAATCTTAGAGACTAGTGTTCAGCAAGTCAGCTTTGCTCCTTGGACTTGACTTGTGAGATGCTGTTCATTGCTCGCAGCATCCTTGTGAACTCACCGTTTGCCTTTCTGCAGAGCTCAGTCATGGGTGCCAAGATCAGCTGAGCTAGAGCTGAGGAACACTACCTGATGTGTAAAAAGTAAAAGTCACAAAGCAGAGACGGTTTGTGTTACTACAAATGACAGTGACTGTTCTGTCTGCATTTTACGGAATGGCCTTGCTGTTGTATCTAGCACAAGGGTGAGCTTACTCCTTAGTTTCTTGGTTTGCTCAGTGTATGCTCACTCTAGGCCCTGTGCATTGCTAAGCCTGAATTTGCTAGAGAGGGCTAAACCAGAGATCCAGGCTCCTTCTTCCAGATGAGGAGGAGTTTGGAGCTGGATGCCATTTTTGCTCAGTTCTGTCTATATTAGACTGTAAGGTCACTGGGGGAAGGGGGCAGGTGCGAGGCTGGATCAATACCCCATTTAATCTGTTAACCTGAGAGTGACCAGACCTTGGTGCTTATATTGGTATATTCATTTAGAAAGCTTCTGGGGCTTAACGATAACAAGGAAAGTAGAGAACTGGGGCTAGTCTGCCTGAGCTGAAGTGTCAGATGAGAAGGATAAGTGGGGGTGAACCTGCTTTAGGAAGAAGTTTCTTGCAGCCATGGACAGTCTGACTGGCCTAATGCTGCAAATGTTTTTTCCTTGCCTATTCTTTGATCCACTGTAGACAGGTCATTTCAGGCAAGTCTTGTTTATCTTTGAGCTTTCAAAGGATCATGAAAGCACAGAGCAGTACAGAGATAAAATAACATGCATTTGTTTAATGTTATAGAGTATGTAGAGCTGCAGAGTTACCTGGACTGCATGGAAAGGCCTATTTCAGTTCCTATTTTCATAATTATGGGGGCATGGTTATTTGCAAAAGCTCAATTGCTGTGTGCAGCCTTGAGGATCAAATGCTACTCTCAATCCCATAAGTGTAATTAAAATATAGTTAGGCTGATATGTTAAAAATGTTGCTGAAGCTGCTCAAGTACTGCAGCAGCGTGCCTGGATGTAAAAGGAGAGATAGGCTCATGAAGGCACAATAAAGGAGATTGCTAAGCCAGGAGTGCTGCTGGCTTGACTGTAACAATGATCTCTCAATGTCTATTTTGCCACATGTTTTTCCCATGTTTTAAATCAGCCTTTCCATAGAAATCACTGAACTTGCCCCAGCACAGTCTTGGCTTGACCACAGGCCATCTGGCCTTCTCTGACTTCATCATCCTGCCTCTGATGGCACGAGACAGATGTTTCCAAGGAATATCCCTTCTTCACAGAACAACAACTACTGTTGCTCTGCTTTCTTGGAAATCACACTTCTAGGTGCACAAGGATTGTGCAACAGATGCTGAAATATGCAGTTTTGCCACACCTTCTCCTGTGTCAGCTGTCGCATCCATAGGCAGAAGAGATCATGCAACACATGCCCTCTCAAGTCCTCTTGGGTAGGGAGTGGTGGGATCTTTGAAGAGCAAGAATTGTTTTGTCCTAGCTTCTTCACTTTGCCAACAATGTAAACGTCTGTTACCTAAAGACTATTTAGGAAGAAGCTCATCATGATAATAAGTGAATATCAAGAACAACATCTTATGACCAAATGTTACGAAATCAGCAGACCACAAAAAAAAAAAAAAAAAAAAAGCAGAAATTGCTGGAGCAGATTCCTCTTTTACTTTCATGTGACTGTCTAATCTACCCTGACCTGCCAAGTCATTTGGAAGTATGTTACTGTGTGAGCTCATAAATGTTATAGCACGTCTCTGTATTTGCTAGCATGGGTATAGTAAGGAAAACGTATACCAGCAGGAGCTTGATGCTGGTAATGCAATTTACCCTTACTGCTCTTCAGAGGCAGAACTCACTGTAATGATCTTGTCTGAATTCTGAGAAGATTAAATCTAAGAAACCTTTAAGATCTAGATAGGGGGGTTTATTGTTATTTGTTCTGAGAAACAAGCACCTGCTGTTAATGGGAGCTGCCTAACTTTATCACATCTCACAAGGAAAGAGAGTACCTGACCTTCTTTATAAGACACCTAAAGCAGAGATTATCCTTAATTATCCTCAATATTTGTCCTATAAATTGTCCTGTGGCAGTTACAGTCATGCTCTGGCTTGGAGTATGGGGAGGAGTGCCCTGAAGGCACACTTCCCTGGGGCGGCCCTGGGAGGCAGTGTGTGCCCACGCCAGCTCAGAGACACTGCGGGGGGTCAAAATCCTTCCCCGACTTCCCCCTCTCTTCCAGAGATTAGTAATCAAGTTGCTGAGCTTTACCACAAATAACCTGTTACTGTCACCTGATGTCTTGCTCTGGGTGCTGCTGCTCCGGTCAAGAGCAGGGCACAAGCCAAGTCTGCCCTTTGCTCTCATGTGCCATGGGGGAAGAGGGAGGGCTCCTGCACCCTTGCCCAAGGTTCAAGGGGGTTGAGTGGGGCGGGAGGGAGTGCTGTGTTTCCCCATGGATGGAGAGTCCAAGTTACAGTTGAGTTATCACAGCAACCCCCAAACAACTCACTCCTTCCGTGAAGCTCTCTCAAAGTGTGATTAATTGCATGATAAGGATAGAAAATGGGTCAGAAGTGAGTAATAGCTTCGCCCGTGGGTTAACCCTGTGTGCATGTGCCCTTTACATGGCTAAGTGCTGCTCATGCTCTCCAGTTGCCACAGACTCTCACCCTTCAAGACCCCACTGAAATCGGGGGTAAGACCAAGATCTCTCAGCTTTTCGCCTTGGTGTTGCAGTTCCCTGGAAGTGCACTGTAACTTGCTTGCCTTTTGGAGGTTGTGGTGGTTTTAAAATAGAATCATTTTCGTCTGCCACTGCCAAACAACCACGCTTGGTGCTCTACATGGATGGAAGGTGGGGACAGACAATAAGAAGTGAATGCACAACCACAGTATAATCAGTTGTAATTGTCAGGGTGATGTCATCGTATTGATAGTTAAGATTATGAAGATATGCAGATTTGGTATCTTTCTCAGAAGACACTTCAGTCACTGAAGTATCTGGCTTGATGCATTTAATTTCTTTGAGATAGTGTCTCACCTGCTGTAGAACTGTCCTGGTTAAACATCTGTCTTCTAATACTACTATAGATGTTTTGGAAATATTCTCTGGTAAGCAGTCATGAAAGCATCCTCTCTTTTGTGTCTGGAATTCAGCCCTATCCTGATTGAGCAGCAAGTCTCATATTTTAGAGCCAAGAAGGAACAATTTTATTATAAGTTTACATAACTTGAAATACTAAAGGGCCCTAAAATAGACAGTGTGGAAAACTTCACAATGTTATAAACCACCCGGGCTTCGGCACAGAGAACAATTTATCCTTGTCTCATAACTCCATAGCACCAGCAAACAATGCACGGCTCTGTCAGCCTTTCATGAACTTCTTGGTCAATGTGATGAGTTCCTTAAGAAATAAAATATCCAATCATCACCCAGGAAGAGGTATTTTAGACCATCTTTATGATACTAATTTAATCAGAGTTTACTGAGTTACCTCTTCAAGTAGAGTTGTGTAGTAGGGAAGCAGTTTCATTACAGAGCAGTTGCACCTGCCTAAGTTTAACTGAAGTCTGTACTGCCTTAAGATATTCAAGTTGTCCTCTTCAAGCCTAGAAACCAAAATTGAGCTGTCAACTTGCAGCTGAAGTATAAGCTTTCAAGGGCAGAGGGAATTCCTTTGTCTCTACAAAGCAATCACCATGTGCCCTGAAGCATGAGAGGTTTTTACTACTCAATTTTTATGAAGATCCACTACCAAAATCCAATTTTCTTTTTAAAGATTTTCCTGAACAATTTTGACAAAACTTGCTTATATCTATTGAGCTCACGGGGTAATTTTCATCAAGTCCTCTAATTTTTAAAAAGATCTAGCAAACTTATTTTGCAAATTATCTCAGCATGAAAGGTGTTAAGAAGTCCACCTCTGCCAGGCCAGCTAGAAATCGCCTCAGACTTTCATGATTGGGAGTAAGATAGGAAGTGTGGGATCTTTTGAAGAAATGAGGAATGCATTTTATGCTTTCAGGTGCTCTGGGACAAATAGAGCTGAGGCTGGGATCAGAGTCCCACCCTTTCAAGTAGCTACAGCCTATAACTTACGTTCTGTAAGTGTCAATGTTACTTAGAGAAAATAAATACCATCTTGTAAGTATTTGGGAAAGAGATGAAAGCAGAGGCCTTAAGAAAGGTAAATTCTTCTCTTAGTGAAGGGAAATTGCAAGGGGTCCCAGAACTCTGATACACCCTCCCAGGTCACCAGTGCACTTCATCCTAACACAGCACTTTGTTATCATTGCTCCCACAAAATAGTTCTGCCATTTACATACCACGGTGTTGTGAAGCCCTCGGAAACCCACTGGTGCCATAACCGTACCTGAAAGTAGATGTCTCACATCAATGGCCCCTGCCTGCGACAGCCCGCCTCCTGAACAACCCTTTCATCAGCTGCCTCAGTGGATGCCAGAGGTCAGACTGTTCCTCAGAAGTGAAGGTTTCCTCATCCTTGCTCCTTCTGCTTCAAGCTAAACTAATGCAAGGAATGTGAAGGTCCATACGAGGAGCTACTCAGGAACAGGGGCCAGGCTGTAAGTTCTCATCTGCCTCAGCCAACTCCTGGGACAAACCCCAAGACGCAGGCCCTTCAGATCAGCTTAACGTGCGTGCACTGGCAAAGCATCATGGATGCTTAGGCAACTGTTATCAGATCTCTGTTTATAAATAAAAGATTTTGAATTTGGCTTGGATGCTTAAACTCACTAGCAGGCAGGCTCCCCCCTCAACAAAAGCACAATAACAACCACGACAAACAATCACTGTTTCACCTCTCCCACATTAGCTATTAATAATGTTAATTTACTTCCTTTGAGAGATACCATATGTTCCCCTTCCTGATCCCTCTCCAGGCATAAGAAAAACCTAAGGAAATTAGAGAGACTCCATAACACTGATGGCAACATCCAATGTCTTATCAGGCTTCCTGTTGTTGGGAGTATTGTTTTCCTTTAAAGATTAATATTTACAATGGTTACTCAGTTATCTTAGTTCATTTGGTGACCATTAAAGATTCCAGCCCTGAATGCGATGAATGAACCTCCTTTTATTTGTCCTTGATGACTTATTTGTCTTGTGCCTTGTCTGGCTGAAAATCAAGGAAAATAATTATTGGGTTGGGCTTTTACTGCCATTTCATATGAGGGCCCAAGTGCACATTTCTGTTTGTTTTAGGATGGAAGCCTTTACCCACTGTTTCTGCTGATGTATGCATATTTAAGAATATATGTTTTGTGATTAGGAGCAAAGTTAAAATGGGCATTTTCCTCTATTTTTCTTAAGTTGTATGCCTGGTTTGAGTACTCTTTGAGGGGAAAAATTAGGATGTTTCACATTTTATCCACAATTGCAGGTCTTTAGTAGGACAGGAAAAGGCTGTGCATGGGTTAAAGAAGTAACAGTCCAGTCCAGGGCCTGTCCATAGTATACCCCTGCACGTCAGTTGAAGTTTAACGGGGTTTCTCAGCAATGCCAAAAGACGCAGTCATTTTTTCTCTTGAAATTTTTAATAAAAGCCTGGAGGTGCAGTAGGAAGGAGTCACTCAGTGTGACACAGAGGTCTCAGTCCAGCTGCCTGCTTCCAGAGCTACAGAGGCATTTCTAGGCATGAGGGATTTTGAAGTCACCTTGAGTTGTCTTCATCGCTGCTAAAGCTGAGCACAAAAATGTCCTTGTAGTCACAGGAGTATTAGACCCAGCCCTGGAGAACACCACCAGAGACAAACATGGCCCATATCACAAATTCTTGTGTTCTAAATTTGTGCCAGGTGCAGCATTACAGCAGGGATGAACATGAGTGTGCGAGCAGTTTTCAACCAGCCCTGGTTTTGTCCTCAGCATGGACTAAAGGTGCACCTTGCCTTCTCTGGAAATGGAAACTGCTATCATCTTGTCAACTGCCCTTGAAATGGGTTTGTTCCCATCTCTGAGTGGAGCCCATGCATGCGCCCTTCTGATGGTAACCCTCATGCTGCTCACTTCCTCATGCATCCTTTCTACCCCAATTTATTGGTGTTTTCTCAAGTCCTCTGGACTTGACAAAGGCCAGGATTACTGCGAGGTCTGTTGGCAGCCCAGAGGAGCAGAGGACTCAGCATGGAATGATGCGATAATCATTTTGCAGCGTGTCTGCATGTGAGCTACCAGACCCTTGTGAGCAAGCCCATTTGCAGACACATTTGGCTCCTAGAGAAGGGATAATTTATTGGCATTTCCAAGGCTTCTCTCTCTTTTTCTCCCCCTTGCCCTTCCCAGTGCTTGCCCTCATCCCAACTGGTGAATGAGACACAGACTATCCAAGCTTTTATAGGGGAAGGCTGGTTTCCTGTTTTCTTTGCAGGCTGCTGTCTCATCCTGAAACTGGATATTTGATGCGCTTTTTATAATGAATTAATTTGCACTGTGACAGATGTTTCTGATACGATAAGAAACATGGCCCAGGGGCCAGTGGCGCTGTAGAGCCACTCGTGTTCCTCACCTGAATTGCAAATGAGATACTGCTTTCTTATCTCTTAAAAAGCATGAGCAACTGCACATATAAATAATACACCACTAACGGCCAGCTGTTTGTGCCAATGACATTCCTCTTAAAAGAATAGCTCCCCCTGTCATCTGTTCTTTTCCCAGTTGCAGAAAATCTGGAGCTCTTTTGCAAGTGCAGCAGAAGAGATTTCTTTTCTCGTTAAGCTGCAGACAGAGCAGTTACTTTAAAATAATTATAAATGAGCAAAACCAGCTTCCATATTTATGAAACACGTAGTACCTGATTTTTCTTTTTATACTTCCTTGTCCTTATTCTGCGTGTATCTCTGATACAAAAGAGAAGCTGTCAGTGCTGCTTTTTGTTTCGTGGCAAATCCTTTTCACAAAGCTCACTGACTTTCAGTGGTTTCAGCGTTTCAGTTCTGAATGGTATGAAGAAAATTACTTAGTGTTTAAAAACATTTTTTCTCTTTCTGGTAGATGTGAAAGACAATGGTAAATAATTTTTTGTCTTAAGGTTTGTAAAATGTTGTTTTTTAGATACTTTGAGTTTAGGTTGAAGGTAAAACCACCTCTAGAATTGCAGACAGAGAAGCAGCAGATCTGCTCACTTGGCGTAACTTTTACTATCGAGTCATGCAATCAACAGAACTTAAAAATACTACAGGTAAAACTCAGAAACACTTTTCAGCATTTTGCCAGCTCCAGGCAGAGGTGTATTTCTTTTACAAATGACCTTCTGGGAAAACTTGACTGTGGGGACATGATTCATTGGCAGCCTGCTGGTGACAGCCTTGTTTCTATTGTTCTAAAACTCTGGTTTCACATTTCTCCTGTTAGATAAGCTGCAACCATTAACTACACAGTGAGCTACAAATAAAGCGTGATGTAAGAATTAAGCTTATTATCTGATTGGCAGCATGGGACCACTCTTCCAGGTTAAAGATTTGAGCAGAATTTTTTTTTTTTTTAACAAAACTTTGCCTTTTATTACATTTCTAAAAGCATTGTCCTCCCAAAAGATAAAATATGCTTTTGGAAGCTGCAGTGTGTGTATATATAGTGTGAGCTATAAATAGTCTGGAGCTAGTTCTGCACAGTACGAATGTGCAGAAATATTAAGGACAGATTCTGATCTTTGTGACTACACAGAGGCTACTGAGAAACACTAGTCAAAAGTTGCCGCTTTTATATTTAATTCAGTGTATTCAGATTCACATAAGATCAGAATCTGTTTGGAGACTTTAAATTTGTTTTAAGGAATAAAGAAGTTTGTTGGTCTCAACTTAGTTTTAGTTGGAGATTGCGTATAATTTTCTGGAACTGTTATTTGGGACTGATACCAAGGCAAATGAATTCACTCTTAAATGAGGAATGGTTTGATTATTGTGCTAGCTGAAAAATAGGTCTATATACTCCCACAGCTCAGCTGCTGTAAAAGGATGTACATAAGGGTGTAGAAATGGTTGTTATTCAGCTCCTTCTGACAGTAAGACGACTTTCAGTAATTGAATGATTTATGATAATGTTGATATTCATGCAGGCTATTCAACTGCCAGGATAAAGACCTCAATGGTTGATCAGTCTCTTTTTCTTCAGGCAGAAGCTGTTTATAGGCTGATATTAGAAACAAGTTCTCTGGCCTGAAGTGTTATCTTCTCTGCTACAAAATGGTGGGAGCCATGCAGAGGAGGAGAAGAAAAATACCTGTTTATAATGGGTTATCGACCGTGTTGTTATCTCTTCTGCTGTAAAATCTTAATGGGACAAAGCATGGTAGTATTAAGGTTGTACAAGGCAGGGTCAATGCCAGGGTATTAACTGTACTTAACAAATTTGTGATAAATATAATAGATCTTTTGTTTCTGCAAGGAATTTTACAGCAGCTTCTGGTCATGTATTAGAACTCGCTGCCCTCTGTTGCGTCCTCTCTCACATTTGCACTGCTAGGAAAAGGGCTGTTTGCAGGCTGTTACCTTTAACCTTAGTGCAGTTTTCACACCAAATTTTGGGTGCTTAAATCCTGCTTTAAGTCCATCAAGTATGTTTAAGAGAATGAGTCATGTCACCTATTCAGTGATGGCTGAGGTGAAGGAGATGAAAGCTGCAGAGCCTTCGGGGTACATAGCAGATGGCCATGTGGTCAACCCTGCCAAAGCATTTTGGGGTTTAGCTTCGTGGCAGCTTGCTCTGCAGGGGATTGCAGGATTCATTGGAGCAGCTCTCATTCGTGCTAGTGAATTCCTGGTGCCTTTTGGAACATTTGCTTGACGTCTGTGGTGATCTTGGGCATAACTGAAGGCGTGTAGTTTCTTTCCTATAATGATCTGTCCTGTATAATTTACACTTAAATCATTTAACAGACTTCTCAGTCACTCTTGGGGCCGGACTTCACTCCTGCTTGCACTTAATCTCTCATATGCTGTCCTGACAGCTCTCAGAGGCTGTAGAAAGGGATCAAGAGAGGCAAGAACAACCCATTTTGTTCCAGCTCGTGAAACACTGCACAGGGACACTGCAAATGGGCCATACTGAAATGCACTGCGGTGCAGAGTCCATTGTGGGCAATGGAGCACATCTTAGAGCTATCTTCAAGGTGCTGTAGTTCATGCCAGAGAAAAGGAAGAGACCTGCAAGGATCCAAAAATCACTTTGTTCTAAAACTTCTGTGCCCCTTTTCTGTCCTTTCTCTGCATGTGCAACTAGGATAGCCGGGGACAGGGAACTGCCTTTCCACAGATAAATTGATGCTTCCAGACCAGTGACACACAAATTTGGAAATTAATAAAGCACTAGATCTAAAAGCATAACAGTGCGGCTCACTCAAATCTCGTCGCTGTTAGTTTCTCTCACCCCACCAGGCACAGCCAACGACAACGGGAGTCCCAGCTGCTCTTCCTGAGAGGTGATGGAGCCCACTCAGCAGTCTCTGCCACCTTCTTGGGTTTAGCTGTCTGTGTCTGTCCCTGTCTGCATGGTACATCTGTGTACCCTGACCAGTCTCTGTTGCTGCTTCTGCAAAGATGCATTTCTTGAAACAACGGAAGCTGGCCAGATGTAATCGCAACCTTTTCCTGATTCTGCACCCTCATGTGATAAATGTCTTTACTTGTGTCTATCCACTGACCACTTACTCTGGATCTACTTCTTTAGAAAGAGCCCTGGAGTTCAAACTCACAGGTGAGCACCTTTCACTCTTTAGTCTTAGCTCTGGTGCTGACTGTGGAAACATCTCCCCCTGTCTTCAGTTTGTTCCAGGCAGGGAAGGGAGTTTATGTGACAGGCATAGCTGTGTTACTTATCTAGACAAGTCTGAGTATTTTCCCAAAGAATTTGTGAAATACTCTCCGAATGATCAATGGCACAACCATGTGACTCCAAGTCACTGGACAGCAAGCTATTTAAAAAAACAAGTCTGAAAGACTATCTGGTGTTAGAAAGCACTTAATTTAGAGAAGTGTGCATCTCATGAGTGACTATCATGTCATAAGGCAGTATTGCAGCATTCCTCAAGGAGAGCGCACAGAAATAGGTTCTGCTTTTATTCATGACCCATAGATAATGCTATGCTGAATGTTAACATGTTTAGATACGGGTTCAGGTTCAAATACCCATGGTCTCTATCTTTCCCCTCACCCCCAGCATCACTGGGCTGTTGTGTTAATTCACATAATCTTGTGCACTCCTAGTTTCATGTTCCCTGATCTTGTTTTGGCATTCATGCCTTTCAGCACCTTCAAAGAAAGCTGGCTTAATTTCATCAGCCTCCAAGTTTGTAGGATCATTCTCATTTCCTAGATGTGGATAAAATGTTTCTGTCTTTGGGACTGAAGATTTGGTGTCTCAAAAGCTGTTACTGTTATTGTAATACAGTTAACCTTCTTTCTTTGAGAACTGGTGGAGTAAGACTCACTGCTCTCATGTTGATGCCTAGTTGTGCTAATTTTCCATGTCTCCCTGTCTTCTGCTAGGCTAATTTAGGGAATAATATGTCAGGGAAGGGTAAGAAGTAACAAACTGTTCTGAATTACTCCTTTTATATCCTCATTATTTCGGGGAGTTCATTTCCTCCTTTCAAGGACTATGTGGATTTTTTCAGTTTCACAAATAAGATCTTATTTTGTCTAGATCCTTTCCCTTTGACAGGTACAGAACCACGTGGAAGGCCCTGTGAACTTCCTGACAGTCATTCTTACTCAGAATTACACATTTTTAGTGAATTCCCTTGCCACTTTGCAAGATTCTTTCACCAGCTGGTTTTTTCCCTCCATATAGTTTATATGGTTAATGGGCACAGATTCAGAACTGATATATGAGTAAAGTGAGCAAACAAGATTATCTTTTCTGTAATAAATTGAGCAGAAATGGTCCCTTAGCATCATTTTGTGTACAGCGCTTGGCAGTGAGAGCCTTACCAAGATGTGCCAGCTCAACTCTTTTTCCTTTGGGAGGGCTGTCAGAGCGGCTAGCAGAGTTCACTTTAGACTTTCTCTTCATCCCCTGCTTTGTGGCTGCTCTATCATTGCATGCAAGGTTTCTGGGGTTTTTATCAAAATCACTTCCATATTTTACACACTTTCCCAAACTCCCCATGCCCTAAATTATTCTTTTTTTAGGGTAGGCCTTCTGGTACCCTGGATTCTGATATACATATTTTGAAGATACCTGCTAGAGTATTGCCTACACTGGCAGTAGTAGGGCACATTTAATGACATGAACTATTATTTGTCTTTGAAAGCTATGATCTCTATAGAAATCTAGCTGAACTTCACTCCCTTATCCTCTGACATCCACCTTTTCTAAAAAATGTACGCCAGTGTCATACTGTAGGGAATCAATAAAGCATATGACCTTGCTACTAAGAAAAAAACAATCCTGAGTGTATCTTTGACAAGATTGACTCTACCACCTTCCCACGCTTCCACATACTGTTTGGTTTCTTTGGATCAGCAGGAAGAGCCCAAACATTAGCTGAACAGTCTTCTGATCTTCAAGAGAAGCTCTGTTCCAAGCTGGGGAGGTCTCTTTCTTAAAAGGCCCCTTTGTGTTTTCTTGGGTGTTTTACAAACGTTGCAAGTGTACATGAGAACTTCATCCAGATATGAAATATGCGCTTCAAAGTGAGCTTCCATACACTGAAACAAGAGCCTATTTGATAAATCAAATGGGAGTCTAACTTGATTATACAGATGCCACGTAGCTGCAACAGGTATGATGCAATTAGTGGGCTGTTTCTTCGCAAGGATGTTTTATCTTCTATAATGATCAAAGCCTTTTCAGTTGTCCACCTGCTTTTTTTTACTGAATTCTGTTTAGTCTGTGCAGAATTTGGGACTTACAATCCTTTTATATGCATTATCGGGATGAATAAGATTTTGATTTTGATATCTTTTTTTCCATTTAACACTACACTTTTTCCTTTATGTAGAACATTTTACATGAAGATGCAAGTTTTCTTACCATGAGGATGGATTAGTATCTGCAGATTTTGGATCTATCCAATGGTCCATCCTCTCTGGCAAAATGTTAAATTCCATCCTAGTTGAAGCAAATCCAGGTTTTATGTATTTATTTATTTATTTTTAAAAACAGGAGGAAAAATACAACTGCAACCAGACAACTCCCCGCAAACCTGAAATCTCCTCTCTGTCTGAAACCCCCTGGCTGAAACTGGAGATTTCTGGCAGATTTTTTGCAGAATATGCTCAACTGAGTAGCAATAATTGCACCAGCTTCTCAAGCCTGATCACTTTGATATTTCGACCAGTTTCCCATTTCATAATGGCACAAGAGAAGGCAGAAGGCAAACTTGACCTTGGTTCACTCTTATAAGAACAGTGTGTCAATAAAAGACAGGAAGAAAAAGAAAGCCACTTGCAATTCGGTAGAGATCAGCAACCCTTCCGAAAGTGCTGTATAACAGCAAACAAGTGATGGTCTCATGCAAATCATTACAGGCTCAGACAGGAACATCTCCTTGCTGATGATATGCTCTGGTGCTTACCAAGTTCCATTCTAACAAAACATGACTTTGTTTTCCTTATTTGCTGGCCTGCACTGCCAGGCCGTGGGGCTTTACCCTCATATCTGAGGGAAAGAGAAGCCCTGATGTTGGCTTCAGTAGTTGCCTTTCATGCTAAAACATTTTCAGCTTAATCTCTTCTATTGGCAGCAACCAAAGTCAGATGCTTAAACCTCATATGGAGACTGAATACTTGCAAAAAGGGATTGTACCCAACCACCTCGTGTACTCACATGTGCCTCAGTGGTGCAAAAGCCACAAACCCCAAATGTCTTTGTCCTCTCTGTCTTCTCTACTGCTGTTCAGTACCATGATCCCCCTCAGCTGCATAGATGGTGGTGGGTCCCTTCATATACTTATATTAGCTGGTTCCACTTGGACTCGAGATTTATATTCTGTGTTTTCCCAAGACAGGTATGAAGGCTGGCTGCTCCCAGGTGCTGCCACTACTATTAAGCTTCCACTTTACATTCCCTAAATTCCATCCTGGTGTGTCTAGGCAGATATCTCTTGGCTGGTTAAACTGAAAAACAGTAACATTGAAATAACACTGAGGTCAAATACAAAGTCAAGCAATTTCTTTAGACTTAGAGTACAGGGTGAGAGGGATTCTATGGGCAGCAAAGTTAAGGGAGCTGGTCTTTAATGTATGAGTGGAACCACAGACATGTAGGCCGAGTTAGGGATATGATGTGAAAATAGGATAAATGGGTAGTTGAAAAAATCCCAGTGATTTTAATTCCATATAAATTCCCGCAGGACTAGCTGTAGCACATCTAAACTGCAAATGTTCTGAAAGTTCAGTGTTTTCAGTAGTGTTTTCAAGATCTATGCAAACCACTCTGCTGTTGTTTTGTTTTTTTTTCCTCTACTTTTTTACCAGTGTGCAAAGATGAGACAGCAGGGTTAGAAATGTGAATATTAAAATTTTCACTAACCTCACATTCTCAATGACTGTAAATAGAAAGGCAGACCGATGTGTAGAAAAGCACCTATGAGAGCTCATGGAATCGTGTGTGCGTGTGAGGCAGTGAAGATGCTCGGAGACGCTGATGAAACCATAGTACTGTATAAGGAGTAACTGTTCTGTCTGAATGATCGAGACATGCAAGTAGAGAAAACAATGATGTTTACAGACTCTGCAGAGAAGGAAAATCCCTGCTTCATCCAGGCACTGCTGAACTTTGCAGCCAAGTGTTTAATGCCATACCAGGTCGGTTAGGATATAATTGTCTTTAACCAGAACAGTCAAAAGTTACAGAGTTCGCTATCTGCTGGCTGAGTGACACCCAGAAATTCTTTCCAGACTTACAAACAAGCAAATAGACAAGTTTGAACCTGAACTTCAGGGCAATCACACCACTTGGGAGCATAAACAAACATGGCACCAACTGGAAAATCATTCTTGAGGCATCAATTTTGACTGCTCCAGATGAGAAGTTTCCAAGGTTAAGGTTGCGACCCCAAGGAGTGCTGATGGAAGAGAGGTCACGAGCCTTCAAATGAGACTGCAAGTTGACAAGCATGGGAACTGCTGATGTAGACAGATGAATGTTCACGTCAAGGGGGGGTCCCCTTGGAATACCCTTTTTCCCCTCTCCTGCCTCAGAAGCAGTAACTTGAGCAAGTTTTAAAGCTGATGAGACTGGCCTGTTTATAGCATGCTGCTGTATTTTTAAAAGTAGATCTTTGGAAATGAACCCAAGATGATTAGGGAGATGGGAGCAAGGAAAGCTCTGGAGGGAAGGATGTGGGACAAGGAGAAGGGGAAGAGAGGCAGGTCTGTGGGAAACAGGATCTGCCAAGCAAAAATAATATTTAACAGTGTTGATGGGAAGAGATGGAGGCTTTTTAAGGTTGTAGTGAAGTTTTAGTCACACTTGGAAGATCAGATTTCTCTCCCAAGAGATGTGAGGGACACACATGCCCTCCTCTTCCATGAGAAGCCCCTGGTGCTGAGCTGGATACCTTGGTGTGGAAGCTAACCTAGGTTTTGGTGGAATTAATGTATAGCTAGAGTAAGGTCTGTACAGCTAATGTATGTATAAAAATAAGGTAGCTGTCTTTGAGTCTCCAAATATCTGTCTTTCCTGTCCTTGTATTTGAAAACTACCAAAGCTTGGCTCTGAGTTTGCATGTGTTATAGAGTAAACCACTGTTATTTGGAACTTCAGTGGTTTATTTAATAATACTCCTGCTATGAAAAAAAGTGGAAAATATAAGCAGACTAGAAAATTAGTGTAGCTTACACTACTGATTTTTGTATCTTGTCATTATTAAGAAAAGCATTTTAAGTTTTAGGAATGTTTGGTAAAGATCTTTGAATGTTGAATATCGGAGATTTTTCACATCAGTGATATTAAGCAGTTGTTAGTAGTTTAAATGTCCAGACCAAGGACCTGCAGTAGGGAGCCATATTTCTTAGAAGGCCCCACAGCACCACCTTATAAGCATGAGATTGCTGTCACATGTCCCATGTCAGGGTCTCTGCAGTACAAGTCTCCTCCTAGCTAGGCCTCAGAAGTTTGTATAAACCTGCTGAACTCTCCTCTGAAAATAACAGAAAATAAACAGAGTGCTGGTAAGTCAGGTGGGCTTTTATAATACCAAACTAACATCAGTACAAGAGGAGCGTCAGCATCATAAAATGGATGTCTTGAACAATCTCAGGGCATTCAGGAGACAAGCAATACATTTGGAGCAATTAGGAGGGAATACAGCAACAGCCCAGGTTCGGGTCAGCGGTGGGAAATGGGCCTGGAGGTTGATAAACCAACACAGCCCATCGTTGAAAAGCAAACATTAGGTCCGTGTGGTGCAATACTTAGCTGTGGCTACGTGCTAGGTACAACGCAGAGGTAAAGTCAATACTATTGTGTGGTATTTATTTAATAGTATTATGTTGAGAGGTATTCACAGACAGGGAGAGTTTTGCAGCCAGCTGCAGCCAGTGGGTTTTCTGGGTGCTGTCTTTCAGGCTCAAAGATAATAGGGACAGTGCTGAGCAAGGTGCGTGAGACAGCACTGGCCAAAGGGAAGGCGGAACCAAAATGCCTGTTTGCCCTAATTACTGTTTACAGGGACTAAAATACTGACCCAGCGCTATAGATGCTAGAGAGGGAGAAAGCCAGGAGATAGTGTTGTGAGTAGGACCCTGAGAGCAAGGAGAGGTAGAGTTCCTTGAGCCTTAAACCCAGTGATAGGGTAGACACTTAGGGACTTCTGAGCAAGGAAGTGCTGTGCTACTGCTTGTCTCTAGCAAGATAAAGACTTTGTGAACCTTTTCATGACTAAAGGAATTTATACCAAGCCTGTGCATCTTCAATTAGCGGCTAATTGGTCAAGCAAGGGATGTCAGGCCTCTGTGTCAAGGGTTCTGCAATCTTTCCTCTTGAAGGTATCAGTGTTTGGTACCCGTGTTTGGTCAAAGGTCGGACTAGATGATCTTGAAGGTCTCTTCCAACCAAAGGTATTCTGTGATTCTGTGTTTTTGCAGGATAGTCCAGACTGAATTGGTAGGTAAGATTCTGTTAAGACTTTTACGTGCATATGTCTTAAGTGCAAGCCATAAAGATTGTTCATGGACATGCTTCAAATGTGACCAGATCAGTGCAGAACAAGCCCATATCTCCAGTTCTGGTCACCCAGCATGGACCAGTCTCCACAAGTTTCTTTTCAGGGTTTAAATGAAGCCTTTGGTTTGTTTGAGAAATTCAAGGTTTTATTTTCATAATTATCTTTAGTTTTCAAGCTGCCCTTTAGGCTGTCTGGAATTCATTGAAACATCTGAACTCTAAATCAGAGGTTTCTGTATTTTGCGTCAAATGCAGAGAAATCAAGTATGAGGTTTGTGCTTCAATCATGTGGAATTTGTTTTAATTTCAAAAGCATACTGTGTTTTCTTTTAAGAAACCAGTAACTTATGTTTAATACTAAACTCAGAATATATAACTTCAGGCAGGCTAATTTTTCACATCAAAGCATGGGCCTTTAGTTTCCCAAACATATCCCCAAATACCTTTTTCCAGTCTACAAAATAATACATGGGGAAAAAAGCACAGATCTTGTCATGATGCTTAAAATTGTCATAGATTTCAAATGCAACTAGTGACCATGGTAAAGAAAGGATCCAGGGGCATGTTACAGGATATTCATGGCCAACTTGTGTCATGACTCCAAGTGATTGATGACTTTACTACTTGATTACTACTGTACTAATCCAGTCCATCTCTTTAGGTATGGTTAATCTCCAATGTACTTCTGTTAGTAATTTGTTTAATTTTTAACTTGATACTATCTGTAAACATCTCAAGGTATATGGTATCCTCTTTGCAAAGAAATTTTTGTAGAGGACACTGGCAGGAATTTTTGATTTCGACATGCAGTCTAACTATTCCCCTTCTTAATTAGTCCTGTTGCTGGTGATTATAGAGCTTATCTCTGTGATGACACCCTTAAAATAAACTTAACAGGTTCACGTGTCAGTTGTTGATACATAATGTAAGGGTTCATTCCTGTCATCCTAATGGAGCTCCGAAATACCAAAGGGAGCTTTTCCTGGAAAAACAAATCCAACTGTTTTCAAAAATTCTCAAGTCTTCAGAATCACTTATCCAAAATGTAGGCTTGATAAAAATGCCAGATAAAAAACATGAGGGAACAACACACCAAAGAAAAAAACCAAAACGATAAACAAAAGGCCAAACAAACAAACCGAATAAACCTAAGGGGTTCTTCTTGCTACAGGCTCTCACAGAGCACAGCTGTAGAAACAGATCAATTCACTTAATAAAGTGCTTTTGGATTATAAGTTTACTGTTCGTAGTCAGCAGACATTTTTTGTATTTCAGTATTAATGGGGCTCCTCCTAGGGAGCTGTGACCTTTAATCTCATTATGTATGGATTTGTGTATGTGAATGTGACATACGAGTTTGTTACCAAGATACTATTTGAAGCAAACATCCTAAGGCCTTTCAAGTTGGCAAGTTGATGCTGATTTCTGAGTCATCTCAGACCAAAATATTATTTTATATTTTTACAGCATTTTGGTAGAGAGAATATCAACCATCTTATCTGACTGATGCTATCAGGTGCTTTCCATTGGTTTCCAAATGTATATCCTAGAGACAGCCAGACACACACGTACGTCTGGATATGAATGGCACTGAAATTAAAGAGGTTTCATTTTAGTTTATTGAAAAGGTGGAGTAGCTCAGCTACCTACAGCAACTGATCTATAGTAGGATAAGGCTTTAACAAGTTCTTTCAAGCCTGATGTAATTTGCATCATCTCATCTGTTGCTTTCCTCATCTCCCTTCTCCCTTCCTCTTCCATGTATATTGCAATCTTTTCTTAATTTATATACATACTGCTACATATAGATTTTTATGCTACAGCTAGTCCAGTGGTGGAACTGGGCAGACTCATGGCAGATCCAGGCGTGGGCAGTGTTCTCAACACAGAGACCATTTGTGAAATGGCCTGGGTGAGGTCTAACGTGTGCCATGGTTTCCATTTCATTGTTATTCCCTTGTTTCTAATTTTATGTCATAGTGACTACTAGTTAACAACCTGTTACCTAGTTCTGAGAGTTATCTTGGAGTGTGGCCTTTAATAATATGGGATTAATAAATTGCAGAAGAGTCACTTCCAGTCTTGCACTCCTTCAAAGAATCCTGTAACAATGCACAATATTTCTCGGTGCTGCATAATATCTATTTCTGAATTCCAGCTGCAGCAGCTGAGGCTTTCTATTTTTGTCCTGGAGTTGCTGGGATTGTTCCATTTGATGGGGGAGTACATTCAAAGAAAAAATACTAAAATATATTGAACAAAAGTATATCTAAAGTATTTCCACCCAATCGGAAAGGCGATTTCTCAAGGTATTACAGAATGTTTGTAGCGTAGCCAGTTGCAATATTAATGGTACTTTACTGAAAAAGTACTAGAGCCATATAACTCTCATATAATAAATGAATTGTAGAGAGCACACTCAGCACAAATGGTTAGCAGGATTTGTACTATGTTCTCCTGATAAAGAATGAGCCAGTTCTCCCACATTAGGAGCATGTGGAAATTCTCAGAAAAAATGCAGCTGAGTGAGCTTAATTATTAGCATTTCATTTAGGTATTTTTTGTTGTTGATGACAATGTCATCATAAATAATGAAATTTATGAAATTTCATAGCTTCATGCCAGCACATCCAGGCTTTGTAAAGGAAGGTTGTTGCTGAATATTGCAGTTTAGAAGATTAGCATAAGCTAAAAAATATTTTCATGAACATAAATTTTTTTGTAGAGCAGAAGTTTACTGAGAAGTACTTCACCTTTAGTTTCCAGCAATCAGAAAGTGAAATTCTTATACATGTTTACAAGCAGGGGAGGCTGAATTTCCGGAAGTCACATGATTTCCAGTAACACCCCATATATAGGCATTTAGATGATTAAAGCAATGAAAAAAACTTGCCGTTACAAGTCTCCTGAAGCTGTCATGTATTATCTCTGTGTAGCCATGCTCCCATGTGTATGGCATAAGGCTCCTTCCCATTTTGTTCCAAGAATTTATATCACTTGATATTTCGGAGAAGTCACAGTCCCGAACTGAAAGTGTGGTAGCTGATACAGGGGGGACTTTTCTTGGGAAGCTCACAATGCCTGTGTCTAGTAGAAAGAAAAGTACAACCCCCTGTGTACCTGACTGTTAATAGCTAAATAAATAAGCAAATCCTAGACAAATAACAGTTTAAGTGAGGGAACAACTTTATCCGAACCAGAAAAGTAGAATCTAGGAAAGGATGAGTCTACTGTTAGCTAATAAGTCTTAGATGTACATTTTCTACCAACTATTCACTTCCTGTTATTCTCAAATGATTACAAGCCGTGTTTTTTCCATCTCCCATACAGGATAGTATAGCTAAGAAGAGATATCCTGAAATAATGTGACATATGTTTATGTTGTTGGATAAATATGCTGATGTTAATCTCACCTGTATGAGGTGAGGTCCCTTGTTCAACTCCAATGAAACTGACACCCCGGGTCTAAGACATTCCTGGTGCCTCATCTGACTTTTCCTAGGAAGCTCTGAGTCAGATCCTGGCATCCTGAAGTGTGTGTTCTTTCTATCTGAATACCTATGGATGCAGTTTGGAGAAGCTGTTTGTGCAGCTCGGTATGATTTATCCCTTTGACTCCCTGGGCTGTGGTTAAAGAGGAGTTCAGAAACTGTGAACAGCATCATGACATCAGATATTGTCCAAAAGTGCCATGTATGTTCTCTTCAGAGAATGGAGCTGAGCTATGTCACCATAAAAGCAATTGTGGTGTTTTTGGAAAGGAGTAGATTGCATAGGGAGAAAGCAATGTGTTGCGAGTGGGTAGATCCAGCCATGGGTACCATATTTTGAAGTCCTTACAGACTAGATAGCGACCATGGAGCCCCTCTGTTGCTTATCAACACGAATACAAATAGAGCACCTTTGCGACAGGATGTTTGCAAAGAGAACTGGAGGTCACTGCTGCCCATGCTATGCTTTTCTGCAGGCTGCTGCTTTGATACATTTCTGCATCATCAAACTTCACCAAAATCCGTGTTTGAAGTGCAGATTTCCTCCAGACAAACCTTGGGCTGATGAACTCTCCTGAGGAGGGAGCCTGGCCTGTGTAGAAGTGTCAGTGTTCTGTATGCAGAACAAGATCTGAAACATAGCGGTCTGGAAGGCAGAAGCTTTGTGTTATGCAGCCTTTCTGTTTTTATAATTAAGATATTAGGATGATTTTGCTCCCCCTTTCATAATATACCACTGCAATGCCTACCAAAACCACTCCTTCAAAGAAGGTCTGCAGCCAGTTATCCAGATAGTGAAGAAGGGCAAGGAGAGAGGATTACCCATGGCTAATACAAAATATGTGCCAAGGAGACAGTGACTATTCAGTGTGTTATCTTTTAAAATGTAGTAAGTGCATCTTCCGCCAAGCACAGGAATCATGGAATTGTTGTGGTTGGAAATGACCTTGAAGATCATCAAGTCCATCCGTTAACTACTCTACCAGGGCCGCTACTACACCATATACTTAAGCCCTATATCTAGATGGCTTTTAAATACATCCAGGGATGGTGATTCCACCACTTCCCTGGGCAGCCTGTTCCAGTCTTTGATAAACCTTTTGGTAGACATTTTTCCTAAATAACTTTAGACACCAGGACACTGTCAGCAGGCGTGAGTCTATGTCCTGGCTATGATGCAGCTGAAGGTGTAGGGGGAAGGCAGAGTCAATCCATGCCCCAAATAATCTGTCCACGGATAATTGAGCACGATACCCAAGATGCAATTTGACCGTTTTCTTTGTTAAAGTATCCATTGGCAATCTCACATAATAAAAGGTCCTGCCACTTACATTGATAGTCTTCCTTATTCTAATTGGTAACTGAACTTGCAGGGGAGGATCTTAAGAACATCTGAGCTATGTAAGGTAGCAGATATTGCAAGTGTTATAATATACAACAATAAATACAAGGGTAATATTGACCAGAAAGTGGAGAGGCTGTATAAAACTGTGCTGTGCATGGCAATGCATCTCATAGTCATCTTTTGAAGATTACTTGACTTCGGTGGAAAATACTTATCTTCCTATAAGTGGAGATATTCCTCTGCTGTGACATAATCTCACTTTTTCTTCTGACTCCTTTATTCTTCCTGGAGAAATACAGAGAGAAATACAGAGAAACATAAAACACCCTGTGGTGACCCCTACATCTACATAAGTCCTTAATGCTGTGTGCCTTTCATGACAGGTAACTTTCTAACAAGTGTTGCTGCAGTAGTTCCATGGTTCTCATTAAAATGGTTTGTTGGCTTTAGGGCTTTAATCTGCAAGATGAAATCCCTCACCATGAAGAAGACTCAGACCCCTTCAAGAGGCACTTAGCAGTACCTTCTGCCTGCTTGGTCCAGCACTGTTGATGCCAGTGGAAGTTCTACCTTTGATTTCAAACCTAATCAGGCCTGAGAACTGCATTTCCTTCGTCCATCCCTTTGGGCTCTACAAGGCTTATGCTTACAGAAGGTGTGCAGAGGCTGTGCGACGGCGAGGCTTTGTGCCACGCATGATGGGAGCGTTACCCCAAAGTGCTGACAGTCTGAGTTTAGATTTGGTGCAATGAATGAAAGTAATAAAAAAAAAGTTGGGAATAAGCACGGCAGAGGTCACGGCAGTGGGTTCAAGGGTTGCTCTGATTTGGTAGGTGAATATCCTGGTGGCTGCGCTGATTAAAAAGAGTGAGTCATCAGATGGAGGCTGGAAGGAAGAAATGGAGCGTTAGAAGGATGTGGCTGTGGGGAGACCTGGTAAACAGAGATTAGGAGGAGAGTTCATGCCCAAAGGACTGGAATAGCTTGTCCACTTGTTTCATTGTTTTAGGCATTTAAAACATACTGGATTAATCACTAACAATGATGCCCAAGGGAACAATGTTGTATCAGTTATCTTCCTGAGCATTTGACTGTTTTGATTCTATTTATTCTAGACAAAAGAGCTAATTTCTGATGTTTCATCTTTAGTCTGAATGTCTCTAACTTGGACATCCATTTAATTTGGAAGTTTTCCACCAGATGCCAGGGTGGCTGTCTGATTAAACCAAATGTCTTTCTCGCTCCATGTTGCTGACCGCAGCTTTGGTTATGCATTGTGAAAGAATGTTAAAATCCAGTGTATTTTTCTCTTTGTGGGCTCTGTTTATTTTTAACATTTTGATTGGACAATGAAAAATGTCAGTGATGCCAGTTGCAAGTCTTTAGGTACAAGTTTGCCTTTCAGCCATTGTGTGGGAGTGATTATTTGCTTTAAAAAACTGACAGCTGCGGATTTTTAGTTCCTTTTTCTTAATAATCTCTGGAAAAATATGACCTTACATAAAAGCCTGATGTATGAAAGGTAAAACCAGGGCCAAGTTGGGACGATGACATCTTTCTCATGTCTCACTAACTTTTTCAGGGAGCAGTAGCAGCAAGCTGAGCAGAGGCTGGAAGAAGCAGCATTGTTGCTTCTGTTTCCCTTGAACTCCTTTTATCAGTCCAGTCACTTTATGTGTCCTGATGATACCGTTTTGGGTCACATGTCTGAGAAAGATGAGCTATATGGAGAATACATGGCATATCCTAGCTAGAGACTAGTTATGTTGATAGGCTCGCACGTGATGTAAATTTGTGTATTCCTCACATGAACTTTATTAATAGCACAGGATTGAGACAGGGAGGAGCCAGTTACATTGTTCTTTATGTAAAAAATCAACAGAAATATATTCTTTCTTGTTCCTTATCATATTAAGCCTGCAAATAGCTCATTCCCATATAGGGCAGCTTAGACAGCACATGAGACCATTAGAGAATGCAGAGCAGCACGAGTCAGAGCACAGAGGATTTCCCAGGCCAGGCTGCATGGCTGCAGGAGAGGAGTGAAGGCACAAGGTCACAACATGCAGCGTTCAGAACTGGAGGAAGAATAGGAAGCCTAGATAAGTATTTTAAAAGCCAGTCTCAAGTATAACCAAACTGAATGCTTGGTTTTGGTCCAGTGGAAACTTTGCAATGGATGAATTGGATAGTTTTCTTCTTTGGTCCTACTATGAAAGGGATGCTGCTGCCTTTCTTGGGTCAACTTTCTCCCATTCAATGGGATCTGGATATTCCTCTCTGCAGGATACTGCTCTGATTAGGAGGTCAGAGGGAGAAAATGCTGTAACTGTAGGCTGTCTTTAATATTTCTCAGGTTCTTTGATCACTTCCACTGTAATTCTTTTAGCTAGCAGTAGTAGCAAGCTGTTACCCTGGTATATGGATTAAATATAGCTGGAGGCACAAACCAGAGTGTTAAGAGATTGCATATCCAGTTCCCTGTGTTCCCACTAACAGGAAACGTGTCTAGAGACTCGATTCAAGTATTCATGTCTTTTTCCAGACACTGAATGAAAACACCTGGATGGAAAGGATTCGTATTAGATGTGACCCTCCTGTACTAATAACAACATGGAGAAGTACAAAAAGTCTATCCCAGTTTGACAGCTGTGATGAGTATGAACTTAAACCTCAAATTCCCAAGTATTCAGAACCTGGGCTGTGCTCTGAGCTCATCTTTATAGCTGTAAAAATGGATGCTCTGACACTCTTCGGTGATGTGGTGAATCTAGATGAAGACACAGATGCCAGGTAGCAGATTATAGGGTAAATTAAAAAGGAGAGCTGTTTTACAATATAGGATGCTTGAATTTTGTCTACTAGTGAAATTATTACGCAAATTAGGTAATAATTCACACATTTCCATTCAGAGAAAACTAGAAATTCTTCTGGGGGGCTCCAAACCATCCTAGGAAGAAGAGTTGTCTCCCATTCACTTTTATTTGAATGATACATCCAGATGATCTGTTCCTAAATGCAGACAAGGAAAGGAATACCATCAAACTGGTAGAGCAGAGAACTGGGAATCTGACTTGGGATTTCTGTCCCCAGCTCTATACCTAATATGTATTTTGACCTCGATAAGTCACTTTCTTTTTTTCAAGGCTCTGTTTAACCATATTTTTGAAATGGATAAACCAATGTATGTTTCCTGTGAGGATACTGTAGAAGTTAGGGGATTTGGATGTAAAAGATGCTTAGTGTATTATTAAATGGGCTGCATTTTTACAGGTTCGCTCTCAGAAAGAAGTATTTACTATTAAAATTCAAAATATTCCTCTGTGTCCTTAGATTGAAATGATGGGAATAAATTAGAAAAATGATATTTAAATGCTAAGCAAGATATGACGATAGGACTATTGCATTTACATTTGCACTGCAAGCAAAGAATTCGTCATAAATATGCCAGGCCAACATGATTCTCTGTCATGTTTATGAGGATGATTTACGTCCTGTACAGTCAAAATAAAGACACATTAGCAGCTAAGAATATTTACAAAGTCTTCTAAGGTAATATGGTTTAGCTGTAAGGAATAAATAAAACTTAGATTTTACTGATTTCTTTTTCTCAGTGTCTCAATTAAACACTCCACATTAAATTCCTGAAGTTTTTCTGCCGCTACTTGTAACGGGTCAGAAATGTCAGGGTATCCTTGAAATGGAGCACTCTTCTCCAAGGCACTTTGCATAGCTTAATTAGCATAGTTATTTATTTCCCTGTGCTTTCTCTAAGGACTTCCTTTATGTCAGATGCTTCTAGTTACTAGGAATCAGAGCCAGAGGTCAACTCATGAGCTACTGATCGCTCAAGCTAAATGTAATTTAATGCAACAGTTCATATGAGCAGTTTGCAAAACCCCTCTGGGGACTGTATGTGCGTGCAGGGGTGCTCCAGGAGGCATCTGTCCATAGTTCTGTGCAGAACAAGATACGCATGTCCATTAAAGGACCTGGTGTAATCAAAGGTCATAATCATCAGAAGACTACAACCGTCACTATGACACTTTCTCTTATTCTACTGTAGTAAGCAAAGAAACTTCGAAACTGTCAAAAATTAGCAGGGGGGATTTCTTTCTCAACAGTGAGAGATCTTCCCAATGTCTTAAGTAGCTTTGTTGTCTTGACTCTCCAGCCTCGGCTGTGTAATTGCTGTAGTTAGGCACTGTGAAAGTGAGGCTTTGACCTTGAGATACCAGAAATCATTCAAACTAGACTAAACACAAACAATTCACATAGATCAATATATAGTGAGGTCTCTTACCAAACCTTTTCTGAACATAGTCATTATGTGAATGTCAACCACAGGAGTGCATTTCCTACTGGGGTTTTCCATTTGGCCTTTATTCTCTACCAATCTGATAATGGGATGAAAAGTGGACCTGAGGAATGTGGTTCAAAGGACTTACACTATGGAGCCTGTGTATCAAGCCTGGCTGTGTAAGTCATAGTAATGACTTGTAAAAATACCATAAAATGGAGACGACCTGTGAAGGGCCATGACGCAGGAGATATATAGCTCATAAGTGGGACAACTGAGGAGGAGGAGGAGCCGGGCAGGGAGTACTTACACAGAGGAAGGCGGCCAAAGGTTGCTATAGGACACAACAGTCATGGCAATACTGCTGTGACAACAGCTTTCTTCATCTGTCTCCCTATGGTGGTCTTGCAAAGTTATAATTCTTAATTTGGTTATCTCTGCCCCTGAAAAGACTGTGAATACACTTTTAAAGAACTGATAACAAAATTACCCCCCAAATTCTGCAACGCTAAAGGAGTAAGGAGTCTCTCAAGAAAAAAAAATCTGTCTAGATTGCTGGATTTTAATATGAGAAAGGAGGAGAAGCTATAGATGGTATAGAGTGCTGATGCCACGTAACGTACATTGAAATTGGTCCAGGTTTATAGAGTATTTAATGCAGACACTGAAATACAAAGGTTCTCTGAAGAACAGCCTCATGTCTTGGGTGCTGTTAGTTGGTGTATTTTACTGTGCCTATTAACTACGTAGTAAAATGTTTTTGCTGGCAGGCATCTTAATAAAAAAATTGCCTACCTTCTTCAAAAAATTCTTCAAAAAAACTTCCTATTTCCTATCTATGGTGCTGCAGACTACCCCCTTTTTCTAAGGGAAACCTGATAGCTATGTGTATCAGTTCAGACTCAAAGACAGTTGAAAACCTCTCTGTCTCTCTGCATTGTCTGTTTGCAGTAGCTGTCCCTTTATCAGATCTCACTGCACATGCTGCAGGACCCCCAAACGTTGCAGTGGTTTTAAACACTCAGCTTTTGACTGAGAGGGTTGGCACAGGTCAGCGAATAGTGCATGTAGAGTGGCAGCCAGTGAGGCTGGGATGCACTGCCGTGTCTCAGAAGGGAACAACCATCTGGGGTGCAGCACAGTGGGTAGTGGAATCTCTTTGTTCCTATAGTACTGCTTGAGATTTCAGATGCTGTGATCTGTAAAGATATTCCTACTTTAGCTGACAGACTGTTCAAGAAAAAAACAATTGTAGATGATGCACCTTTTTATTTGCTCTTAGGGACAAAAATCTACCCGAGCCCAAGTACCTATTTTTTAATCAGTCTAGTTGTCCACGTTTCACATGTGCTCCTCTTGAGCTACCTACAGCAACATGCAGCACTTCTCAGCTGCTGTCAATCTGGGGATTTCAAAGGCCTTCCTGGCTCTAACGAAGGAGAGGGACATTGTATGGCCTTTCCATAAGGTTGAACTCCATGCACAAAAAGCAGGGGACAACTTGTCCCATCACCTTCATTTTATATATTGACAAACTGTAGGTTAGTCAAGGTAAGCATACCTAGTTTACCCAGAAAGCAATAAGGAAGTAACCTAGAAAATACCCAGGAAATTACCAAGTGTAGTAAGACAACACAATTCAAATATGAGTCTTCATCCTATGAGATGTCTGCAGGGCCCTCTACCTCTGTTGGCTGTGCACAGAGCTGGATTTGGTGCTCAGAAAGAACGGTTTTAAAAATATCCTTTTTGATGAGTCTAAGCAGAGGAGAGTTAATTGTTTGTGTCCTGTGCATTTTGCTTTAGATGGGCTCTGGGTTGCTGTCTCACTCAGCACATGATGTTACATGCTGAGCAGGTGAAGGGTGGGAGCAGCTGCTGCCAGGGGTGCCTGGGCTTGTTGGGAGCGTTGTTGCCGTTCCTACCTGTTTCTATCTCTGTGGTCCTTCTGAAACAACGTGAGCTATTAGCAATGGTTGTGTGAGGTAATTAATTTAAGAGGAAAACTCACTCATGAGGTTTATGGTCCTATTTTGTGTGAGGCAACCCAAGCAAACAGACTGGATAGGGGTAGATGAGCAGCTGAGCTGATAAAACACTGGGACACCATCACCTGTTCTACAGTCATGGCACAAAGCTTCGACCAAATCCTCCTCTGGAGGGTCCTGGGACTAATCTATTTGCAAAAGTACAGACCCTGCAGCAAGCTGCTGTGCCCTGGGCTGCCTGTGCACAGGCTACGTGGGGTTGGCATGGCAACACCAGCTTCCACCGGGTGTAGGAGCATCTCTGAATCACAGCTCTACCTGCCGTTCCAATGCACCTCCTCAGTACTGGAGAAGAGTGCTATGGGAGCCAGTTAAAGGCTTTCTCTCCTCAAAAATAAATAGCAAGAAAACCGAATACTTATCTGCCAGGGCCTGCTATTGAAAAACAGATCTCAGTTCACATAAGCAGGAAAAAGACATTGAGACTTATTTGTATTTCTGCCCCTGAGCACAAAGGGGCTAGAAAGCAGGCGGATCCCACCGATTGTGTGTTCCTTCTGTTTGGAGATGTAATCAGCATCCACATAGTGTACCACAGCCTTTCCTCGTCTCTAGGGGCTGGGGTGGGGTTAGCAATAATGTATAGGGGTAGAAGACCTCCAGTGTTGAGGTGAAGACCTCCGGGATAGGGATGGGAGAGGGCTGTTCCTTGACTCTGCATCCCTCTCCCACGCATAGCACACACTTGTAGGAGCAACCTTCATGGGGGATGGATGAAAACAGAGGGTCACCCTGTTCACTCAATCCCGACTTACCAACTGGAGAAACAGACTCTGTGTAAACAGTACAAATGAAACGGATGTTTTACTCTGCTACTGATAAGTTTATCAGCAAAGCCAATGTGCACTCTGGACCCCTAGGAAAATGCACAGAAAACATGTTACAGAAAGAGAAGTTGAGGGTCCTCAGCTGACCCCCAACTTACCACGCCCTGAGTACCAGTGTTCTTGCTTTGGGACATGTCAATCATTGTTCCAGCCAACATGACTCTGAGGTTGGGACCTTGTCATTTGTAACCACAAGGCCCAATCTTACCCGGGCTCTAGCTGTACCAAGTGCTATTGAGATGAATGAAAAAGGCCTGTTGCAAAGGTGCTAGGGAAGAAGAAAGCATGGCAGAGGCAGGCAAGGAGTGCAGTTGCTGCTGGGGAGCAGCGTGGCAAGGCCCTGCTGGACCTGGGGTGGAAAGTGAGGCAGTGGCCTCTCTAGCTGGTATTGTCTGTGAATAGACCGTTGTCCTTTGCAAGAAAGCAAAGAGAGAACTATCTCTTCTGCTTCCTTGACTGTGGCACTGAGCCAGTATTGCCTCACCTCCAGCTCAGGTCTCACAACTCCAAAATTATGTTGATGCCTCACTTATGTTGCCTCAAGTGCCTGCTCCGGCGTCCTGTTACACACGGCCATTTTGGCCAGCTGGATTCTGTTCCCTGCGAGCGAGTGGCTGGGAAGGAGGTGTGTTTCACAGAGCTTATAATAGAAGGCTTGCTTTGACCTGCATGACAGAGAGATTAACACCATTCCAGAATGATATAGCGCGTGTTTTTTAGGGGTTCAAAGGCAATTCCAGTTTACAGAACGCGACTGGAAGAGCCTTGTAGCATTCAGGCTAGGGCAGCGACTGCCAGGGATTCCTTCCCTATCACTTCTTTTTCAGGTGGACTTTTGCCCGGCTGAGGGAGGACTTGAAACACTCCATGCATGGCTAGGCCAGGCTGTTGTGCTTGTGCAAAATCATACTGCCTGCCTCTGAGACAAGAGAATGAGGAAATTCTTGCCCTACCCCTATCCGTTCTCATCAAAGGAAACCACATCAGAGCTTCTTTAAGGTGATTCTTTCTCTTTTAGGATTTCCAGACTTTCTTTAAGAAGCTATTTGACAGATCCACAGAAAGCCTGCCCATCCTCATGAAAAATTTGTCATTCATAGTAAAGATCCATTTGCAATAGCCTTGGACTTCCTTGAGTTATTCAGCTCTGCAGATGCAGTCTTAAATGTTTTGATCTGTAGTTGGTCCAACCTGCTAATCCCAATTTTGTACTCATGCCGTTCACCTTTTACATCCCTTAGCATACAAGCCCTGAAAGCTGAACCTGTGGTTCTGCTCCCACCATGCCCACTTTTCCAAGAAGCATGAAAGGCTGAAAGCCTCTGAGCAAGGAAAGTATTCACCTGCTGATGGCATCAGTCCTTGCATTTTTAGTCATCTAAAGACTGCATGTATGTTCTGGAAACCAAAACATGCAAAATCTCATTTCTGGGTAAACATATTCTCATGTCTATGAGAAGCTTGATGTAAGTTAATCATCTGAGCCTTGGTGAGGTAGTGGGGAGTCAGAAGTGGCACAAGTCTGGAGCCTACTGTCTAATGTATTCCCTGGCACAGTCCCAAAAAGAAAACACAAAAAGGCCATACACCCAGTGGGGTAAATTCATCATGTCACTGATGGTTGGATTTGCCTGATTCTGCTATATTGCCACTTGCCTCCTTAAAATGTAGAACATTCCCCTGAATTTTATTCATCATTTCTTGACTGATATTGTGCTCAGAACACTCATGTTTCTCCAAATTGAGGCATCTAGTCTGAGTTACCTGTCTTTAGTCAAAAAGGAGTTATGAACTGACCCTTTGTCAGGGCCCAAAATTTAAAGTGGTTTTTGGAAAAGTAGCCTTTAATAAGCTGTCAGATTTTCTTATATTATTGAGGACTGATACTCAATAACCCATGGATGTCTCTTTAGGTGAGACATTGTTAGCTTGTTATTAACTTTTACCCTATAGCAGGCTAGTCATGTTCATATACTGGCAGGGAACAACTAAGACTTGAGTCAGGGGCAGAGATTTTAGATGTTTTTAAGACTTCTGAAAGATTTGGAGACTTCTTCAGATTTCTGGGTGCCAGCAGCACTGAAATGAGAAGATATATGAACTTGGAAATCCACCATCTAGGATATTAATAATATGGAGCTCTCCTTGAAGGAAAGTGCGAGGCACACTTAGCAAAACTGTATTATTTACTTCAGGAAGATCATGCTGCAAGTTGATGACACACCTTCCTTCCTCACTCTTACTTCTCATTTTCTGTCTGTAACAAGGCCGTCTGATCTCAGAAATTACATACGTCTCCTCTGACAAACCATGACTGTCCCTTTCTCTCTCTCTTCTTATTGAACAATGCTTTTGGTGTGTTCCATCCACTTGACTTCAACCCTCTCCCACCAACACAATCAGTGACGGTGCAAATCACTGCTGCCTTTGTTGCACCAGCTATAATCCAATACATCTGGTGTCTGCTGGCCTGGGATTTTCCGAGGGCTCCTGCGGCAGAGCAGGTTGCAGACCGATTGAGACATGTTTGGTGGTTCAGCCAGGTTTGCCACAAGGGGGGGTGAAGAACAGAAACTGTGGAAATTTACTGACTGCAGATCTCATGACTTCTTGCTAAATCTGAAAATTCCAAGTACAAAAAGAATAATTGTTTCTAAACTGCCTGTGCCTGGTCCACCATTTACCTGAATATTGCATGGTCAGTAGACATGTTTTTTGTCAGTGATAGACAGCAATCCATCATTTGCTGAAGGGGTGGAAGATAAGGAATTCATTAGTGAAGACTCTAGTTTCTGGTACAAAGAACTCCCATACAGATGGTGAATTTAAAATATATGTATTCAACAAATTAGCCCATAGCGTGCCAACTCTTGTGAAATATGTGCACATTAGGAGTGCGAGTGGGAGCAAATAAGGTTGTGAGGAATCTTTCTGAGGCTTCTGTTTTCAAACAGTGATTTGCAAAGAAGTTGTCATCTTGGTTTTTTGTTGTTTTGTTTTGTGTTTTTTTTAAAGGTTAATATGTACAAATCTCTTTAAATCATCTGAAGTAGATCCTGGTTATGACTAAGAGATAAGGAGGGATTTGTCTGTCTGACAAACTTCCCTACTGTTTTCAGGGAAGGTTGGTATTTTCAGAAGTGGTAAAATACCAATGAGTGCAAAATGCTGAATGTAAATTGGAGTCCTGCCAGTTCATGGGCTGAGCAAAAACTGTTGAAATGCAAGATGCTTCAAGGCCCAGCTCTGTGTCCCACAGAAGAAAAGTCTCCGATACTGTCTCTAAGTAAAGCTCTCAGTCTTCAGCCCACAAAAGATCCATGTGATACCTACTACAAAGTCAATGGGAATTTCGCCATTTAGACAATTAACGTTCTTAGTCATCTTTATACTGGACCACATAATCTACCCATCAGGCTTAATGGTGCTTATTTAAAAAAACAAATGAGGGAGAGGGGGAAAAGGCAGGAGAAAACAAAGAAAAATTCCCTGAGTCTGTGTTGCGCCTCCAGACAGGGCAAAAAGTGAGTATGAAATAATGTAATTTCTAAGCAAGTCGTGGTTGGAGGTAAAAACTGCAATGGTGATAAGAGACCACTAGTGCTGTCAACTCAAGGCGACGGCCAGCAGAGTTTGCAAAACTTATTCAGTGCCCAGTGCAAGGCTCTGATGGTGCCAGTAATGCTGGGCTGGCTGGTTTCGATTTCATGTTTTCGATAAGGCTTTGTAAAGGCAAGGGACAGCCTCATGTGCAGCTGTACTGAAGTCGTGCAGATGGACATCTGCCTGCTGAGGATTGCTTTTAGGTCTGGGGATGAAGGGACAAGGTAAGAAGCTGTATGTGTTCTCTATATTGTTCCCTATAGTGAGGTCCATTTTCTAAGGCTTTGCTTGGTCACCTCTGTGTTGAAATATTAATTCAAATGCTAATAAAACTGTAGCAGATTAGGGCAGGAATAGGATTTGCAGGTGGATAATTAGCTAACTAGGTAATGATGATCTCCTGTTATATGCAGCTAAAAACTTTGTTCACTACAACATTTAGGGCAAGAAACGACACACTGAGATCTGCCATGTTGAAAATTCTCTGGATCTGTCCACGAAATGGTAAAGAAGATAAGCCCAAAGACCCCAACAAAATTTTTAAAACACTTAAGATCAGAAAATGAACCACACAGCGAAAAGCAGCCACATTGAAGGCTGCAGGATCGCAGCCTTGTACGTCACAAAAAATGAATGCAGTTCATCATGCTGAATTGTTCATGCTCAGACCATATACATTCAGTTCTTGACAAAGTAATCTCTTTACAAAGCTACATAATGCAGCAGAGTCAGCTAAGAACGAGTTATAAACAAAGAAGCTATTCAGCTGTCAAAGCAATTTTCAGCTATATTAAAACCGAACAGGGTGGGATGGATTCTGCCGAGCCTTCTGCTGCAAGCCGTCCTGGGAAGCCGGTGACGTTGCACGTGTGTAAATCGCGTGGTGAGAGGGAGCGTGTGCAGGCGCCCGCCCACGCAAACACATGTACACACACGTGTACAGGATAATCGTTCGTCGCCTTCCTCAGCTCATGTCAGAAATTGCAAAATGCTTATTTGAATTGCATTTTCTCTCTGCGCTTGGGGATGTCACCAAGTTCTGTCCATTCCAATGACATGTTTTGTTTCCATAGAAACCAATGTACTTTGGAGAGGAAAAAGCAGAAGGAGACGGAGCAAAACAGAAAAATCAAGCAGAATAAGAGAAGTGTGCAGTGTGAATAGATCATTGGGGTTGGGAGACTTTTAACAAAGTGACTTATGCCTTAACAGGTGGCAAGATGCTGTATTTGTTTGTGTGTATGTCACTCCAGAATAATTCAAGTCCATTCAAATATACGTCCAATAAATAAATGCAGCATCCTATTTCTTCATATATGCTATCCACCATCAGATAGACTGTGTCCATCCCGGAGAGGCCAGGCTTCCAGCGTGTTTTCTGCTGACACGTGACTTGCTGTTTGCTGTCTCTGGTGTCATTAGCAGGTGTTTCCTATCTTCATCCCGAAACCGGGGAAGAATGCAGGGCCTGAGAAACTACAGATTTCAACAAAGGTTCAATGAAATACCTGTCAAGTCTTCCTTAAAAAAAGTTGTGTATGATCTGTACCCCCAAGGGGTAGGCAGGGCAGAGAGAGGCATGCTGGAGCTATTCTATGATTTTTTTCTTCTTAAAACTGCCTACTTGCCTTTGAGTCGTTTAATCACTAATTAAAAATCCTGGATAAAACAAGCTGTCTACAGATTTCTGGCAAACATCCTACTCACTTCAGTAGGGCCAAGATTTTACCCTTTCCTTGACTGCAGAGCTTGTTTATTGTCACTTGTTTTTCTTTAGCTATTGTACGTGTTTTACATCAGCTATTTTCTCTTAGGTGTGTGTTTTCTTTTTTTCTCAAATGTTATTTCACTTCAGCTCCAGAATATAGTGCCTTAACATGATGGACTCCAAGAGGTAGTCCATGACCAGACTAACTGTTTTTCACCCACGTCCTTCTCTGCTTAGGAGACAACAAGGAGTAGATGCTAGGGCACTAAGAATTTCAGCAGCTAAAGGCCACCTTGAGCACCTCTGTGCAAGCAGAAGCGCGACTTGCAAGTCCTTGTTGCCAGAGCTATGTGGTGCTTACGGTTGTCCCTTGGCTAGTATCTGACAGCTGGAAAAAAGATGGACCGCTGTAGCCTAGAGTATCAGCTGTTTCACCCCCCAGGGCTGAATGCCAGGAGGAGAAACAGAATCCTCTATGTGTATATCCTATATGTGTAAATGCTGTTGGCAAGAGAAATATTCCCATTCTGTCTGCACGTATACTTTGGTACGTATTTCTCTTGTCTTCACCTTTTGTATTTACCAGCCATACCCTCTGTAACTTTGCTTTCAGAGTCTGCCTTAGAAGAGACCTATGCTATTTTTGCCTGGAGCCGAATAACTCAAAGATGCACCCCCACTGGATGCTTGCGTGAAGGTAGGGATGTGCCAACAAACCCTGCTTCCCAGGGGGTTCTTGGCAGAGCGGGCTTGACTTTTTGGTATGTTCTTCATGAGAAGCTACTCTTGGTCACACACGGCCCATGTATGAGGGACCTGAGCCAGCAAAAGTTGCCAGGACCTACTGCATTCTTCAAAGCTTAGGGCACCAGAGTACAAATCAGCAGCGAACACCCTAATCCCTTACCAACATGTTGGGTGGCAAAACCCACAGCTGTTGCCTGTAGCGTTGACGTGATTCAAGCCCATACTATGTAATTTATCTTTGTGCCCCCAAAGCCATGATATCTAACAGTACTGACAGTTAAGAGTCTCATTTGTTGGTTCATCGACAAATTATAAGAATAAAAGAAGCTATGTGAAGGCAGATATGATTTTGTTGAGCAGCTCTAATCTTGGTTGTTTTCCTTGGCTTTAAACTTTGAATTTTACAAGTTATATGTTAAATACTTTGCTTCGCTTCTTTGTATTCAGACAGAAATGGTTTGTAAAAAAAATGTGCTTTGTGGGTAATGTAGAAATGTTCTCCTCTGGGGAATCCATCAGTGGGGATGTTTACTATATATTTATGAGATCTCTTGCAGATCTTTAGACTAGGCTCTTCATTCTCTTGGACTTTTTATTGCTAACATTTATTCTTCTTTTAATGGTGAACTCTCAGAACAATGCAGAGGGCTCAGTTCAAACTCCAGGCAAATCTTACATCACTCTTGGCTTGCAACTGGGCTCCACACAGGACTCAGCAAGATTTCATTCAAACTTTTCTATAGTGTTGGTTACAGTTCTCTAGAGTGGCAGTGAAAATTACTTTTGGCTTTAATGCTTTGTATTAGTTAATCTGTGATTTGCTTGTTACAGAGGCTGGATATTATCTTTGATACTGTGTCATTCCGTAAAGCAACGCTGAGTGCAAGAGAGAGATAGAGCACCTCTTGTGCTACCACTGACTCATTGCATGTACTTCTGGAGGTGCTGAAATAAGTTGGTCACGTCAAAACTGCTCATTTCTAGATAATAGCTAATATCTAAGTATTAGATATTATGTGACAAGTTTGAAGGCCAGAAGGTAATGTTCAGGGCTGATGCCTGTACTCAAAAAAGTAATCTTTTGGAAGTTCATGTATCTTTACATGTGAGTGAGGAAAATTTGCGTGACTGTGAGCTCAAGAATGGGCTATTAATCAAGTACAAGGATGAACAAAAAAGGTTAAAAAAACTTTTTTAAAAGTCTCTGCAATCCAAGTATAGTTTGTAATCTTGTTGTACCAAAACAAAATTTGTGATGTACTTTGACTTGGGACTTTCTGGAGTCACTGATGTAGTGCTTGTTTTCATCATCTCTCATCTTGCTGTTTCCTGACTTCCTTTCTCAAGCTTTGGAATTTTTATCCTAATTTTCCTCTTTTGCTTTTAATGAAATAACAAAATTAGTGTTTTGACCTCAGAGCTTTCTCCCACACTAGAAGGTTTGAAATTGCTAGGTGAGAGTCAGCAGGCGATTATGATACTTGGTCTAATTTCCTTAGAAGCGTTATAGCTGAAGTATTTATAATAATAAGGCTTTGTTGCTGGAATCTCTGAATGCCAAGAGTCTGAAAGAGGTAACTGAAGCAGCAAGTTCTGGAAATATTTCCTAGACAGAAACTCAGGAGGAAGAAGAGGAGGAGGGCAACAACAGCAATGTAATTGTATAACTGAGCACATAGTTTTCAGCAAAAAAAATTCCTTGTCGTTAAGTGTTTTTTCTTTTGACAGATTGCTTGTGTAGAAATGGAAGTTTTTCAGCCTCTGTGCTGTTCCAAATGTTGAATTTTTGGTTTTCTTGATGTGGTTATTTTTTTGAACATCACTTAGTGGTGATGAGTCCATGTTCGCATGGCTGTGATTGGTCAGCTCAGTCATGCTTAATGACTGAAGCCTTATAAACTACNTCCATGTTCGCATGGCTGTGATTGGTCAGCTCAGAAAAGTATCATTTGGTTGTTGGAAGGAGAGTCTGCAGCATTGCTCAAAGTCAGGGAAATTTACTTCTAATTAAAAAGTTTTGCCATGGTAGGAGTCAGCAAGACTGAAACGGTGCATGATACTCCTGCTCGTTTTCTTTCCAGGGCTGAATCTTGTACGGAGCATGTCTTGAGAATGACAGCCACAAACAAACTTTTAGACACGCAGCTATTCTCAAAAATAACTAAAACTGGAGGCAAGGCAAGGTCCATCTCACAATGATCCAACATATTTACAAATATTTTCCCGTTATTTCTTTACCACTTGTCAGCTGTCCCTTCTTTTATTCTATTTCCTTTTATTTCTTCTGGTTTGTGTTTTGATGATGCTTGTTTTATTTCCAGAACAGATCTTTGAATGGTTTTGAATATTGATGAATCTATATATAGGAATGTGGATATATAAAGCTTTTTTTAATGGAGGTTGATTTCTTTCACTAAGTAAGAGAGCAGACCTGGATACAGAAGTGGCAGGAATGTTTCCAATCAGTCAATCTGTGCAGTTGCACCAAGCAACCTTAATTCATGCTGTGATATGCCACTTGAGGTTTGGCCTGAGTTCTTACTGGATGATGGTGGCCTTACACTACAATGGTGAGATATTTCACTTCTCCTAAGAGAATTTGAGGTGTTATCTTTGATTGGTTTTGTTAAATAGTTCTGGTTTTCCGTAAGATCTTTATCACTGGGTAGCTCCTTCCAAAACCCCGTGCCATCTCCCAAGATACTACTTCTGTAGTATCTGGAAGTCAGACTAAAAGCAGGCTATAGTAGAGCTTGTTTGGTCTGAATATTTGTAAGTCAGCTGTTGACAGGAGCTTCCCTGAATGTACAAAACCTGTGAGTTACCTGTTGTGTTTCATCAGGAGGTGTTTTTGTTAAAGAATTGCCAGAGACAATACAAAAATCCATCTTGGTTGTAATGTAATCCTGAAACAAAATGCATCATTTCTTCTTGGCAAATGAAGCGTTTGTCGTCAGCAACTATTTACATTGTTTTTAAACTTCTGTGTATGCTGGAAGCTAGGGTGAAATATTACCTAGATGGCCAGGCTATTCCTAAGAAAAGATACCTTCTGTTTTAAATGATGCTGCGTGATCAATACAATTACTCTGGGGTTTTACTGAGTGTCCAGAGCACATCTTTCATTGTCTTTACACAGGTTACACCTCAATTTTGTTTATGTTTTATTTCAGAGCTTTCTGATTTTCTGTTGTATCAGCAGTTGCATGAGCTACCTTTCCTTCTGCTCCTCCTTCAACATATTCCTCTCCATCTATGTTCTTAAAAATCTTTTAAGATTTTTCTTCTCTGTGCACAAGAAAACAGGACAGAAGTTACTGTTGGTTAACTCTTTACACTCTGATGCTCTCTATCTCAGCTCAAATCACTAAGTAAATATAAATGATATTTTATGTCATACTTCTTTGTAACCATATATGTGTTACTTCCACTTTTCCTGCATTCTGGTGCTTGAGCAAGGAGAAATCACAAAACATTGAGAGAATGCTGATGTATATGAAAAAACTTGCGTGGACCTTGATTCCAGGAAAAACATACAAACATGCTGATAAACACCTCCTTATCTAAGAAACACTTAAGAGTGTTTCTTAAATGGGAGTGCTTCTTTGAAACTGAGCATTTGGTTACTTGGTTGTGGGTTTTTTTTAATATTTCAACACCCTGCTGATAGTGTTGTGAAATCCTTGCTGGGCCTTAGCCAATTAACTGAATAAACTTTTACTTACTTAACGATTTTATAACTCTTCCATGTGAGATAAACTTGCCTTTTGTTCATTTAACTTCTCTCCTGCATTTTGTGTATGAACACTGTCTAATCTCAGGGAGACTTCACTTCTTTGAGACTTAAGTTCTTGCAAAGTTATACAGCAGTCAGAACACATTTGGACACTTAAAGTTCTCATAATGTTTTTCACTGTTTTTTTAGTATTGTTAATTACTGTTGTGTTATTAAATCTCTTACCAACATATGATATACTTTTCCACTTCCATATATACATTTATTAGTACATATTCCATTTAAAGTTGTCTTTCAGTGCTCAGTGTGTGATATATTTCAGAGAAGAATTGAGATCTTCCAAATCTGTAAAACAGTCTTTCTTTCTAATGGCCAACCAGCCCCTAAAATTCAACTGAAAGTTTAAGATAAGAGGTATGATAATGTAGCTGAAGACATCAAATTACTGGTTAGGATTTCTTTAATTACAAAAGCATTGAATAGGAACAAAAATTATTCCCTACACATTGCAGATTTTCTCAGTCTGCAATTGTTGGCATTATATTTCATGTTTTCAAGCATTCAGGTAATGGATGCAAGAATAGGAGCAGGAGGAAAGGTATAGAAATCATACCTGGAGGCAGTGGGAGAATGGGAGAATTCTCATTCAGTGCTGCTGAAATAAATTTCTGTCCACAGGGCATAGACATTGAGAGGAAAATAACTTATATGAAACCAAGGCTGTAACAGCCTAATTTTGTTCTCTGGACCCAGGTAAATTTCATCCTAACACAATAAATAAATACATAATATAAAGTGCAGTGCTATTTCCTGATTCATGATCTTGTTAGACTCCAAATAAACATATATCATGCTGGAATTGTAATAACACAGGCGTAGTACATACAGAGGGAATTGCATCCAGATACTAATTGTGAAGAAAAAGTACCAAAGGGGAATGATTTAGAGGAGAATAAAATTGTCCTTTAGCCTCAGTGATGATTCTGCTGTGTTCTCCTCTGGAATACGGTCCTTCTCAAATGCAGACATTTTAATACATTTTCTTTCTTAAAAAAAAAAAAAGAAAGAAAAAATCCCACTGGTGTATAAACAAATTTCACATATTATATATGTGTAATATATATATACATTACATATATATTACATATATATAAGCTGAAAAGCAACTTTAAGAATTAAAAAGTTCAGCAAAATAATTGAATATAAAATCACTATTTAATAATATATAACAATATTAACTATATATATTTGTAGTAATATAAAACTGGTTTCTCTTTTCTTTGCGCTATGTGTCACCTGGAAATGTTTCTTCAGGCTCAGGAACTGTTTGAAGCCCACATTTGTCAAATATTGTAGGAATAGGAGAAGGGATAATAACAGCAACAAATTATTTAATCGTTACTACAATTATCATTGCTGTTCTTGTTATGAATATCATTTGCTGATACACCTGTGATATGGCTGGCAATTTTCAGACACATCAGTGCTTTCACTTTGTTCTTCAGAATTCATAATTCAAGGACAGAAGGTGGGAAAGAAAATATCAATAAGCAATTTATGGGAAACATATCCATAAATTGGCAAGCTCCCTTATAGCAATAGAAGCAAGTTCTTAGGAGGGTTTGTATGAAAGGGATTTAGCAGATGAGCCTTCGGTGGCTGGACAGGGCTTAGGGTTTGGACCATGGCGTGATGGCCTGGAGCATAAATGGAGTGTGGTGCCATGAAACGTGGGGCTCAGAGCAGGCAGCTGGAAGACTCTCATAGCGAGACTGTGATAGCAGGTACACAGAAAAAACACCGGAGCTTTGAAGACTAAAATTTGCTCCGTGCAGGACAGGAGGCTAGTTGAAGAATTCAAAACCTCAGTAAGGGAACTTCTTCATGAGCCTTTGTCAGAAGGGATATGCTCTGAGATGACATCAGTGGGGCAACTGTGGTGTAAATCCATTTGACCATATAGATTTCAGCGCCACCAGGCTGAGAATTTGGCTAGCATCTTACAAATCCCCAGCGTTTCACACACTGGAGTACAAAACAACTGTTCTTTCAGACTATTGTGCAATCATGAGTCATTAGCCTCTGCTTGACGATGAGCCAGCTACCTTGTCAAAACCGTGCATTTCAGGTGACTTAGTTATACAACATGGAAAACAAACTCCTTCTGCCAACCTTTTGTGGGCAGTGCCTTGCACATTCCTAGGGAGGTGCTTGATGCCACAGCCTGAGTTTGTCCCCATAGAAAGGCCAGATTTGTAAAATTGCTCCTTACCCAGCCTTAAATCTCGTTCAAGTCCTCAAAATAGATTCAGGAGGATTGTGCTGAAAGGGGAATTTTCACCCTTGATGGCTGAATCACTCTAACATCTGCATTGAGTTATAGTACAGCTCAAACACTGAGAGAAGAGGAGGCCAATACCTCTTTAAGAAGCCACATAAGCAAAGTAATAAAGCAATACAATAACTCAGATAATAAAAATATTATCTTATAGATTTTATACAAACTTTGCCTTAGGGAGGCCACCTGGCTTATATTTTACTGACACAGCTGTTCAGACTTTTTTCCCTTTGCTACATGAAAATACAGGAATCGGAACAGATGTTTGGGTTGATTTTTTTAATGCCTTCAGTAAGTAAAATTAAAGGCAAATGACATGAATAAGTGAAGTGAAACTGCCTGCAAAGGTGCTTTAAAAACTTTCCAGAGTAATTTCTGTACCTTATCCACAGTGGATAAAGGTCTGTGGTTCATAGAAGGAGCTGAGCCAGGAAGGCAAGTGGGGCATTTCCACTCACTTGCTGACCAGGTGCAGCATTAGCTGTCCAGCATCACTTCTCTTCACAAAGGAAAGACTCGTTTAAGATCAGGGCAAATTGGCAAACTCTGTTATATTGAAATCGGTCCACAGTAACTCCATGGACTTTAATAAAGTCACTTAAAATTTCCATAATTGAGACAAACAAAAACCCCAAAACTAAACCATCCATAATCAGTTCCATTGCCTTCCAGGAATGACTCCTGAAGGAGGTAATTGCAAGGAGAAAGGGAAGAGAGCTTGTAAGGATATCTGGATAGACGTAATTTCCCAATGAAAAATGTAATTTTTTGCTATTTTCAAAATCACAGTGTTGGGGGGGAGGCCGAGGAGTCCGTGCTGATTAGTGCTGCCCCTCCCAACACACAGCACACTAATAACATTCCAGCAGGTTGAAAAGTCTGGTTTAACTGGGTGATGGAATGAAACAAATGGGAGTCGTTTTGCTTTTTGCTGCTCAGTGTTTCACACACCTCTAGCGGCAAACCCTCTTCGTTGCCAAGACAACCCTGAAGAAATACGAAATCCAGAACAATACCCTGTGTAGGAGAAGCCTCGTATTCTTTAGTGCATGCCTTCATTTTGAATGTCAAGAGAAACGCTGCCCTCCACATCAACCCAGGTAAGCCCAGGTAAAGTTATAGGTGATGTCTGTAAGATTATATTGACTTGCTTTTATAGATTGCCTTTTGTCATGACGGCTGCCAAAGCTTGAGGGCCAGCACTGAGAGCCTGAGCAATGCTATTCCTGCAGTGCAGCATTACCTAAAACTGGCCAGGTAGTACCAGGAGGATTCCTGACGGCTGTCATGAAAGCAGGGGCTGGGGTGCTGACTGCTCTCCCCAGCCTGTGCTGCGTGTGAAGGTGTCTGCCTCAAGCAGGGAATGCCAGGCTGTGATGATCTGCCTTTACAACCGTTTCTAAAGATTTCTCAGGCAGCTGAATGCAAGGTAGTGCAGCCATAAGTGTCTTTTCACTCGATAATTGGGATGGACTGAGCTGTGCTTCATCTTTAGGTCAAAAGAAATATAAATGTGACTCAAACCTCTTTACTTAAGGTCTTGGCTCAATGCAGGACAGTGGAAGGTCTGGAGCTATGGGGTTTTTAATGCTTATTTATTTAACACCAATGCACGTACATTGAACAAAGGTCCGGGAGGTCAGAATAAACACCTTCAAAGACTCTTAGGGCACCTTCTTGTGGGCACTAGCCTCAGGAACTTTTCTGTTTCTCAGGGAAAGGCTATGCACAGTTTGCATATAAAAGCTTCACTTTTCCAGATTCTCTCCAGATAGTTTTCAAGCTTCCTGTTTTATTTCCAATGGCAGGTAATAATTGATAATTTTTTTTATGAAGAATGCTAGGAATACTGGTTTTACCACACTTGAAATTGGCATGGACCTTCTTGGCTGCACCCTTAGGAAGCAATCTAAGATCTCCATTTGGTTAACGTTCTTTGATAAACTAGGGAGCAGCACTTGAAGCAGAGGACACTGAATTCTGCATAATGATTCACTCAGTGTGAAGACAAATCCAGTTTTACCTGCCTTGAATCATAGCAGCATCCCAAAAGTAAGCAGGAAAAACACCATCTCTTGCGTCCTTTCGTTCTTTGGCTTTCCACTCCCTTGGTTCTGTCCTTTTGAATCAGCTGCCTGTCAGGATCTTCCCAGCAGGAACATTGGCAGCATTATGGGTGTATTCTGATGAACTTGGTCTTTACATGGGCAGTGATCTCTGGGGGACTGTAGCCTCCTCTCTTCTGCTGCATCCCTAGAACCACATCACATTCCTCCTTTTGCAGTTGTGTGCTGGGATCCAATAACTGCAGGACTTTGGGCTCTAAAAGGCAAGTAGCAAGCAGTAGTAGCAGGTAGTTTGGTGTAACAGGAGCACCAAATCAGATGAACGAGCCAGTAGGTGCTGAGGACTCCATGTCTATGTTATTGACACTTGAGGTTTTTAACCTGAGACTAGCACTAGCTCCATCCTGTAAACTGAGCTCTGAAACTACTGCAGTATGAACCAAAGCACAGTAAATCAAAGATCCACTTGTGAAACACACACCTAATCCAGACTAAGAGATGGATGGAGATTAGCATTTTAGGAGCAGAGAATCAAACTAGCCAGTGCTGAAAAGCGAGTGTTGCATATTTGAGCGTCATGGTGAGGCGCTCTGAAGCAGAACTGTTTACTTTGATGGCTCCATCAGCACATCCAGTGCTTCAACTTCCATTTATGTGACAGTCTCTCCCTGGCTGAAGAAGAAGGAGCCTTGTGAATGAGATGTGGGGCTGTACTTCAAGTTGCAACCCTAGAAGCAACAGCTCTGCACTGTGCCTCATCTGTCCCCCTGAAGAACGAACTCTACAGCACACTGAGAACCATCGCACCTTCATCCTATTAAAAGACACATCCTGTTAGGATTCCGGATGAGGCATCCCTGAGCTCAGGCCACTCTTTGCCCCTGTTTTAGCACCTCAGAAACATATCAAAAACTCCTTGCTGCTCAGGGACAAAGGAGGTATGTGAAAGGACTGCAATTTCATAAACTGTTGAGTGGGAGTTGGAGCTATTATAGAACATCCCGTTCCAAAAGGAAACAAATGACAGTCTGACACTGCCGGGTAGTAGTGACGTACACGGCTGCATGTGAGTCAGTCTATGTGAGATTCAGATACGGACCTAGAGGGAAAACATTTGTGGCAGCGGGACTGATCACATGCTCATAGATGGAATTACCTCAGCTCATTTTTCATGCGGGTGTTAATATATTTTGCTGCACTTCTTGAGCAAAAGGCAAATAACAGCACAGAGGAAAAAGTCACGTGTGGGAGCTGTTCTATCTGTCTCTTCTTGCAGCCTCCTGCTTCCCACCCACACTCCTGCACCTACGGTGATAATGTATCATGAGCTTTTTGGTATATCACTGTTTTGTTCAGTAAAATGGAATGTGCTGTTGTTATTGTTGTTGTTATTTGTGTTATTTGGAATCCCAAAGCATGTCCCATTCCAGAGGCATAGGTCCATGAATGGGGCGGTTAAGAGCATTATTAAGAAAATATTTTGTTTATCACTGAGGTGGTGTCTCACTTCAATAGTTTACAGCTCGATCGAATGATTTATTCATTTAAAAATGAAAACTGAAGCCCAAGGATCCTTTTAAGGCCCTAACAGAGTCTGTAGAGCTAATTCACTGGTATGTGGGAGATGTATAATGATGTATAAACTGTGAAATGAATTGACTGTTTACTGGAAAGTTATGGTGATCTCGTGGATAATGTCAGTTTGAGATAAGAAACCCTGGCCATGGTTTGAGGACAAGGAAGCTTTAGTAGTCATACTACCTTAAGGTATTCCCATCCCAGACTTCTTTTTCCCACCATTTTGCTCAAGCTTAGCCCTTTCCCAGTTGTGCCTAAATAACTCTTCATGTGACTCTCCAGTGAGCTGCATCAGGAACTGATAGGGGTTGCAAACCGTGAACAAAACATCTTGTAAAATAGGAAGGATCTTAGTTTTTTTTACTTTTTCTTTTGCTTTGTTTTGTTCTTTGTTCTTGTAATTTATTTCAACTAGAGAAGTTCCCTGATCAGCGTGGCCCTTGGGAGCAACTGCACTGGCCCAGCTGAAAGGTTCGAGTGTTGTGTGGCAAGGGGGGAATGCTGGCAGGGGCTGATGGTGGGAACTCTGTGACAGCATTGCCACCAAAATCTGCATATCAGTAAACCGTAGCTGGTAAAACATTGCTTCATTCAGCAGAAAAACAGAACAGCTGCTGTGCCTCCAGAAGGAGGGGGAAAAAAAAAAAAAAAGAAAAGGGGATGTTCTTTGGCTACAGAGCATGGAACATGTAGCCACGCTTGGAGGACAAATCGGGGGATGGATTTCAGTTCAGGGAACTGAAGTCTCACGGGTGAAAAAAGGCTTGAGAAAGCAATAGCAGTCATCAGGTATTCCCCATCTCTTGTGCTGGAATCTCATAAATGTAGTTGACCTTTCCACAGAGGTTCAGTCAAATCTAAAGCAGAACTGCAGGTCGGAGTTGTAGTCTAGCCCTCAAACAGGACCAAAATAGTGAGCTCAGATGAATGATTCAGAGCAAAAGCAGAACTCTGCTTGCACTGGAACTGGGAAGTTTCGTTTGTGCCTCTTGATGTGTAATTGACTTACTGACATTTAAACACAATGTTAAACTGAGCAAGCTCACCCAGTACCTTTCTTTGCTGGACACGGAGAGGGTTTTGCTGATGTAGCTTAAGTCCACAGGTGAGCAAACCACTCTGGGGTGACTAATCTCCGGCAGTGTTACCAGAAATAAATGGATAGAAAAATGCTTCATTACACATTTTGCTTATGGCAAAGCCCTGGCGAACCAGACTGGCTGCTCTGCCATGGAGGAAAGGGGACTAGCTTGAAGCACGTGGGGTGCCTATCTCCCCGAAACGGCAAGCCCAGAGTTGGAACTGTTTCCCCAGGTCATCATTATCTGCTTCATCCTTCCGTCTCTCTTCCTCTGACCTGGCATGGACACCCTCCCCTCTTATCACTGAGATGGCAACATTTTGTTTGCACAGCTGAGCACTCTTGAGCTGACTCCGTGTATCCATCAAGGTCATAAGTCATTCAATCCCTTAACCAAAATACCTGTACTAGCCTCTGGTCAGAGCTACAGGACTGCACTGCTTCTGGTGTAGCTTGCAACACCAGAGGGATAACTCTCCTGTGGTACTACAAAGCACCTTTCCTGGAAAAGGAAATGGTTTGCCAATATTGCAGAATGGTAATTTTATGCCCATAAAGAGCTCTTATTGTAGTCGTCAAGCAGTCTTGAAAATCAGCAGCACCTTCTCTGCTGTGGTCTCAGATGAAGTGCCAACACTGTCAAATAAAGAGGTGTTTGCAGCATGTGCTGGTGTCCCAGAGTGTCTGGAGCAGGTAGCAACAGCCGGCAAGGCACCGCTCCAGGGATGCCAGGAGAGGGTTTGCCTGCTAGCAGGCATGAAAAACAGGGCTGCTGCAGCTGCTCCTCCTCCGGCTTACCGGATGGCATCCCCCACAACAGATCGCTTGCTGTAGCTGTTGGCCTGTGCCGAGCCGTGCTCTCGACAACTCACTCTCCATGGCGAACAGTCCAGGCCGTTATAGTCGGCACAAAGCTCCAAAGAAACACCGAGGGGCAGCCAGCGTAGTTCAGCCCTACCGAGGGCTGCAAAGGGGCTGATGTCAGTGGCCTGCGGCCCGTGGGCATGACTCATGCCGAGGAACAGAGAGCTCTTCATGGGCCGCAGGAAAACACGAGCCGCGTGGGAGGCAGCTGGGAAGGCGTTTCTCCAGGAGGGAATGAGACAAAGGTGCTGGAATGACCCTGGTAGCTTGTGGTGGGGCGCATCTCGGCCCCCAGCACCGAGGGTTGAGAGGAGGTCACCTCCTATTTGGATTTCTTCCCTTGGGTTATTTTGAACAATTCTGCCCTTGTTTTAAGAAAGGATCAGGTTGGAGGAGAGTGGTTTTATTTTAGAGGAATTCCCTGCAACTTGAGCTGCTTAAATTAGCGAGGAGCAGGGGAGATAGAGCAGAGGAGGATGGTACATATCCAAAACCAGTACGTAGGCAGGGAGCTCAGGCTCCTCTGATGGCATGAACAGTCGTGGCTGAGGCATGTCCTCTCATTACCTTAATGCAGGTACCTTAATGATGTAGGCAGGTGTCTCACTGCCCCTAATCTGCAGCCGGCTATTCTGGTCAGCAAACAGGATGGACAGAGGTGTGCAGCACCGGGGCAATGTTTTTAGGGAGGCCAAGATGAAGTAAATTACATGGATGAGCATAGGTATAATCAAACCTGCTGTCACCGGAGAAGGGAGGCATCTCTCAGTGCCTGACAGAGTTGTTAAGACAGAGGGGAAGGGAGGATGCCCAGGGTCTGTGTACAGAGCTGATGCCGCTACCTCTTGGGGAGAGGGCTCATGCCACCATTTCTCTGTCTGCAAAGTCAAATTCCTAAAAGTGATGGCAGTTGTGATCATTCTGACATGAACAGTGGTTTCTGAGCATTTCTCAAAGTCTTTGAGACTGCCTAAAGAAAAGCATTGAGTACTGATGATGGCAGAGTGTATTATATCTAATTATATGGACCCTGGAATTGGTTATTTCTTTCTTCCGTCATTCTGATATAATTGGATGCAGGAAGACATTCACAAAAGAAATATTGTTTCTGTGAGCCACCCAATGCAACCTATTTTTGCAGACTTTCACTGAAGGTTCAGAACCAGCAAACTGAAATAATCCTACAGACATACATAGAGTCTAAACTGGCCACTGCATCTGATTTTTCTAAATGGTTCTTTTATGTCTGCAAGGAACCAAGTGAAACCTCCAGATCTAAATATCATTGAACTGTAGGACTTTGGAAATCTAAATTCAGCTGCACATCAATTTCAGATCCTGAAGTTAAGATTTGTTAGTGTGAGTGCACATGCTGGGAATCAGGATGAGCAGCAAACATGCAAATTCAGTATTTAATTACGAGTCACATGGAATCAAAATAGACAGCTAGTTCCATTAATGGAGAGACAGACAGAAGCACTGAGCGTGATGTCCTATAGATGTGAGGTCACACTTGAATAAGTTGATATGTTTGTCAGGATTTTATGAAAATGCTCAGAAACTGCAGAGTTTCATGAATTTTCTCATGACCAGAGAGTCACACTGTGTTTACTATTTGCTATTCACTACCACCACTTTTCACTAATAGAGTCAGGAAAACAGTGTCAGGTGACTGGTACGATCGATCAATATATTGAATGAATAGTCAGGACTGAATAGTTGAAGCAAAGAGATGGTGAATGCCTTGGAGTTAGAAAGTGATGGGCCAGGGGTTTTTGTGGGTAACAAATAAAGTTTGAAAAATATCAGCTTTAGGTTTCAAATGATTTGCTAACTATGGTTGGGATGTGTGCTAAATTTGCAATTAATATTATTTTAAAGAATAGATCAAACAGCTCAAGCAGATTTCCTCTAACTGACAAGTTCCATTAAACAAGAAAGCTCATTCTTAGTAGGAGATTTTAATATAACACTGAGAACAGAGAACAAAACAATGAATGGAAACATATCAGCAGTCAATTTCCTGAGTATTCAAGCCTGCATTATACTTTGTTCTTTGCTACAGCCACGGTTCTGTAATTATCAAGCGTATTCTTGGGACTTTTTCCTATTGACACTCAGCGTGAGTGTGGCTGGAAAGAGATTAAGCTTTTGTGGCAGCCATTTGAATTTGTCTAACTGAAAACAACTTGCAAGGCTGTGGGGAAATGTATGTCTCAGAGGATTTGTGATGGTCTGCGGAACCTATGGGTCACAGGTTCAGATGTGTGTGTTGGCGGCGTGCAGGACTTGTCGCTCTGTAACGCTGGCTCGGCAGCTGGCTGCAGTTGCTACTTGCTGGTGGAGCTGGCACAGTCATGAAGCAGTGACTGATGCTGGGGCAGATGCTTGAAGTTGTTTCTCTGTTATATGACTAGGACATGGTCCTTGGACAATGAATGGGGATGGCTGGGTAAGCCGTTGCCCATTGGCTTTTCCTCAGAAAATGAGCTTTGCTCCTCCAGGACTTCATCTAGTCATTCCCATAGACACTATAGCTGCTTCTCAACTGATACTTCAGGCTGACTTCCTAGGTCACACCAGGCCAGGCTGTCCCTCGCCTGTGCTACCAGTGGAGCCTCATTTTGGTATTAACTGTTTTCTTCATGCTTCTCATGCGCCCCATGAGAATCCACCAGTGTGGGACGTGACCTTTCTAGGAACAGCCTTCCATGCAGGTTTGCCTCTCTTGGCAGGCAATATGGAGAGGATGTGGTGGGGAGTGAGGAGCAGGGCCTGGGGGCTGCTGGTGATAGCTGTGAGGAAAGTATAGGGGTGGGCACGTAGCACGTAGGGATGGCAGGAGGATGAGGGAGGAGGAGGTTGTTACTGCAGAGCTGTGGGAGAGGGAGCTGGGAGCTGGTAGCACCTCCAGCCTGAGGATATCCAGAAGGTTCATGTTAACACTCATGTAAACAGAGCTTGATTTCATTTGTAGTAACTTGGCATTTCCTTTCTGTAGCTGGACAAAGCTGTGCCCGTGCACAGATCCACTGCCTAGGCAGGAAGCATTTCTCCCAGGAAGCACCTCATCTCTTTGGTGTTTGGTGCAAATGCGGGTGGAGAATCAGCTCCTCAGCTTGCAGACTCGCTTCATTCCTCGGTCTTGAGCATACACCATATCTTTTTACACGGTTCTCTGTTTCTGTATAAACAACCATTTTAGCCAAAGATGGAGTACCAAAATCCTGTTTACTTAGGCTCCTTCTCAGTCCCGTAGAGCAGAAGCGTTAGTGTTGGTGTTCTGGCTCAACTCCAAATCAGGTAATTACTGTGCATTCTGCCCTACTTACACACCCCCCGTAGTTTCAATTAGAGCAATTGTTTTCGTTTTACTTTCCTGCCCTGTCAAGTACTAATACAGTTGCTGTTAAGCTGTTCATGTGGTCCCTTGCTTAGGTGTTGTGTTTCCATGGTAAAGCAGACATCCTCGTATGCATACCTGAACCGAATCCTCATGGGCACAAACTGATGCAATCCCATAATGGAGCTGCATTGATTTGCACCATGTGAAGATATGGCCTTCCTACGTAGAGAGCCATGTTCTTCTCTCTAATTAAAGGCTCTGTATGGATGCTCATGATTTTTGTACTCACTCTTGAGCTAGGTTTGTAAATAACCTGAGATCTGAGTAGTCATTTACACTTATGGTCACAGTGCTGGTATATCTAGAGTGTAGCATACAACTTTTTAATGTGCTTTTCCCCAGCTATTCGAAAGCGGCCCTGTAGGGATGTCTGAGCTCTTTCACTCTTGGCTCTAGTTGGGTAGAGTTCATAATGTGTGATGTTTTATGTTATGAAGTGCTGGAAAATGTGTTCTTTGGAAGCAAAATCTCTAAATTTATCAGCAGAGTTAGGAACATGGAAAGATGCCTGAAAGCTACACAGCAACAGATTACATGCTTGCAGCTTAAGCCACCTGGCACATTGAGCGTTAATGTTCACAGCTGAGGGCCACAGCACTTACGATGCCATTTATCTGATCTAGAGAGCCTTTCTTTCATCTGGTAAAGAACTTGGCTTGAAACAGCAAGTTTTTTGGCTGGTGGGCTGTGTGACACACAGTGGCATAAGGTTTGCTGTCTGATTCTCTTGCCTATCATGTGGCCCATCAGATCGTTATCATCATCATATGCATGTGCTGAATGGATTGATGTTTGAGTGCATGGAGCCTTGAGCAGATGATGGCTCAGACTGCTGAGCTGCTCAAGGCCATGGCAGCTGAAGTCACGGAGTCCTTTTGCGTGATCTCCCACCAGCATAAGACTCATGTGCAGAGATACAAGTAGGTCATCTGTGATTTTCTATGTAAAATAATCAGGCATTACCTTTCCCAGCGCTCCTGTTGACAGTTTTCTGAAATGCACAAAATGCGTTTGTGGCTCAGTTCTCATCAGCAAGAGAAGATAGGAGCAGGTTCTCTATAAACATCTGGTTGATTCACATAGGTGGCAGTCAGGTTGCCTACCCATATGTGTTTGACGCTATATAAAATGCTGTGAAATACTCTAGGACCTCCGTGTGTCCCACATGAGCTTCATCTGTCCCTAAGAGAGGATGGTGGGTCTCCTGTAGATCCTGTGTATTACCTGCCAGCCTCATGCAGGATCCTTAGGTCATCACAACCTGCTAAAACAGCCCTAGATGCCTATATTCAAACACCTCGAGCTCGCTCACTGATGAAGTGATTCAGCTGAAAAAAATATTGTAAAAACTTGTCTTTAAAATTAGATGTTGGGAAATTAGATCCTCTGTAAAATTAGTAGCATTTTCAGTCCAGATTAAAGCAAGGGTTGTACCCCTGGCACTGGTGGGAGATGGGCTAGCATATTCACTCAGAAGCTGAGTGGTCTCCTGGTTTGGGGAGATCTGGGAATGGGATGAAAGGATACCTGTGACTGACAGGTATGTGTCAGCACATCTCACAGGCATCTTCATGCTCGAGACAGCACTGAGGCAGGTCTGTATTAAAGCGCCCAGTTTAGATTTTGGTAACTCCTGCTCTAGAAGCTGTTCTGAGAGTTGTACAAACTGCAGTAATCCTGAAGCCTTTCTCACTAGCTCTCTTGTGTGAAGATGATGGGACATCTGGCCCAGTATGACCCAGTGGATGTGGAAAAGTGATACAGAAGATCCTCATATACTTCCCGGTCCCATGGCAAATGCAGATCAGCTAAGTTCAAGGATCAGAGACCAACCTGTATTTCATTTTATCTAAACTCCAAATTCTCATTATTTCAGGAAAACCATCCTGGCTTTGCCTGGTCTCTCACACTGCTGGTTTTTCTTAATAATGCGTTTTTATCCACATGGGGAAATATTTTGTCTTCAACAGTTTCCCTAGGCTTCTGAATTTCTAAAACGACAGTGGCACTGTAGGTTTAGAATGACAGTCAGCATGACCGCAGAGCTAACCCCACTCTCTCTTCCTTATGCAGTAGCTGTTTGCAGACTCAGTGCAATGCTTTATATACAGGGGTTTTTTTCACCCCCTTCATGCAAAACAAAAGGGTTTGGTTGTTTTCCCAAAGCAAACAGTCTGTGTCAGCTGTCTCACACTAACAAAAAAAAAACAACCTACCAAAACAGCATGAGCTTTTATATCCATGTCCATGAGCACAGGTCACAGGTTCCCTGCAGTAGTGATGGGGAAGGTAAACAGCTCAGAGCACACCGTGTTTGCCATGCCATTCCACTGCACAGCAAAAGCTATCCCCAGCCTTTCTCCCTCTTACAAAGCAAATCACATACTGCTTTGTAAACAGCAGTTAATAAAAAGAAGCCAAATGACCATTCTTTACTAGACTCTTATTACAGCCCACCCAAGACTTTTCCCCTGCATGAAAGGCCTGTAGGAATTTAGTCACCATGAGCTAAATCAAGGAAAGTTTTAACTCTTGGGCTCCATATAAAGACAAATCAGTTACGGAGGAATACACCTTTCGTAGCATGCTCTTCCAGAAAAAGAAAGTTCTAAGAAGACAAAAGCCCAAAACACCGGAAGGCTTTATTTGTACTGATCTGTATGAAGTCAGTTATTATCCTATCAATTGTTTGTGTAGCCACTGTTTACACAAGTAAAAGATGGCCCAGAGAACATGTACCGGCAGTCTGTGTTTTCTGATCAGGCCCCGTAGCAGGAGCGAGGAGCCTGGCTGCTTTGTGGGTGTCCCCTGGGTGGCTCACGCTGGGGTTAGACAGGGTGAGATTAGCTACCTGCAATTTAGAAGAGCTTTAGGATGTGCTGCATTTAGATGGCTGCCTCTGTGGGACCAGGCTGGCATTGTCCTTTCTCCCAGCCATGCCTAGAGAAGGGCTACGGTTTGCTGCCATACGCTTGGCGGCAGTTGCTTGTGGAGAGGGGGGATCTTCAGGCTGCAGCTTGGGTGCACAAGAGCGGGAGAGGAGAGCCCATCGCTCCCTGACACCCTTGTCTAATGTTTACAAAGGGTGTAATCGCAGTATCCCGCCCAGCTTTTGCACAGGCTTTAGAGGAGAACAAGCAGATGGAAATCAGGTTTAAACTACCGTCATCTCCTTGAAATCACTCCTCAGAGAATTATTTACCAGGTAGCGTGAAGCCTGGGTAACATACTCTGCACCATAACGAATCATGAGATTGCTGACAGAGACCTGACCTTAGCTGTGTACAGAGGGGAAAAAAGAGTTTTTAAATCAATTTGCTGTCTAACTAAGGTAGAGGTTTTAACAGAATGGATGATACTGCCCCTTCTTAACTCAAATCCTGCCGGCCACATTTCACACCATCTGGAGTTTGTGCAGAGCCCGCTTTGGGAAGCCAGCCAATAAAGAATTACAATAATCTAATCTTGCCACGATAAAAGTGTGAATAACCATTTCAGAGTCTGACTGGAAAACTACCACAACCTGTCAATGAGCCTTAGACGGTGACTGAGAATGCATCTGATGACACACTGAAAAGTGTGTCTCAGGAGATAAACAGGAATTGGCTCTTACCAGACACCGATATGAAAACAGTTGGATTTTCATCAATCAAAACAAAGGCAGAAGGAAAATGTAACTGCAGGGCTTGGGAGAGGTGACAGTCCCTATCCACACTGACCCCCATGAACACCAAGGCACTTTGCACTTTTTGGGAGGGCTGGGGCTATATTTTTTACAGCAGTTGCTCCAGATCCACTATCTTATAAGCCTCTGCAGCAGTCTCTGCTGGAAACCTTTTGTTTCACACTTAACTTGTTTCTCATACAGGGTAAGAGTTAGTCCAATTTAGTTTCCAGTGTGATGGAGTTCCTAGTGGCAAACTTTGTTCTCCCATCCTGAAAAAGGATTGCAACACAGCTTTTCCCAGATTGTCTGCATGTGGTGAAATGGTTGATTTCACTGTAATGGCTGCTGAAAATTTTAAATGGTAGGTTTTGGGACTCATTGGTGCCAGAGAGACAAGGCATTTGCTTTAGTGATGTTCATGGTTTAACATAAATTTGTTTCTTAGCATCACTGTAGAAGAATCCCAGGACTCACCAACATGAGCATGCGCTTTGGCACCCCTTAATTCTCCTTATCTTACTTTATCTCTGCTTGGTTTGGAGCATCATAGATGCTTTCTATTTCCATCATGTCTCCTGTTTCAATCTGGCTGCTATAGGCAGTGAAGGATAACTACAGAAACCTGTTTCAAACTGTCTGAATAAGAAATCTGCACTTTATGCTGCTTACAGAAAGAAATCTGCTTCTTTTTTTCAAGGGATTGTTCCCAGAATAGGCACAATCTGAGGCAAAACAGAATGATTCTCATTGACAAACAAGCGCCTTCATGCTGCTCTGCAGCACTGAAGAATGATGTTCTATGGTCCTTTCACGTGCACTCACAGGTAAAACAGCAGGAGTAACTTGCTCAAAAATTCCATAAGCGAAAGCTGGCTAAGCCTGGCACCGTCTCTAAGCAAGTGTTCCATTTTCTTTGTAAATGATGCAGCAGCCCATAGCAGGCGCTGCTGCTGGATACACATTGTGAAAGGGTCCCCAAACAGGGCTTGCTGTTCCTCTCTGTTTAGGTGAAGGGTTTTTCACTGTTGTTACTGGCATTGAGCTGTGCAGTTGCTTCCAAGGCAGACTGCTCTGTACACAAGGAGAAGTGATGCAAGCTGTGGATCAATGCAAGAGACTTGCTTGTCACTCGCTAAGTGCAGGAAAATGACCGTGACTGGGAGTTAATCCCTCAGTTCCAGCCCACCTAACCAGCAGCCTTATTTCTGCTTTGTGCCTGGAGTGGGTGCTTTGGCTGCCTGGAAACTGCTGTGGGGTGAGGTACAAGGATGCTAATAGGATTAAATCATTGACTTCAGTGATTTCAGCGTTCTTTTGCACCTCTCCCATTTTTATTTCTAGACACACGGCCTATTGAAGCCACCTTTTAGGCAGTAAGTTTACTAGGGCAGGGGCTTGACTTTTACAAGCCTCATCATTTGTTTCAAACCAGAACTAACTTCACTTTTGCTAGTTCAGGTCAGAGGAGTTACATCTCTAGATCATGGGGAATTAGGACGAGAATAGCCACTGTGGCACGTTCTCTCTGCAGTACCTTACACAAAGACAAGAGTTGTAAAATAATTCAGATGAAGTTTTCAGAGTGGTTATCATCAAATCATGCACTGATGGGCTGATGGTTTAAATCCATTGTAAAGCATGGACTTCAGAGGAAACAGCCCCAGCATCACTGACTGGGGCTCTTAAAAGATTGTCATCACTTGATACCCAAAAGCCCAGTGGCAAACTCCCTGGCTGCTTTATGCTAGAGTGTGTAGAGTGACCACCGTTGTTTAAATCACCCATCTTGGGTTGCTTAGTGCTTCAGAAAATGGCAATTTGCATGCATCGCCCAGAGAAAGATGATGAGCCCTGATATGCCATTCAAAACCATTGGTCTGGCTTTTATGGATCCAGCTGTAGGCAAGGGCCGGGGTGAAGCATGTCGTGGGAAGGCAGATAACACAAACATGAAAGCAGCACAAAACATGAGAGCCTATAAATAGCAGGAAATAAAGAACAATACCGTGATAAAATCCATAAGACAATAAAGACCAATGTGGCAGAGACTGCTTCCCCCCCACCCTTCTCCAGAGTTTCTCCTATTTCCCAAAGCTGCAGAGATCATCTGACTGCTGTGTGGTAAAGTCCAATCAGTTCTGCACCAACCCAAGTGCTTGGAGCCTTACACAAAGTATTTCAAAACCCTGTTTCTTTTTCTTTCTTGATGTCCTGCCATGGCTGTTGTGGTATTCTAAGCCATTCCCAACTCACCAGCTCGTCAGAGCAAGGGGAAAAGAGAGAAGAGGAAGGGGGGAAAAAGCCCTATGGAGATTTAGAGTCATTAACAGCCTTTATAGGGTTTCAGACATTTTTGTGGTAATTCTTTGGAAAGGATATATCCATGATGAGCTGGGGTTTATTTTGCCACTGGCATGAGAAATGAGACTGTTTCCAAGAAAATATTTGTTGTTTACCAAGAGGAGGGCAAACGTAACTAGAAAATGGCAATGGATGTGAACTAGGAACCTTGTTTAAATTTTGGGTAATTAACAACTCCTGGCTTGGCCCCTTTGAACTGTATCAAGAAACAAGCAAGTCTCTGGCAGCTCCTCTGTACAGTTTACCTATGGCTGTGCAGTAGGCCCTGCAAAGCTCCCTCCCTTCTCTGGCAGCAGCAACTGAAAATGGCTAATTATCCTGAAAGATATCCATCATTCTTAAGCCTGGATCTCAGAGGAACATGTCTTGTCAGGAGGTAACCACTTTGTGGACCTAAAATGTCATGAGAACAGCTCACAAGTACATGTCTTGCTGTTTTGGAGCGTAAACTTCTCTGGCAACCAGATTTTCCTTGGTATTTCTGCAGGACCCGACCCCATGGTGCCCTAATTTCTTAACCAAATCTTCAAATAGGGTAACACTAACTTAGGTGAATGGAGTTAGGCTGATTTATGGCAGTGGAGGATTGAGGCCTTGTTGTAGGGAACAAGAGGATTATATTGGCTTCAGAGTTAATGTCTGAGCTGGGACTGGAACTCAGGAATTACTGGGCAAGTCTCTCAATTGCTTCTGTTAGCTTAAAAGAGGGAGTTGTGCTGAGGAAAACCTCCAAGAATATCCGATTTAATGGAAAATCCCCTCTTTTTTTTTTTTTTTTTTTTTCCATGACTGGTTCTAAGATGCCTGCCTACTAATGAACACGGCTTTTTGTGCTCAAACAATGGAGTTGCTCCCTCCTGGCCCATCCAATCCTCTTACAGGATCCCACCAGAGAGACGCAAGGACAAGTTTGGGGGTGACGCAAAGAGAGTCGTGCATTATGCAAAAGGTGACCACTTTGGTTCATAGGGATCAGAGGTGACAGCAAGATCTGAGGAGGTCTAACTAAAAGGTTGACTGTCCAGCACCGGTGCTACATTACACTCCATCGTGAAGCACAACTAAAAAATGGGAGATTTATATCCCTCAACAACTGGAAGCTGGATTTCTGTGTACATGGGAGCGTGTCCCACATTAGGCTCTTCAGCTTTGTGTCCCTTCATGCTCCATTACGCTGTTTTCCACTCTTGTTTTGTGGAGAAAGAAAGCCTCAAAGGAGCTCCCTTCAAACTCCTGGACTGCTTCTTCCATCTGAGGCCGTGTTTTGATCTTAACTACTCCTGTAGAGTAGCGGGGCAGATATTCCTGTTACACTTAAGGTTGTTGGACAAATAACCTTTTGAGCAGGGAGATGAAACAAATCATCCAATTCATATTCTCTGACTCGTGCTCAGTGCTTTAACCTATGTACACCATCTTTCCTGGACTACTGCAATGTTTATAAGGGGTCCTGTTGGCTAGACATTTGACTTCATCTGGTTTATGAAATTTTGCTTGTTCTGCCTTTCTTGATCATTAGCCCACGAGGCAGCTTGCAGGCTTTTCTGTATCCAACACTTCTTTCTGCCTTCTTTTTTTTTTTTTAACTTTTCCAGAAGGACTTGTTCCTTAGAACAGATGAAGCACATACTGAGAAAATGAACAGGCCAGATTGTCTAGTGCTCAGCACCCACCATTGAGGACAGATTTTCCGGAGAGCTCAGTTTCCAAGGAGGCATCTGAATAAGTGACAGATACTCAAACGTGGAAATGTGCCCACTTATTTTGGTGCTCAACTAGTGCTAGAGCTGCTTTGAAAACTTGCTCTGCTATGGCTGTTCTTCTTCACTTAAGATACAAGAATTCCAAATCTCCCTCTTTTCTACTTTATTTATGTCCCTCTGCCATGCTTACCCTCGTGCCATGCTGCATCCTATAGGCCTCAACTGGCCTCATCCTACTTGTTGCTGTGTTCTTCTGCCATCATTAAAGGGTCAGCATGTACACACACTCACATTTCCTTCAAGGGGCCCATCGGGTCTAATGTCCCCAAATGCAGAACATATGTGCAACGTAAATTAATTGTTAAGGCTAATTCTGATTGAAGTTTGGTAATTCAGCCTGCAGGATATACCATATGTTTGAAGTGTATTGTCCAAGTTTAGATTTTGAACTCCCAAGGGCAGGGACCACTCCTTCTTCTATGTTTACATTGCATCAATAAGACCAACAGTGCTTGGGTCTGAAATATATTAAACTTAGCCAATGCATTGTTAAGTTTAATAATGGCTAGTTAACATTAAAGCACAATGGATAAAGTATATAGACAAAGACATATTTTGGCAGAGATTTTTGTTATGTTTTTGATGCCAGATTCCTACCCAAGTTAATGGTCACCAGTCATCTGAATCATTGACACTGTCTTGGAAAACTCACCCTTCAATATTGCACCATCCTGGTAACTTAGCCAAAGCCTACCTAAGTGAAAGGTCTGGAATAGGAAGACACCTAAATGAGGTGCTAGACAGTGAGCTGTGAGAATCACAGAGTCAGAGTGCAAATGGGCAAAGGAAAATAAAGGGTTTGAATGCAAGAACTTAATGTCATTTCTTATTATTTATCTCATCAATTTGTTGTCCCCTAGTAACTCAAAGGTTACTGTGCACAGGCCCTCCAGCAAGAAGATAAGAGAACTATAGGAATAAATCCAAACCCTGTCTGAATTGACAGGCTGTTTTTCAGTGCGAGTTATGCAACGTGTTAGTACCTCTAGGTATAGGACCAGTGGGGTTTAAACTTGTACAGCAGATGGTCCGTGCATCATTGCTGGAATGCGCCTGCTGACCCTAGGGCAGAGCCTGAATGGACTTCAAAAGAGAGACTGAGCATGCTTCAAAGTGTTATTGTTTAAATGTTCCACTAAATGGGGACTCCGGAACAAAATATCTCGCTGAGGTCAGTCTGAAAAATGTCAACACACATAATGAGAAAAGAGCATGTTGTGTGAGAAGAAAATATTTCATAGGCGTATTCTGGTTATTTTGAGTTGAAAAAACCACTTTCATCATATGTGTCAGCAGGTTGTCATAAACTAAGTGTCTTTCCTCTTGAGCTGGGAGCTTCATTTGCTTTTGTTGGAAAGGGCAAGGTCTGTATGCGAAGGTCGTAAAAGCCTTCAGAAAGTGTCATTTGTCCACAGGCAGATACGCTTGGAGAACCGTCAACCAAAGTTATGGCAAAGGTGTGTTGCAATACAGTATTGACTTAGCCTTGACAGCTTCCCTTGCCACTCATTTCAGAGGAAAGCTTGTAAGGACCCTGTGTTTGGTTTAAGAGCATGATCCTGTGACTTATAATCGTGTACTGCGTTGTGTTCCTCTCAAAGCATTACAGCCTCTCGCTCAGCGTATTCTTTCACTACCGTAATCCGCAAGTTTTGGCTTCTCCTTACTCTATTCAGTGGGAATTTCAGTAGGAAAAGGATTGGGTTCATGTTCAAATCAATTAGATTAATATCACGAAGGAAGATTTCTTAGGCAAGTCAAGCTTAAAGAGATCAAACCTTCAGTAGAAAATTCAATATTCGGCCTTTGATTTGCTGAGCTGTATCTTAGGTGTCGTGAGTATCAATGATTCGGTAGCTCTTGTTCGATAAAAGGTTTCTGTGTTGGCCACTGGCAATTCAACATGGGTGGCTGAAAAATATCCTTTACTGGAAGCTAACAGCAACAACCTGAACTTTCACAGCACCTTGTCTTGCTGGGGCATGTCTCTATCTTGACGGAGACACGTTACAATAACACACAGATTAAAAGCTAACCCTCCCTGCAGACATAATTACGATCCAATGCCAGGAAGAGCAAACAAGACCCATGTTAAATAAAGGGAAAGCTTGTTCCTTTTGTGTATCAATATTCAATGAGACACATTGAGGTGCAAAGCAAGTCACCAAGCAAAGTAAAAAGCTAAAGGGCTCTGGAGATCTATAAGAAAGTGAGGTATCATTAGACCAAGAGGGTAACTTGAATCTGTTTGTAGTGTCTCTGTATCTTTGTAACATGTTGTAACTGACACAAAACTTGAATGGCAATCAATTAAAATTGGTCAAAAATAGCATCTACACCCTCCATGGAGTCCTGGTTGTTACATTCAGTATCACTACTCAGCTGTTAGCTGTGGCCCCGATTAAGCAAAAACTGTAAAAATGTACCTAGCTGAGTATGAACTCAGTAACGCTTTCAGGCTTATGCTTATCTTCAGTGTATGCTTAACTTCAGCAAGTACAGAAACTCTTTGTTAAATAAGACTTTTAGACCTGCAGAGAGCTGATAAAAAAAATCATTCAGAATTTCACCTTTTTTTCATTCTGTTTGCCAAATGCTACAAATAGCTGATACTTGATGTGTAGATTGTAGCAAGTATTCAGCAGTCAAAACTCAAACTGTGTCAGTAAGTTAAAGGTGACCTGTTATCTCAGTGTTCCCAAAGCAAAGGAGTTACAACACATTTCTGATTAACATAATTTGTTTTAGGAATCCTGGTTCCCTTGAAATTCTGTCACTCCAAAACACATGCACTCTGCAAACTCTCCAGACTTCAGCGTGTTAAACTGTTCATGGAGAATAAAAGGTATGAGTCAAGACAAAGTGATTTTTTTTTTTTACAATCTAGACAAAACTTTGCACAACAGGGAAATAAACTCCAGTAAACTGGAGGAAAAGATATAACATCCATTACTCAGTTTGCATTTTTTTACTCAAGTATAATAGGACTATAAACATTTTCTGTCAACAGCTTACAAAGAAACTTGTTCCAAGAGTGATGCATGGTGAGAACTTGCATCTAAATTGGGTACATCTAAATTAGACTGTGAATACAGAACATTCCCAAAGGTGGCTTTTGGTTAGAGCTGGTCAAGTATTGCAGAAAAGAGTTCACAAATATTGAAAGAAAAAACACCCCACAACCTCACAGGAGACCTCCCTCCTTATGTTTCTTGTGCAGAAGTATTTGGGGGACAAGGTGTTTATTTGGGTTTGCTCTTTGTGGGCAAGTGACCCTCGGTTCTTGCAGAAAACATACTATTTGGTATTCTCCTCTTACAGTGCAAAACGTGGCCAAGTGTTTTGCTGAACAAGGAAGGACTTATAAATGCACTGGGTGAGGCCTACAACATCTCAGTTCTTGGCTTCAGTAGGTGGTAGAGATTCTTTGAAGTCTCTTCCTCATTTACATTAAGCAAACAAACAGAATTCCCAAACCACGAAGCCTACAAATTTTGTATGTAGCTAGTCTATGTATTCCCAAGTTTTATCTTCCCTCTCTCTCAAGCTTTCCTCTGCCTGTGTTGCTGCTGGTCTTTATGAAGCCCCACATTCTACAAACATTTATGCGCATGATTTACTTTATGCTTCTAAGCAGTTGCATAGAGTTCAATAGGTGCTAAATAGATAATGAACTAGAACACAATAGAAATGCCTATCTGCACAGATCAGATTGAACCAAGTGAAGTTACAGCTGTACAGAAAGTTCAGCACATGGGTAGGAGTTTGTCGGGCTTCAGCTCGTAGGATCTACCAGAACTGGCATCTGTGTTTGGGCAGCATCTGGCACAAAGTGACTCTGACCAGAATCCCTGGATCTCAATAGGCTGTAAGTAATGAACTGCTATAGGGACTATAATTAGACACCAAACAGCAAGTACTCAAAGTTCATGAAGACTCCAGCACAGGGTATTGCCAAAGCAGCTGCTGACATTTGCATCTGTAGATTGTTCATTCAAACGCTGCCTGTTTTGGGAATGCTAAAAGATTCCCGCCACCCATCAGCTGCTACCTGACCTCTTTAAAATAAACTTGTCTTAATGGGGATGTGCCTGGATCACCAACAAGACTATCAAATTTGGCACTGTGCTGCAGTGGGAAAGCCAAGTCCGGGTGGTAGCGATTGCTCTACATTCTTACTTTCAGATATCCTATCGTTAGGTCAAGGTTGTGGCACAGTGACGTGGGGCAGTGAGCCCCCTGCCTGCACACTGCCTCTCCAGTGGTTAAATCATCCTTATTCCAGACATTTGTCGCACACCATTATACAGGGGTACACTTAATATTAACTAAAGGAAAGGTGAATGACTGTGAACACTTTGTCAAGGCTTCAGCAGATATTCAGCAGCACCAGCAGCATGCCAGGCTGAGAGACCGAGCCAGCAGCTGGCAAGGCATATTTTATGTAGCTTTGTGAATGTAGACTATGCAAATGTATTCAAAGGATGTTCTAGAGGCAAATTGGTTGGAGCTAAATTTGCCCAGATGCTCTTGAATCTGCTTATTAGAGCCCTTAGCTTGAAAACTGGCTGGAATTGATGAGCCGAATCAGAGCTGACTTTAGGATCTTTGCATATTAAGAAAACCACAGCCGGATTAAATGTGTGCATGTCTATGTAGCATGGAAATTCAGATCTCAGTGCCTCCTCCCACTACTTCCAAGATGAGGGCTTGACAACGCTTGATCTGTAGAGAGTTCTTGTAGAGGGCTAGGGAACTATTTTGCCTTGAGTTTTTAAGTTAAGAAAAATAAAAGCATCGTTTTCCCTTCCATCGTGGTTTTTGATTTTTGTATCTGTATTTCATTTTGCCTGCGGAGGCAATCCCTGGCAGGGAACTCAAGCCTTCCTTCTCCTATGTTCCATTACCAAAGGTGAATAATCAAGATAAATATGAAGAATGAGAGAAGTATGTACTTGCTTACTCAGATAATGAATGTGAAGGATGAAATCACCTCACTCCTGAATTAAAAACAACTACTTCAGGATCCTGTTAACGGTTGCAAAAGGTACTGGAAGGAGGTAGGATATGTTGTGTCAATGGCAGTGGTACTACTGCTTCCTTGGACTCCTTCCACTTATAAGGGCAACTATTGAAACCTTTCTCGTACCTGAGTATTGACTTTAAGAAAGAAAACTGTCTTGAGCAGTGGTTTAAGCCAGTTTCTCCAAGGCAATGGGTGGAGCATATCTGTTCAGCCACAGGGCATTTTCACAGATTGCCAGTATGTTTGCCCCATTTGTGGCTGCCTCTGCAGTCACTCACAGAGCTCCAGGGCATAAGCTTTGCCATCCCCCTGCTTTCGTCACCCTATGCCAGACATTAACTTGGATCAGTCTTGTCCTTATGGCAGCTACACTGTGTCTGACCCCTGCCTGGGTGTACAAAGGTGGGAAAAGGGTGGGCCGTTTCCTGCGCTTAAACAACTGAGCCCTGTTAGCTAAGGGACAATTGTGCCTCTGGTGTTTATACTGTCTTTGTCTGGATAAACTGTATGGATACAGTCCCAACACAGTCACTAGGAGATTTTCTTGCAGACTTTCATGGTGCTGACATTTCACCCTTAATGTGTCTTTTAGGCATCCCCATCTTGAATCAATATCTCAAGTCTCTTAAAACTCCATTGCGATTATGCTTGGATTTATTTTTTAGTACTTGTCTTTTGCTGTGGAAACCAAAATTAGGCACAGTTATATAATGTATGGTCTTTTTGGTGCCCTATAGAAGGTAAATTTCACCTCCCTATGATACATTGAGTGATCTAATGGCATAGTCTACTGAAGTACCCTCAAACAATTTGACACCAAGGATGTCTCAAGGGACGGGCCTCCCAATGCCACCTTCCAGAATTTGAGCACTCAGCTCAATGTAAAGCTCAAAATATTGCTGAGGCAGGGGAATTCAGTATCTTGCACTTCACAGAATCCAGATGCATGTTGCACACACCAGCTATAATGTAAAGAACTCGGGTCAAATCTGAGAATTTCTCTTCTTTCAGCCTCCAGCTTTTCTAATTGTGTTGCAATTAGTGGTCTCTAGCTGTGAGGAAATACAGAAAGCTTATTATTTAGTAAGTTTTCAGTAATCCTAAAGAAGCCAATTCCTCCCTCCCCAGAATGGCACAGCCTGTGTTCCTAAATAACACCAGACATTGAAAATAGGCTGGGATAGAACTTACAGTATAATTGCACTGATACTCAGTCAACATGCTTACAATTTACCTCAGGATTCTTCCTTGCCTTATTCTTGATGGTGTGTTGGATCTGCTAACAGGGAAGAAGGTCCTATAGATGTGAGACCATCTTGTACTCAAGAGAGAAAGATTTATTTGGATTTTTTGTTTGCCTTTCATTCAATTTGTACATCATCCTGGGACTGCATACAATTTTGCACCATGAAAAACATCTGGAGAAAATACTTAGGAAAAACTACAGATTTAAAATAAAACCAAAAATAAGCTCTACCAAACAAACCGACCCCTGTATTTCTCCCTAGAGCTTAGTGGCTGAAAGATGATGGCATAGAAGGTTCCTGGATTTATCCGTTTCTCCCTCAATGGCAGTTATACTCCTGAGAAAGTATCAGACTTGGTCAGATCTAGCCCTGGCATCTTTCAGTGGATAATTCCTAAAATAAAGAGGCTTTTCCAAGCCTGGTGGTTTCGGATGTTATGATCAATGTTTATTCATCTGTCCTCTTTCCATGGAACTGGCAATGGCTGCTATTTCTGTATCCAATACCACTGTTATGTCTGTTGCTCTAATCTAGCTACTTACATGGTCTCCACCATCGTAGTGTTTGAGCACATCCCAGGAATTAAGGAAAAAAAAAAAGACAGAAAAAACCTAGAACAATAACAAATTCCCTCTTTCTTCCTTCCCAGTCTAATCTTGTTAATTGAGTCTTGAGGCTTTGTGCTTGTATGTGTGTGAGGAACTTGCTGAGGAGAAGCTGAATTGAATAAATGGGTCCTACCTTCAACTGTGAGAAGTGCAGAAGTCTGGTATGGGAGAGGCCACAACAGTGACCTGGGCTGCTACACAAGCATGCCAGGACTTGATGTGCCTCCCCTAGTGTTTCTGCTCCTTGTCCTCTGGCTCAGTAGTGTTTTCCGTAGTTCCTGAAATCCAGCAAGTCATAAAAGTTATGAGGGGCAGAGCGTAGATGTGGGTTTTTCTTTTGACAAAGGAAACTTATTTCTGTCTGGAGATGAATGGCCCTGATCAGCTGTCAGTGGAGGTGTTGCTTCTGTTTATTCTGACCTCATTTGGATTAAAATCAGTATTTCTGTGTATCTCTTCTCCATCTTTGGATGGAGATTGTTGTGTACTGTTCTTGTGGACACAGAAGTCACCCAAGACAAAATTTATCCTGCAAATTCAGTCTCTGTTTAGATAGCTTTCTCTCTCAAAAGCTGTGAGCAGTTTTTAATGGCTTATTAGGAGCTTGGTCTTATCTGCTCACCTATTACCCAGTTTTGGTGCTCTGGAACTGCAGTTCAGGGAAAGAAAAGGCTGATGAGCCTTTTAGTCCATCAGCTTTGGGCCTTATCTGTGGAAAAGAAAGCGAATCCCACGTGTATGAGATGGGCTAGGTCCTGGTGAAGATTTAAGGGCATTAAATCCTGCTGGAATAAGAACAAGCTGAAGCTCTTGCCATGTGTTCTGAATCCAAGAGCAGCAAATGGAAGAATTACCAATGTATAAAAATATAAGTAAACACATGCCAACGTTAATTGGAGGAGCACGTCCTTCTCACTGACCTTAGCCTGTGTGACTCTACCTCTGCTGTAAGGGACATGAGCCCTTGATTTCTCCTCTGTAACCAGTAGACAGAAACCTCGTGTCCAGCTGAGGGAATAAACTGCACATGAGGAAATTCCTGAGTATATTCTTGACACGCCTGTTTTTTAGACCTGGATCAATGAAAAGAAGTATCAGTGTGTCTCATATTTGAGCTGGAAACTAAGCAATTTGTGTACTTGCAGGAATGAGCTACAGTTGTCTCAGAAGTTTTTGTTGGCAATAGGACAGGCAGCTGTCAACACTTCAGTCTCGAAGTAGATGCAGCTCATTAGGACAGTTGGATATCATCAGATTAGCTGGGCTCGGAGATAGGGTAAGACAGGAAAACATATGACAAGAACTGGCATCGCAAACCCTCCCCCTTCAGAAATACTACCTCAAAACCCAGGAATGTTGTGGTCGATTGTAGCCAATATCAATAGAATATATCCTAATTTAAGGGCAGATTTGCCAAGTATTTCAGCATGGGTTTCAGTGCCCCTGGTACACATAAAAGTTATGGCATCAGTTCTGGCTTAGTTACTGGGACTACAGTAATGATGTTCCTGGCATAGCACTCCTTGCAAACACATACTTTGGAGGAGTTCCCATACATTTTTTTATCGTCCACCAGAGCTGTGGTGGCAAGCTGTGTGAGATCTATCCAGAAAACTGGAAAAAATCAGAACCAAAGGAGAAAAAAAGAACCAAACGTGATCAGTGATGGCAAGGCCTTTCTTGTATAGGCTTAAAACAAGGTCTGAAATCAAAAGGAGATGAGTTGACTGAGAAAGTAATGGAGGAGAGATTTTTAGACTTTCTCTGAATGTCCTTAGAAGACTACCTAAAATATTCTGTACACTTCTGGTACTAGAAAGATGCTTGCAGACTGGGAAGGATTCAAAGATGAATGGCAAACAAAAACAACAGCAAAAAATACCTGAGTGGCAGCAGGGACTTGTTTTAAAGAAAGCATAAATAGACTTGGATCAGTGACAGACAAAGGTAGCCAAGCTCCTTGACAATACTCTACATGCGTTTAAAAAATGCAAATGGCAGCAGGCAGATAAAGTGTTTGTCTGTGTGTGTTGCCATGAATCATTTTTGTGTTCAAAAGCACACTTCTCTGTTCTAAGCACACTTCTTTTCAGAGCTTAAGCCTTGGTTTTGCAATCAAAGCAGCAGGAATACCTTGTGTTTCTCTAGGACTTTTTATCAGATGCATTACAAGAGTGACTTAAAGAAGGTTCACGTTAAGAACCTTAAAAAAAAAATAAAAAAAAAAATAAGAGGATTAATTTATTTCTCCCAAAATGCAGTCAGTTCTGAAGTAAAGTGAAAAAGGACATGGATTCTCCAGTGGATGAGGTCCTTCTCCCTTTATCTTTACCACAGAGTCACAAAGGATTTGTTATTCACTCTTAGTTCTTATCAGAGGATGCTGTGAGCAAAGATAGGAACAGTTCCCCAGTCATAGAGAGTGCACTGCAACAAGCAATATCAGGACTAGAAATTTTACCAAATAAAAATGTAGGGGAGGAATAAAAGAGATAGAATTGCAATTTCTTTGAAGGGTATTAGGCTTGATCATTCTAACTCCTGCCTCTATTCTTAATAATTATGAAGATGTACAGACAAGAGTTTGATGTTATTTCTTTGCTGAGCAGCACCTCTGCTTACTCAGTACTGATTTAAGGTTGCTAGAGCAACAACAAAACCACTTCCTATAGAGCGTAGACGTGCTCTGCAGGCCTCCATAGTTAGCAGAAGTTATGAAACTTCATGAAGGAAATACAATGCAAGGTACTAAGAGGTGTGGAAACCCTAAATGGGGATGTAACTTCAACCACTTCTTAGTCAATGCTAAGGGAAAATAGGAGTGTGATGGTCTTACGTTTAAAAAACTCTTTATTTCTGAGGCAATTTATATTCTGTTAATAATCAAGAGGAGACTGCTTTAAAAAGGCAAGAAACCATTTCGTTTAAATTTGAACAGCTCCCTTAAAATACTATTTCTGTGAGCACTGAGGCTGTGTGGCATTGTTTTAAGCCTCATACTTGTATTCACCATTCATTTAGCTTTAATTACTGACAAAATCTCAAATGCCAGAGGACGTCCAAAACCTGCTGGGTGATTTGCAAAATCTTCCGGTGTTGGAAATTTTTCTGATGACATACTTTATTAATTGCTTCTATTTTATCTGATTACTGGCTATTGCCACATGAATCCTGTGGGCTTTGCAACAAGGAAGATCTGCACTCCTTAATTTATAATTTCTGTGAGTGCACTATAAGACCGTGTACAAACTAGTATTCATTATTATTCAAACAATTCTCAGTTTCAAACATATCTTCCATAAGACTTTAGCTGAGAAAAAACAAGGAATTCACACCTAGGCTGTTTACTAAGAAAAATCTCCACGTATTTCTGTAGAATTTCATTTACTACTCAATTGTATTGGTGTGAGCCTGGGAAGGAAAGTTCAAGATCTGCTTAACCTGGAGTTTCTTTTCCAATACACTTCCCACAGAATTCTGTGAGTTGGGGATGGCTTGAGTAGTTTTCCTGCTAAAAGTGTTCCCAGTGCTTTTGATGTTGAGCTTTTGCTTATTGACTGTCACGGGTCCTTGGCTGTAACAATACAGCAACTTCTGCTATTTTCCGCTCATATTCTAAGAACAATTCAGATTTTGAGAGAATCATAAAAGCATAAGTTTGGGGTTGTGTTCCTGCAAGGACTGGTGATGAAATTACTCCTGGAATATTGCGGCTAGTTAAAATGTCACCTTGCTAGAAAGTATTGGCAGACTGAAAGGAAGAGAAAACATTGGAGAGCTTGAGAGACTCACTCATAATGAAAGATTAGAAGAATGGCTTTTGAACTGTGAGACAAGCAGTGATTTTGACATGACTACAAATATGGTAGTCGGTGTGGATGTTTACACTGAAACATAGGAAAGATCTCATTTACATTATAGCTGAGTCAAGGGATGCCATATATGTATAGCAGTACATTTATCCCCTCATCTAGATACAACATGGTCAAAAAGATGTACTGTGTAGCTGGGCTACAACCAGGTCAGTCACACACAAGCCAGGGACTTAAACTAATTGCTGGCACCAAGCAGCACTCACAGCAGCACTGCCTTGCACAGCACACCAAAGAGGGGCCAGGGATCTTGTAACCATGTCCCCAGGCCCAACGACAGTTGCAGGAAGGTGTTGGACTAATGGTATGACATTGATGCAAAGAAAATGCCCTTTCATTATTAGAAAACAAATTCCAGCAGTGTGACCTGTTAGGCACAACAGTCACAACAGCCTCGGTGCTAACAGCTGGGGTACATTTAAAACTAGGTTGTGCTAAATATTAGAGTCTATGAAATATGTGGGAGTCCAGCACAGGCAGGGAGACTGCTGACCTGTGGGACGATGGAGGTCTGCAGAGATTTCCATTGGTCTTAGTCTTCTCTTCCATCCCTGACAACGTTTGAGTGTATTACTGTCCTGTCACGTGATTTGTTTCATAGCCCAAAGGGGACAGCTGAATTCCTTCTACAGCAACAATATTTTTTGTGATGCCAATGCCATGACCTTTATTCATGAAAAACAAAGTACAAATGGGGAAAGCAGGGTGGAGCTCTGTCAGAAATGTGATGTAAACAGCTGCAAAGACGTGGCTGTGATCCTCCAAAGCCATTTCCCACCAGGTAAGAATCAGAGCAACAAGCATTGCAAACACAGCAGAGATCCTACACGATATTTTGTTAAGCTAATGGCTTATATCTAAAACCAAGGTTTAATAAAAATTGCCAAATTGGACTTTCGGTCAGATTAGACAACAACATCAACAACAATAGCTTCCAAAGGATTTATGGAAACAAATTCCCATTCTAGGTATCTGCTGACATTTAAAAAAAGCCAGCCTGTTTTCTAGCATTTATGAAAGTAACATGAACAATTCAGCAGGAGAAGGGCTCCCATTTTGATGTGGAAACAGTCTCCACAGTACCCTTGAAAATTCATCCTGAGGCAAGTTTGAAATAATTCATGCTTTTGCTCTTATAAAAATATCTTCATGTTTAGAGCAAACAACTGTGATGCTGGTGGAGAATAGCAGAAATAGGACCTGTATTCAAACCTGTGTCTTACTGGGAGAACTGAGACCTTAGTCGCCCAGTAAGGAAGAGAAATTCAGGCAGAAACATTTACAAAGCTGCCAAGAGCTCCAGGGTGGCATGAATTCAGCTTGAGGGGAAAACCTGAGTTTATACCCGGTGGAGTGGGCATGTGGCAGTGTCCAGCACTCCAGCTAGAGATGGTGTCTGTGCCCTGAGGTCTGGCAGGAGAGTGGATGTGCCTCCATAAATGCCATACCCCCCTCCACATGGTTTTGCAGGACCTCCAGAGGAATTGGATGGAAAAGCTCCCAGGGGTCCACCACACCCTTCACTGCATGCCTCTGCTCAGTGATTTATTCAGCTCTGTCATCAAGCAATCCCAGGGCCTCACTGCTCCAGATAATGCCTGGTCACACACAGCTCTTTTGCCAGCTCCTCAAACCACACTGCCAGTGTCTCCCCACCCCCACCCCAGCACTCACTATGGGGCAACATGGACCAAGGGTGTCTTTGTGAGCACCAGGGCATCTCAAATCCACTTTGGCTGCTCCACGGGTCTCTGAGATGTGCTTCCCAAAGAAATGTGGGAGCCTAGGGACAAGTTTTCACGCCTCTCTCCATGAAATTAACAATTCCAACAGGCAAACATACAGGAGTAAAAATAAGAAAACTTCAGATCTTTGGCTGCTAGGCAGTAAGAGAAAATTGCTCAGTGCTACAGGCAGCCTGTGACCAACCGTGCACAAAGTATTAACCACTTGTGGCCCATTTAACGATCAGCAAATTCTAAGATTGGGCTTTGACACAAATCAGGGATGATTCACATTGACCGAAAAATTTTAGAGGCACAGCTCCGGATTTTTTGTGCTTCATATTGAGACTGTTCCACTCCCTCCCTTCTCCACATCCTCCTATGTAGAGACAACAAAGTAGGATTGCTCTGGCTGGGGGAGACAGGCTGGCTGTAAGGACACAACGCCGGGCTGGTATTATTGGCTGCTGGGCAGGGTAAAGCCACCTGGCCATATGCTGAACCCAGCCAGCACTTCCCTTTCTTGATTCATGGGACCTGTAGTGGGTATTTGGCAGGGAAAACAGGTCCATTATGGGGCAGTCTCAGCTGAATGCGTAGCTGCCAGACTGGAAGGATCCCAGTGTGATCTCCTGTGTTGGTGGATCTGAGTGAGGCAAACGTCCCAGTCGTTACTGGTTTGCTTTGTTTGAAGTGACAGCTGCACGGCCAAGTGGGGCAAAGAGGCTTCTGTGCGCTCCACTAACCTGAGCCCAAGGTGACTGGGAGAGTCCTGGGTAGCTTGAAGGAGATCTTACGAGCTCATGTTGTGTATTGCTTTACATTAATGCAGCTTTGTGATGACATGCTACTTTGCTTAGATGTGCATTTTAAATAAATTGCTAGCAAATTTCATTCATTTCATGTGAGGGGAAGATCAGACATATCTTTCCTCAAATGAATAGTAAATAACTCACAACTTTCAAAAAGCAAGGTACTTTCAAAACCAGTAAGGAGCCAAACACAAAAAGCGGTGGCTTTTCCTGAATCCTGCATTGTGTCTATCAGTCCTGTCAACTCTCCTTATTTCTGGTTGGGCTTATACAGAGAAGAAACTCAAAGAAGTTATACTGGGCGTTCAAGATGAAAGTTGGGAATGCAGCATGTATGCATTGGCCAGGCAGGGTGAGGCTGCCAGTGTGTGGGGTTTGGGGCATTTTTGTCTCCTTACCATTTGTGTTTGCTTGCTCCAGAGCCATGTGGTTCCCAGGGGTGTGTTGCTTCACAGCTCTGTCCCTCACTGCCAATCCTTTCTGCCAGAGGCCACACGCCAAAGGCCTGAAAAAGGTCAGAAAAGAAACTCCCCTCACTCCAGGTTCTCTTCTTCCTAAACAAGTCAGTCTTTCAGGAGGTGTGAAGGAAATGCCTTGTAAAAAATACCATTGTGAAAGCTGCCTCTAAACAATGTGGTGAACACACGCCCCATTAACGTATAGGAACAGGCAAGAAAACTCCCTAAAATTCTACCTTTCCTCATAACAACACCAAGTGAGTCACTCTGGCCTTGGGCCAGGTCAGGAGCTCGCTGCCCAGGAATCACTCGGATAAACTTTCCAAAAACTATATCTGCCCAGGTTGGGAAATAAGAGTCAGGTATCCCAAAAGGGAAGTGCAGGGAAGCTGCAGTGAATATTGCTGAATTTATTTTAGGCAGCAGAGATTCTGGCTGAAAGATCAGTTGAGAGCATGCCAAAGGCCCAGAAAAGGTGACTGCTTAGGGAGGCTCAAGGTCACCCAAGCCTGCAAGCTGCTGGCCTCTCTTCAGTGACATTGCTGCCCTATGGAGCAACGTGCTGCCACGGAGGTGAAAGCTGAGGCATTCTCCTCGGAGCACGTGGGCAATGCTTAAAGTGTTTTGTGCCCAGGCTGTGCCAGAGGACGGCAGCTATGGATGTGCCAGGAGCTGTCTGAACCACCCTAACTGGGTAGTACAGTGGATGCTCCTATGTCACTCTGACAGTGAAAAGTGAAGCTCCCAAAGCCAGCTCTGCTTCCCCTGCCACCAGATGCAAGCAATTTGTTTTGCATTTGGACTGGTAGTCCGGAAAACCAAAGCGCTGTGTTTTTAAGTTTATGTTACGTGTTTGCTTTCCAGTTTTGTTAATTAAAATCATGTAAGTGTATGAGCAGTTACCGAATAGCTTGCAGGGTTTATTTGAAATTCTCTAATTCTTTTTGGATGCTCAAGCATTTGATGCCCTTTCTCTGCTTTCAGTGCATTAATTCATCTAGTTAGAAGCTCTATCTTTCTGAACTGGTAAAAACATACAGTGGGAAATGGTTTTGTTTCTTACGGTATTGTCTCTTAGTGTTTGCCTTCACCTGTCGATGTAATTTGTTTAGAAAAAAATAGGTACTTTAAGGTAATTTTTTATACACTCTTCATAAGTGTTTCACCATCACTTAGAGAGGGAAGGGAGAAGAAGGACCCATAAGCAAATAAAAAGGAATTTGGGCATGTATGAATTCACTTGAGCGATCACTCTTCTTCCTCTTCGGTGAGTCTAATCCATCATCTTGTCTGGATCAGTCATGTAAGTTGAGAGGGCTCAACTGCATCACTGAGCTCACCACCATAAATTTCTGGACTATTTTCCACTGTGATGCCCACTGTCACCTGGGCTGTGGTCAGTCCAAGCCTGCCCAGTTTGGTGACCAGCTCCAAATGGAAATGGAAGTGGTTCTGTGTGGCAGCCTCAGGCCCTGATGACCTTTTGTTACTTTCAGTGGGTCTGCCCCAGCTTCTTTCCAATCTCCTAGCCTACATCTCTAAGACTTCCCAGCTTTCATACTACCCTTGCAGTGCCTGTGTAACCATGTTGTCTTTTTAGGAGCTATATCGCTCATGAGGCTTAGGAAATCTCCCTGCAGGCCACACAGGAGCAGAGTAGGTAGCTGCAGCATGTTGGGTATGTTATTAGCAGGGAAAGAGGCACATTCAAAATGTGCATTGTCTCCAAGCAGGCCTTGTGCTCCTGGAGTAGTGCTAACAGAGGACTTGCTCCGCTGAGGAAATATCACTTCAACTGCCCAGACCTGAACCTTTACTTTAAGGACTGAAAATGTTAAGTGTGGACATGTGAAAGGACATGCCAACGTAAGCAGGATTTACTTTGGTCTGCAGACAAAGCTCTGAGTAGCACAGCAAAGCACGTAAGTGCTTCTTTCATGCAAGAGTGAGTATCACCTTAACTCAGAAGTGCCTTTCTATGCAAATCTCAAACTGTTCTGCATTGTGTCAAATAATGACTCCAGAATTAGATCCAACAAGATGACATTTTTTTTGCAGCAAGTACATTCAGAGACTTAGCCTTTTCAGGGCTTGTAACTTCGTTATTAATAGTATCATTTGCCTTCTTTTGGAAAATTGAATTCACGTGATAAGAAGGAACTTCATGTATCAAATTCTGATGCAGAAGTTCTAGTATGAGTGCTTTTTTAAAATACAGAAGTGGAAAATGCAGGTTATATGGTAGAAGATTATTTTCTTTTGGTTTTTTTTTTTGTTTTTTTAAAAAATTTATATGATGAAGCCAGCCAAGAACAATGCCAGCATTAAAACAATCCATTACCTGTTGATCTTGTCCCATTTTTGGCAAATTTAGGCAGGCATTGCAAGATTTTATAAGAACTATTATGTAATAGTTAGCTCAGGCAAAAAAAAAAAAAAAAATGATTAAAAGAGATAAGTTACCATACATCTAGTACTAGGTAAGCGGATTAAAAAGAAAAAAAAAATTGGGAAGTGCAATAATTGGATTTACTAATGTCACATAAAATAAAAAGATGAGCCCAAATCTGGATTTTTGCACAGGGCAAGTGCCGCAGAATGTTCCTTAGGGAACAATCCTCTATTGGCAAAGCGTGGTTGAACAGAACAAACAAATCTTTTTTGTCTTTAATTGTTGTGATTCTGTTTAAAAATTACAGGATGACAATTTTGGCATGTGGAATGCAATTGTGAAAGAAAATGGGTTTCCTGAATTTTCGATCATTGACTAAAATCCACACACAGACTGGCTATTTTAATTTAAGGAAAAAGGATTTTGTTTCTTTATCCCGTTACATAACACTGGATCTATTCTCCCTTGAACACACAAGTATGTTTATCATTAATCTTAAAGGGAAACAGTCATCCTTCAAAATCTTTTCTGAATTTTTATCTTTTTTGTTTTAAAGTATGATCCCAAATGACTGGATATGAATTGAAGATGAAAGCACGGTGTTTATTTTTTTTAATTAGATTACTTTAACTTCATTTATGAATAGTTCCTTTACTGTTCTTCCCAATAGCAACAGTGGAGAAAAAAACACATTGGTTTAGAAGTGATTTCAAAAATGCAAAACATACGGTTCATAAAGCATCCATCGGGAGACAGAATACCTGTTATTAGTTTGTAGCTCATTTTTATGAAACTGGCTAGCTTTCAGTTTGGAGATATTCTTTAGTAATACCTATATTTTTCATTCTATAGTGCATTCCTTTCGAGGGCTTTAAATTACTCAGGAGTTCTTGAAAATCCTAGTGAAAACCCTTAGATATATGAGAGGTTTTTATTTCCAGGTAGCTGACTGTCAATTAACTTGAGACACTTCGTTTTTTCCAGAAGCCTGTGTGACCACTTTTGTTCCAGGCTGTTTGGTTCCACTGGATTTGCCCCTTGCTTTAGGAATCAGGTGAAGGAACAGGCATTTCTAAACTTGACTGGTGTTCGGAAAGGACCCACTCCAGCCTTTCAGACCTGCTAAGTGCCTCAAGTTAATATGTAATTAGCTTGATGTAAGGAAAGGACCAGTGGAGACAATCCCATAATGGCTAGACAGTCTCAAATATAAGCTAAATAGGCCACCCATAGCATTAAAATCAGAGAATTTAATGCCAGTGGGGCTACTTTTCAAGAAGACCTGTGGGTTTCAGTTTTGTATTTGACTTGTAAACTGGGTGTGGGTCTCCATCACTGACAGGTTCACATGATGGGGACTGTACCAGAAACACAGGTCCTATTTTGATTTCTGTTTGATATCTTATTTATATATGATTTAAATGGATAAACTAAAAAAAACCAAAACTCTAACTGTCCAGGCCATAATTTCATCCAAAATAAACATAGACTAAAACTACCGCAACTTAGTGGATTGTGTGGATTAGTGGGATATCCTGGTATGTACTAGCAATAGCAACGATGTTATTCCCTGATTTAGTAATGCTTAAAATCTGCAATCCAGAGTCACTGCATGATGAGCAAATCCCTTACAAAATCTGCCTCCTTTTTTCAAGCTCAGTATCCTTTGCTATAGAGGGAAACCCCGAAGGTTGCCCTATACAGCTTTGTATAGAAAATCTGTGTTTGGAGGCTCATTAATGCGATGGACTTACTGAGATCATATTTTCACCATTCTTGTTTATACCCTTCTTTACAGACAATGTTGTCCACTTGTCTCCTAGATTTCTGCTGGACTTCCAACCTGGATAAATTTTGCCTTTTTTATTTTAATGTTTTTATATAAAATCTTCTCAATCCCTGCAAAACCACCTCCTTGTTCTTGCCCTGCTTTAGTCTTGAGCCCATGAAACATCATGTTCCCTTTAGCAGCCACACATTGAAAAGAAACAAGTTTTTCTCCTGAAAAAGGAAGAAATGTTAAATCCGTTTTGTTTTTTAAATGAACAAGAATTTGCTGATGAACATATTTTAGATCCTGGTGTGATATCCCTCCCTCCATCCACTTCACCTGATAGAAACCTGATGTAACTCTGCCATATGTTGGTGTTAATATGCATCCATCTGCAAAATTAGGCACTTGCATCCCTGCCCCCTGAGACCTCTTTTACAGGATGCAAATACAGTGAATCTCTTCTGGCTTTCATGCCCTCTTGGTAGATTTCCACACGTTGTAGCCAAGCTGGGGATTTGGCCCGGTGTCTTTTTTAAACCCTGTGACCCAGACGTGGAGATTAAAAAAGAGTTCTGTTATTGGATTAAACAGATACAAGAGGCGCTCACTGTATCAGCATCCAACACCTTGAAACTCCAGAAAGCAGCTCAGCATGTCAACGGCAAAAATTGTCTCTAAGGAAGAGGGAAAACACAAAGGAGAGTGATTGCTAACCTGTGCCTTCGGCTGGGGTGCAAAAACCTGCTGCTCTGCAGCCACAGGGATGTGATATTCTGCTTTCTATGGCATCGTAGTACTGGATGCCCTCGAGATCTGGCATACAAGTCATTTGAACTACACCTTCCTGCAGCCAGGGTGATTTTGGCCTCTCTTAGGTACATCTGGGTTAATGCCTTCGTGGTGGGGTTTTTAAGGGGTTAGGCTTGATTACGCTATGAGTGGCACTAGCGCACATTGAAATTAATAGACCGGCGGAAGTAAAAATACTAATAGATTAAAGCCAGACCTACAGGAAAAGGATAGTAATTTCAGACACCATATATATGCTTAATATTATACACATGCTTAGGCTTTGTAATTTGGGCTCTAACTTGTGATTTTGGTTACATAAGAGAGCCAGAGGAGCCAGAGGCATTAGTGCTGCCGTATGCTGCTGCAGCTGAAGGCAGTTCCCCCAAATATTCATCAGGCACGTTCTCAGAAGTTGTGCCGTCTCATAATGAAACAGCAGACAGCGATGCATATATTTATGACACAAAAGGACTAATTATTATTATTATTATTCCGCTTAGTTCCAGGTACTGTTTATATGCCTCTGACTTCAAAACAGCTTTGGCTGTTGGCTTTTTCCTCCAAACGTTGGTGTTTTTTTTAAACACAGAGAGCAACCATGTGCTTTGTGTGGCTGGCTTTTCTTTTAATGAGCGAAGAGCAACAGAACAACGGAGAGCCAGAGACAGAAAATACAGGCTTTGATTCCTCTAGAGAACTTGAGCAAAATATTCCACTGCTGTCAGTGGTACAGCTGTGCTGGCAGGATCCTTAGCACAGATGAGGCTCCAGCCGCTACTTACATTTCACTGATCTGACTGCCCATTCCTAATCTGCATTGAGGCATCTTCTCTGTGACTGAACAAGTGCCTGCGCCAGTGTGAAATGATTTGCTTCGTTCCCTAGTGTGGTCAGAGCCGCCTGTGTCTGTGGTCCCTCGTGGAGTCTCACAAAATGCTTCAGCGAAGGTTGCCTATGAATCTCAAGCTGCAGTACAATAGAAACCTGACTCAGAAGACGTAGGTGGCAGCATGCACTACATCATGTTTAAACCAGGCTGTTTAGTTGGAGATATGTCACCAATTAGCTGCATATATCATATACCTGTATCTATTTTCCAGTTAAGAGACTTACTCACTTTGCAAATCAGACTCAGATACTGGAAAATCACAGGGCACTGGAGTCGGGAAACATCACTTGCGTGACTGTGGCACGCTGTATTTGGCTTATTGTACTGCCAGCAAGGAGCGTGCAGAAGAGGTGCAGCTCTCAGGACTTTTGGGACATCAGCCTTTTCTAGAGACCTCCCTGGAGGCTGTGGTGATGGAATTTGATCCCTCTGCAGCTTATGCATAGGTGATGGACTACAAAGGTGTGTTGCCCAGTGACTAGTTTGCGGTGTGGGAAGGTAGGGTCTTGTGTCTGGGAAAGCAGGGCTGTGGGGACTGTTGACTCTTTTGGTCCATCTCTGCTGTTCCCAGTGCAAGGTTAGCACCGCAGGACTTCTGCAAAACACAAATGGCCAAAAATCTCCTTTTCCCTGCTACTCAGCCCCCACAATACAAAGGTTATTTTGCAGTACAGAGGATCTTACTAAGCCTTCAGCAGGGGATGTGTGAAAATGCCTGGTGAGTCTGTATGCTGCTGTATCCTTCCTTCCATTACCAGAACTAGAGATGTGGGTAGGAAAGCAAAGACGTATTTGAGTCATATACCCGTTCGCTTGCAGGAGAAAACGTTTTCAGTGCAATGAAACCCAGTGGAGGACAACACGTTGCCCTGTTCATTTGTCCTGTCGATTGGCCCGGCCGTACTTTGTTCTCCGGCTGTGAACTGGGCAGACCGGTGCCGAGAATTGCTCTTTTGGGAGGAGACAGAGCAGAGCAGAGATCCCGGTCTCCCAGGCACCTGCCAGGCCACGCTCCCTTCTGTTTCCTCTCCCAGCACGAGACGGCTGCTGAGACCAAATGCCCCAAAAACCTGTCCGAGCGACTTCGGGTCCAGTCCGAGCCCTCAGTCCGAGCCCTCAGCCACCTTCCCGGGCGGAAAAGTGGCCACGGAGGAGCAATGCCGGAGCCAGGGCACAGGGACGGGCAGCGCCGGTGGCAACGCTGTGGGATGCTTTGTCTGCGAGAAAGGCGCTCTTTGTGTAAAGATAAAAAATAATAATTAAGAAAAAATGTGCAGGAATCAAAAATAG
>VWZK01009072.1:295993-349885 GCA_013396935.1 Baryphthengus martii | reverse complement strand
CGCCCAGCGGAGCCGAGCCGAACCGGGCCGGGCCGGGGGTGGCGGCGGCAGCGGCATTCTCCTCCCTTTGTCCACGCCGCCTCGGGGTGCTCCCGGGCGCGCTTTCTCTCCCCCCCTCTCCATTTATTTATTTTTTCATTCTTCGTCTTTCAACCTCCCTTCTCCCCAGCTGTCTTATTACCCCTGCGCGGTTTTTTCCCTCCCCCAGCGGTTATTTTCATCCTCCCCCCACACACCCCCGCCTTGTGTTAACTTTATTTCACGATAACAGTTTGCAGCAATTACCCACTTGCTGGCGGCCCTCCAGCACATCTATGGAGCACCGCTTCTCCCCGGCTATTTTTGCTCTTTTTTCTGTCGCCTTGCCACCCCTCCCCGCTGTATTTTTTTCTGGCTGCCGTGCGCTAACCTCAAGTGAAGAGGCTGCTTCATCTGATGCTAATGGGCCTACCTGACGAGTAATATTGCTGCCGCTTCTTCGTCGTTTTCCTTTTATTTTGTTGATTCTTGGCGTGCTGAAATCAAAGTTTTGACTGGGGCTTGGAAATAAGATGCAGGGACTGCACAGGGCAGGTTACCGAGCTCAGCTTGGTGCAAAGAGGTGATAATTCTGGGTTCGTCTTGGGGTAACTTGCATCAAAAATTCAGTCGCTGGCGTTAAGATAAAGAATGCCTATCTCTGTCTGATATTGTAACAGGCGGCACGTGGGAGGACTCACAAGCTTTCCTTATAAGAACATGGGAGAATTTATTTAACACAGGCGAAGAAGTGTACAGAGTATGTATTATTTATGAAACAGAAGGCAAGCTGGGTTTTCCTTAGGCAGCTTTGAGCGTGGCAAAACTTTGTATTTAGAAAATGTGAAAGATGATTTCTGCTCTTTAATATGAGCTGCATTTAAAGGAAAGTACCAGTGAAAAACAGTGTTGGGAGAAGATCCAGATAAACACGAAGAAATACAACCCCACGCGTATTCCAGCACAGTTTGTGCCAAGGTGTAAAGATGGAGGTTTTTGGTTAGTTCCCATTTTTTTAACCGTATTGGGAAAGGCATTAGGAAAATGTGCCTAGAGGAGCTGGTTACGTTGATAGTGCTATTTTGGTAACTGCAATTTTTTTTTTTTTTCATTGCTCTCGTGTCACAATGTTTCAAGTTTTGGACTAGCAAAAAAAGTGAGGCAGCCCTGATGGAGGGACATGTCATCAACTGAGTAATTCAGAGCTCAGATGACAGTTGCTACCGGTTTAGATTTTATGGCTTTAGGTTTGAGGGTAAATCAGCCCGTTAAAACCTGCCGCTGTGGAATTTGGAGGGGAGAGGCTTTGGTCAAAACCCCGATGGTTGTTGACAGCTGGATGTTTACCTCTGGGTCTGCATTTGGGCGGGTTGACTGCTTTTTGGCATTGCTTACCTTTGCACGAGTGTTACGGAAAGATTCCCCTGAAGGTTGCTGGGGTTTTTTTTTTAAAGCACGACGCGTGAGAGCTGAGGCAGCCGGCAGCACGATGATGTCCCTCGCCCATAGTGAGTCGAGGCTGAAGCACGAGTGTCTTTGTTGCCCTGGTTAAACTGACACTGGAAACTTTATTTTTGGCACTTCAAATATAACATCGTCGTGTTTCCTTTTCAACTGCCTCTTCTTTATTTTATTTTTTTTCCCCTCTTCTCTTTCTTTGCCTACGTCTCACCTTCTCTGTCCCTTCCTCTTCGCACCTCTTGGGCTGCTTTGACGTTGCACCCACTGGAGGGCGACAGACACCTTCCCTCGCCCTGGGGTCCCGGGGCTGCCCCGCGGGGGGCGGAACCCAGACCCCCGGGCCGGCCGAGAAGGGAAAGGCCGCTTCTTGATGTAACTCATTAACCTGCTGCTTTTACCGTGTGGGGTTAGGCTTATTTTCTGTCATACTTTGCAAAAAGCGGACGATTGCAGATGGCGCTGTGATATTTGGAGGTACTGAGAAGGTGATTGCGTGCTTGGGGGTGCTAGAGCAGAATCCTGGGGTTATTTTCTTTGTTCGTTTAGAGGTCTTGGTCCTGAAACCCAGCAGAAATTTGAAATGTTTCAAAGACTAGCGGTTTTTATTTTCTTTTACTTTGCTGTAACCAGGTGTAAAATTTGGCACACTACTTTTTGTGGGTAATAGCTAATTTGTAGCTTTGGGGTGGGTTGCTTGGGGGTTTCTTAAGTGTCAGAGATGAAATACTGGGACGGTGTCAGGAGGCTTCACTCTGTGTGAAGTACTATATGAAAAGAGGTGCAACATTGCCCTGGAAAGACACTTTGGGTTGACTTACCTTTGCTCCACAGTGCCAGGGAAACTGCCGGTACCAAAGCACGGTTCTGTTTGTAAAACCTCAGTGAGAATCTCGTCTTGCAGCTAATCATTGCAAATATTTCAACAAGTTTACCTTAAATCGATACTCTGCCTAACCAAGACCGAGCTATATCTTAGTGGCTTCTAGACAAGTCCCGTGGGCTGGGTATTTCCTAAGAGGCACGAGCCTTTCAGAAGGCCACCATGTTTCCCAGGCAGTGATGCTCCCAGGATTTTTATTAGTGCACCTCAGGACTCGGCAGCAACCTCCTATTATTTTCATTTTATCCCTTCTAGGCTTTCCAGTGCACCAATGGGCAATGGGACAACATTACCCATTCTACCAGTAATGGGAGTCTCTGCAGTGGTGCCCTAACCCAGGCTTTTAATCATGCTGGCAAACTACTCTGAAAAGATTATGCTGATTTGTTTCTTTTAAATTTAACCATATTACAACACACAAAAATAGATGGGAAAGCCATGGTAGTAAAAGCCTTTTGCATGTAATGCTTATTTGATTGGTTGTACTAATAAATTGTAGATCATTTAAGAAGTGCAGCCTTGAATAGATTACCCAGTAGGATTAGCGCCTTCGACTTCTTCTCATCACTAACTTAATTTACGTGACAAGAATGGATCAGGGCTATGTGTTTTTAAAGTAACCCTCATTCCAGTCCTCTTAAGTGTTCTGTATGCAGAACTCGTTTATTCTAATGCCACTCTGGGGTGGCTGCTTGTGGAATTGAGTCCTTGGCATTTGGAAGAAAAACGTGAGGATGAAAATGCAGTGATTTAATATATTTTGAATTTCTTCCAAACATGCTTATTTACTTGAATCCTCAGCTGCTGTTGTGCCATGGATTTAATTGATTTGTGCTAGCTGAGTATCATCCCAAGGCACGTAAACTCTAGGCAACACCCTTTAAATTGCTTACAGAGTACCTAACATTGATATAAGAAAATGTGGTAGAAATTAAGTGAAACTGCCACTCTTTGTTGCCTTTTTTTTTCCCCTCTAAAAACTGCCATTGGAAGGGCCACTGTGCTGTCAGTCTGTGACTGAGAAACTGTGGCTGGCATCCTATAGCATCTTCTGTATTTATATCAGTATCTTTTTTTTTTTCAATATGTCTAGAGTTCCACCACCAAAAAGTCTCTCAGTGCCTACCCTACACCCTGCTCCAAGAGCATCCACCAAACCCACCAGCTAGGTTGGTGGAAGGAGAGCAGGAATCAAATCCACATCCTGCCAGAGAGCCTTAGGTGGGAGGCACAGGGCGGCAGGAGGTTGTCTGTTAAGACCCATGGGCTGTTGGGAAGGCTCGTGCATTTTAGCAGTTACTGGGTTTCCTGTTGTGGTTCTCTGTCTCCCAGAATGGTCACAGCCTCGAACGCCCCGGCTGCCTGACCTGGGTTTGAATGCAGTTGGTGCCTGAGCACTGGCATGGAAAAGCAATTACACTGTGCCAAAACACAGCAGGAGTGTCCTGCTTTAGGGTGTTGTAGGTAGGCTGCCTGTAGGTAGGTAGGAGAGCGACCCATACAGTGAGGAATGGGGTTATCAGCAAGCTGGAATGTAGTTAAAAGTTCATCCTTTTTTTGCTTCAGATCACATCACATTTGCATTTTATTTCACTACTGCAGTGTAATTTTCTTGCTCTTGAGACAGATACAGTCAAATTTTGTGTAATGTTTAACACAGGATAAAACAAGTGAGAAATGGTCGTTTATTTTGACATTGGTACAACATTCAGTGTCTTGATGTTCTTCAAATATAAGTTCATCCTGATGAAATTCAGAAAACACTATGCATGCTAAGATTTAAAGATGTCTGACTTACCTTGTTAGCACCCATTTTTTTCCTTTAAAATATTTTTTTGCCTTTTCTTTTTATTTGTTTTTTTCAAACAGGAAGAGAAAATTCATTCAAGAGAGACTCTTCTTCATGTAAGTGTTGTTTATGCTTATTTATGAAATTACAGAAGGGTGATAAAGCTCATTAAAACATTCAAATACTGAACATTTACCATCTGTTTATAGAAATCAAGTATAGAGCACGTAAAAATAGGCTGCAGTTATACAGTAATAATGCTCAGCAATTGTTACCTTAAGTCCATCTGTGCAGTTTTTCTATGCGTATCGCTGCAGAATTTAGAAATCATTGCAAAGCACTTTGCAGACATTTAAGCAGCATGCCTGTAAAGTTGGTGTGTAAATCCTGAAGGGATAATGTCAAAGTAGTTTGCCCAAAGCAGAGGAGACCTGTAAGTGAGAGCTCATTTTAGCACCCCAGAGTCCTTGATTCCCAGTCCCTGTGACAAGAGTCAGCTTCTCTGCCTTGGATCCTACAAAATCCAAGTTCTGCCTGTAGAGCCCTTTGTTTGCGTGCATGTGTACTAGTGTGTGCATGTATACGTGTGGGTAAGAGAGAGTGTTTATACAAGTATTTGGCCTCAGATGGCCTGTAGGTATTTCAGGCCTTTTCTACAACCTGTGCTGATACCCATTAAAATAAGAGTAGGTGCCACCAGTAACTGGTGAACGCTGTTGCAAATGTTTTGTGAAAGCATTTGGCTCCAGACTGACTGCTCGGTCTGGGTGAGCCCGGTCCAGTATTCTTCACGGGATCAAGAAAACTGCATGTCGTACAAATACAGAAGTATTTTTTTATTTTTTTTAATTTTCCATACCATCTAGTGACCTGGTTTGCTTGCCGATCTCAGATTTGAAAACTCTTGAGTAGTATAGGAAGCTCTGCTCTGGTATCTCTTTCTAGTAGATAAGTCTGATTAAGTGTTTTAAAGGGGCTGCATAGATGAAGACTCTCATTGCCTTAATGCAAGTTTAGCTTAGCAAGGAAAATGACCGCATTGTTCCCAATGCAGGGTCTGCTTTGCATAACTTCCAAGCATGTACTGCATCCAGTGGCATGGCAAGCCCACGAGCGCTCACCTCAGGCTGATCTCCCATAAGTCAACTTGTTTGGTTTTTGTTTTTTTTTTTAAAATAACATAATATCTCAGAATTGCGGCACTCCATTATGCTTGCGTAGCAACCGCTGGTTAATATGTAGCCAAACGCCGTGTGGTAACAAATGTTTTTTTGCTATTGTTGAGCTGGAATGTTAGTTCAGCTTCTAGATAAAAGTGGCTTGCGCAAGGCGCCCCGGTAGACCATGATTTCTGTGGCTTGTACCGTAGTTCTGTAGGCAGCCGTGTTCTGCTCTTCCTCTCCCGTGCTTCCCTTCATCTTCTATATGAGCGAGGGGTGGGCTTAGGTGAAGGCGAGGAACGGGCAGCCCTTTGCATCCCACAAAGCACCAGCGTGGGGTTTATATTAAGATCATTGCTAGTCAAGCATCTGTTGAAAACACTCTTTATTCCGGCTGTTTCTAGTAGAAATGTTCTAAGATGCTTTATTTAATAGCTTTAAACCACAAGTGTTCTTTGGCTGGTTTTATGGATAGCATAATACAATCTTACAAGAGAAAGCAAAAAAGCTAATAGTATGTGAAGGATACCCCTCCGCAAAGGCTTAAAGAATCATCCTTCCCTGCAGCTGGAATCCTAGCTGAGACTAGCTTAAAAGTTTGTATCTTTGAGAAGGTACATCATCATTTTTAAAAGGTAACAGAGAATGAAAAATTCCAGAAGACTTTTGATTATGACATTTTCAGCATTTGTATCTCATTAGTATTTCATTCTAGTGTAGGAAATTTGAATCTCTTGAAAAGCCTGTGAAGCACATGCTTCCCAGAGATTTGAAATGTGAAATACCACCTTCAAGGGAAGAAGCTCCCAAACAGAGAAGAACGCAAACAGAACGCAGACAGCAGTGACTCTATGGTGTCTGGAAACTGCCGAATAAGCGAGCAGCACAGATCTTAAGAATTTTGTCTGCAGATTTCAGTATCACAAGCACGTAATTGGGAGTTTCCTAAGTCCAATACATGTACTCCAAAATGAATGAGTAATGAAAAGTTTGTGGTCCAGAGGCCATTTGCGGTGCAGCCTTCCATCACCTGCTGTGGCTTTTCAACAGCTAACGGCAAGCTTTGAGCAGCAGAGCCTCTTTGTTCTGGTTCTGTGCATGAAAAATCATGACTTTGACTCGATAACTCTATTTGTGCCTGCCTGTGCATTGGCTCCCCTTGACTTCTTCAACTGTGAGTTTCCAAAAGAGAGTTAAACGCCAGAGGTGGGAATAGCGAGGCTGTAGCAAACTGGCAGGATCATGAAGCATCCAGGACAGGGACCTCTCCCAGGCCTAGTTCAGAGGAGGTCGACTCCTGTGGCAGTGAATGCTCAGTGGGGATTAACCTCTCAGGACTGTGACTTGGACCAGTCACCATGACAGGAGGTGACCACGTTGAGAAAGGACTCTTTGACAGTAACCAGCCATATGTAGTTGTAATGATAAGAAAGGTACCGTCTTATTGTAGTCACTTTGCGACAAATACTACCACAATTCATTACTTTCCATCAGTGCCTCATCCTATGGAGGAATCACCACTGCCCATCTACATTGAGGAGGGGACAGAAGTCCCGATTGGTGAGTGCAGTTGGGATGGGATATGTTTAAGGGGGGGTATAACGGTTCTTGGGTTTTATATTCCTCACTTTTGTGTGTACCCATGTGTCATTGAAAATTGTAAGGCCTGTTGCAAATGTTTTGGGATTTTTATTTTATTTTGTTAATGCAAGTGTATTTTAGAGCTCCTGAGGATTGTTAAATACTGCTAGTGTTGGTTTTCAGCTAATCATAAATCAAAGTACCTAATTTATACAATGGCATTGAAACCTTCCATGCAGGATCTCTTAACACAAGGCTGGGAAAGACCCTGAGTATCAGAAGAGGTGGTTCCCACTTCAACCTTTGACCTCGATGTTGAGATACTCAGAATAATCTGCCGGCTGGGTCAGCAATTTTTGTCTTGCTGACACCATCCTCCCTGGCACCCAGCAGACTCGTGTCGCACACACCACTGAATAGCCAGAACAGAGTTAGAGAGGTTTGCTGTTACCAGCACTGCACATTGGAGTGCCACACATCCCCATTTCCGAGTTCTAGTGTGGATGTATTGTCGCTACATGGAGATATATATATATATATATAGGTATATATATATAGGTTGGGGGGGGGGTGCTGGTGGTTTTTTTTCTGTTGTTGTTGGTTTTGTGTTGGGTTTTTTTGTGTGGTTTTATCTGAATAGAGAAGCAGTCTTTCAGATAACCCATAAAGAAAGAGATTGAAAGTTCAGTAAGTTGGACTGTGGTGATCTCTTTGGACTGTAGAAAGCTATAACTGCAGCATTTCCCAGAGCCCCCTCCTTGTTCAGCCTGTTCTCAGTTGCATATAATAAGTATGCCTTGGGTACCACCTTGGGAGCCTGCCCTGCTGAGCAGATGTGTCTCTTCAAATAACTTTTTCTTATTATAAATCCTGAATTTTTCCATGCCTAAATTCAAGCAATTGCTTCTTGTTCTACTATCTTTTGAGCTAGATTAATTACCTTCCTCTACACATAGTACCTTGAAGGTATTTATAGCTGGATCTCAGCCCAGGAGTCTTCTCATTTATAGACCATATTAATTTAGCTCTCTTACTCTCTCCTTTAGATCATTTTTATTGTCCTTATTTGTATTTCCTTTAATTTTTCTATCTCTTTTCTAATCTGTGGAGACTTGGGCAGCGCCTACTATAGCCACTGTGATTGTTTTGACATAGCATTATTCTTTAGATTTCCATATCATCCCTTCATATGTACACATCCAGAAATAGCTTAGCCTTTGACTCTTCTCCTGCACCATTCATTAGCATCACACAGAGAAATTCTATTACTAGCAATCACCTTTAGGTCCTTTTTGGATTCACACTTTGCAGTTAGCTGCTCCTCAGGCAATATCACTGTTCTCCTGATATGTAGGGCTTTATTCTTCCTAGCACTAAACCCCCATCCCATTACATGCCATTTGCTTATTTTACGCAGGAATGATTTGAGACAGTATGCCTATGTATTTTTTTTTAATGCCCTGGGATTTTATCATTTATGTAGAAGTTTTTACTCTTTTATCATATATAGAGCAAAGAAGTACTTACAATTTTATATTTTATATTACAACTATCTTCTGCACATTACTCCAGACTCCTTTCCCAGCTCCATCATCCTTGTTTGCATATCTTCCCTAACTTTTTCTTCCTCATGTTATGAAAGTTCATAATGTAAAAACTGACAGGTTTAGCCTTCTCCTTGCCTTCATTTTGTACTTTTTCTTATTATACAGTTAGCATATTGTTGCTGTATCTCTTCTATGCATGGCACAATGTGGTCTTTCCCACAACAAATCATCTTTTCCTCGCCTCTTCCATCAGCCGAACGTCTGCTCCGCGTCAGTCTCTCTTGTAGAACTGTTAAGGCTAAGTTCTGTCATGGCCCTGGGTATTTAATCTTCTTTTTCCCACTGCACTGAGAAAACCTGTACTGCCAGGATGGTGGCACCCGTACCAAGAAAAGTACTGTAAGACAAATGAATCACAAAACTGACCAAACAACAAAAATCCCCTAGGAGTGAAAAGTTTTTTAGAGGATGTTTGTCCAGTGCTGTCATGAAGCAGAATTGTTGGGTCAGGCTCTTAAATGCAGCAGTAGCTGTGAAATGGCCGAATTGGGTTGGGGAGGGCATCGTGTTTACTTATTTAAAATAAGTATCTGGACTGTCAATGCAGAAAGCTGTGGTTGAGTGGGAATGAGTGGACAAACATGAGAGCAAACCACAAGCTCTGAAGCTCTGAATTTGGTATTTGAATGCCTGATGTGAATCAGGGCTTTTCTAATAGTTGTATGCAGTATAAATCATCAAGCTAGGAAGTCAGCTGCAAAATTCTGATCTAGGCCTGGGTCTCAGTTTTGGTCCTACTTTCCATTGAGCTCACCAGTGTGATCCAGATCCGGGGTGCCCATTTTCACCTGTATAGACCAGAATAGGAATAAAACCAAGTCCTATCTGAGTTTAGGTTGAAGAGGAATAACAGATAGTGCAATTATTAAAACAATTCAGCACAACCATCGTTTACTTATAAAACATTGTCTGGAAAACTTAGATTCTTTCTTCGTCTAAAACACATAGCTCATTCTGTACTGGCTCAAGGCTGACTGGTGGTGGTAGATCACTTTGTAGCTTCTGTATTTATTTTTGAAAAATAGAGAAATCAGTAGGTTCTTTCAGAGTCTAAATTTAACAACGTTAATTATTTCAAGCAATTTAGAAAGGAAGATAAATCTCACTTGTTTATTACAGCTGCTTCATGAAAACAGCAGCTACAAATAATACCCTATAATGAAAACCTAGCTAACACTGTCATGAATTAACCAAGAGAACCAGTGTATGGGATCTGGACAAAGGCGGCATTTCTTTCTCTGAAGGGAGGGTCTTTGTGTTGAGGAGAAGGTGGTGATTACCTCAATGCTGATTTTATCTGCTTGGGTGAAATGCAGACAGACATTTCTGCATAGATGAATAAGACATTTGATGGGAAAAAGGTCTGAGCTCTACTTAATTTTTAGGTACTTTTGCTCTTTTTCGAGTGTGTTCCTAGAGGAAGGTAGGTAAGAAAGATGCAACAGACGTGTTAATAAAGCAAAGATATTTCTGAGGAGATGGAGAGTATTTTGTGAGTGCTAGCAAACAATCTACAGAGTAACAATAAAAGAGCGCAGATCAGACCCTGGCAGTCTTGGTTCAGACATAGTTTCAACTGTCTTCCACACAATTGCACAATTCAGGAGATTCAAGGTAAGGAAATAGGCAGAGCAGGTCATTATTCACCATTGTCATTGATGCTAAGGTCATGGCCTTATTCCCTGATCACCATTTGGAACTTGTTGTGTAAGCACTAAAGAAAACACCTGAGGCCACACAGTCCAAATTTACATTTTTATAAAACAAAAACCCAGGAACAAAATATTTGTATTGGCAGTCATAGTATTTGGTCCATACAGAACACCACCGAGGGAGTAATTGTCTCCTCAGAGACCAGGGAGCAATAGAGCTGTAGGCTAAGATGTTTGTTTGTTTTTCCTTCCAGGTCACATTTTGAGATGTATTGTTTAATGCCTGTGAAATTAGCTGCAAAGACCTACAAAATCAGGATCTAATTCTCAACTGATTTACGGCAGTGTAGCTTTGTTGATTCCAGTAGCATTGCTATTGCTTTATCGTTGTGTAAACAGTATCAAAGTCAGACCCCCTTTTCCAGGAATTGGTCGTGCTGACCTTGAAACTCATTGCACTTCTGTAGCTTTGAGCCCTTACATGGGCAAAATCCCGGTGGTTCAGTTCTTACTCATCTGATCCACTTTTGCTAATGAATAGCACTGGCTTCAGAGGACTTGTGTCAAGCAAGTGTTAGGTAGACCTTGCCTATATAGGAGTTGTTCATTAAATCATCTTGGTATGATGGAAAGCTCCGTTAGAACTCTGAAGTCATAATCTCTTGGTAGTACTCACAAGTTACAGTATAACCAGGGCTAATTTGAGTAATTTTGATTGCGGGAGAAAACTGTTTCTGTAATCACACACAATTTCTTCTGCCACTGCCTGATCCCTACTTTTAAATGTCCCTCATGCTTTATTGATGATAAAAAGATGGATTTTCAGTCCATTCCTGCTCTTGGACAGACTCACTGGAAGACAGATGCTTTGTTATTTTATTTTATTTTTTCTCCTTCAATAAGAGAGTTAGAGCTGTTTTTTAAGTGAGGTAAGCATAGAAAGTGTACCTTTCTTAGGCAGGGAGAGTATTCAGCACCTTACAGAGAGCTGGCTCTGTGTCTCTCTAGGAGGTTGCCGTCCCTCATAAAAGAAGAGAACCATTTCTGTCATGTGCGCTTCAGGGTTTGCTCTTTCATGGAGTGCTGGCACACAGAAAGCTTGATTTTTGCCAGATACAGAGTGCCTTCCGCAAGGTATTGAGTGCCCTCCTATCCTTTGCAGCCAAAAAGGAGTTGATTGCTCTTGGCATCAGGCAGATCTGGACCCAGAAGACCACAGGTAGTATTTACCAATTATTTATGTGCTTTCGCGTGCCAGAGGTTGTCTGAATTGATTTCCCTAGCATACAAGAGATTTCAGGCATTAATGACGCTTGCCACTAAAAACATTAATTTAAAAAAAAAAATTGTAATACAATAATAAGCATGACATTTATTGTATTGCCATGAGGAAATTAAAATCTCCGAAAATTAACTATAGGCCAAGTAACTGAGCTTTTTAGAACTATTGCAAATGTGTGAGTTATATACCCTGAATGAGCACCATATGCCAATTCATTGTGGCACAGTGAGTCACGGGACACATTGTGGAAAGCAGTAATTGCTTGGCATGCATTGTAACATTCGGTTGGGTTTTTTTGTTTGGTTTTCTTAAAGGAATATATTTTTACTCTGACAACAAAATGAATATTGTCTGATATGCTGCCATGAGGGGCTGTTGCTTATTTTATAATTAACCTGGAGCTTACCCATTTTTCACTCACCACACACTCTCTGTATCTTTTCCTTTCCAACTGCTTGTGTTGTATGCATGTAATATCAGAATACAAAGATTGAGCTACCATTCGGTATTGTCTTGTCATTTTGTTTTAATACTCTTTTCTATTTTTCTTCTCATCTTTTTTCTTTGTCTGATAGGAAAATTCAGATTTGTTACAAGGAAATAATGTTCACCCTGAGAGGAATGAAGCAGTGAGACAGGTTGTTCAGAGATTGTACAGTCTATACTTTGGAGGTTTTAGAGCTTGACCAGATAAGGCCATCAGCAACCCAGTCTGATTTTGATGTTGGCCCTTCTTTGAGCAAGAGGCTGGGCTGCATGACCTCTAGAAGTCTCTTCTAACCTAAATTATTTAATGGTTCTGTTTAATACCCAGTTCCCATTCTGATTCAGCCGTTGTGCTGTGCGTGTCATTAACTCCTCGCACCCCATTGGATTCACTTTCAATCATACCAGCATAGAACAGGAACGACCTCCTGAAGGTCAATGAAGTTTGAGTGGTTTTGTTCACATGGTATCAAAATCAAAATGTAAATGGTAACCTCAGATGAGATTTGTAGGTGAAATTTGGGTATCTCTGAAATGAGTTGGAATTTTTACCAGGATTTCACTTGCGATCTCTTCAAATCTTCATTAAGTGCCAGTTGAAGTTATCAGTTGAAGAATTTGCACAATTATGTCACAAAAATAAATATTTAGAAAGTAAGGATCACCTTTTTTCCCTTTCAGTTACAAATCCTGTTCTTTAGCAGCCTTGAAGAGAGCTTTGGGGTGTTTAGGATTTAGCAAGTCACCAACTGCCCTCACTCTGCCGTTACGTGCTGGTTTCCTCATGCGGCTGTAACCACGTGAGGGAGTCAATGCTGCACAGAGCATCTGCTCCTCAGCTAAATGCCTTCCCAGCCCTGCAGCTGTCTGCCATAGAGCTTTGAACTCACAGGGGAGCGTCTGCAAGCTCTATAGGGTAGCAAATTTTCGTGGGTTGGCCCATATGCTAGCCAAAATCACCCTTTATCAGAATAATGTTATTTTTATTCTGCCAAAAGAAAGCAAAACCATGCAGAGATTCACTATGTCAGTCTACGGAATTTTTAACAATCATCTAGCCGTTATGAAATAAAAAATAAAAATGGAGAAACTCCCAGTTGCTAGGAAAAAGAAATACGGGAATAATTTTCTAGGGTTGCTCTTTCAAGTCTGCCAAGATAAGGTGACTTTTCTCCATATTTCTCCTTTATCAGCAAGAAATATATTCCTTATGCAAACACCTTATTTCCCATAAGGCTCTGTCAAAAGTAAAGTTTACAAATGGCTACAGTGCCTACTGTCGTGGATTGAGGAAAGACTAAATATGAGCAACCAAAATCCTTTGTTCTCCCTTTTAATGAAAGACAGGATTCTAAAATCAAGATGTAATAGGACGAACTTGCTTTCATATACTTTTTCTAGTGATTACTGCCTTCCCTCTTCAGTAACCACATAAATTGTCTCTTGTCATACAGATCCTCCTTAAATGATGTAGAGGATTGCTCTTTCAAATGTGAAAAAGTTGTTATACCATGTAGAAGGAATGTAGTAGCAGAAGATACTGTTGCTTAGTAGGGTTGAAGGTCCCTTCTCCACTCTTCCTGCAGTAAATAAGCTATAGATGACAATTCGAATTTAATGGATAATATTCACATGAGAGATTTAAAGCAATAAATCTAACCTTGATTTCTCCTTCTTCAAAACTGTCAGGAGTTCCTGTAGCTCTTGTAAATGTCGTTTCCCTACAGAAATCCAGAAAAGTAAACCAAAGGATGTTCTCTCCCTTTCTACCATTAGTTTACACATGGAGTGTTTTTATGGCTGTCTCAGCTGTTTCACGTACCCATCATTTATGGTGGAACTGCAAACAGTTTCCCACCTGTCTGTAATTAGCTTTTGCACATGGAAAAAAAAAATATAAAAAGAAAAACAATTGTAGTCATGATGAAAACAGCTATGGATATTAAAGGTTAATGTGCCACAGCGGTATCTAGTGTAAGCACATTCACTTAGATGAAACTGCGCTAAGAAAGATCCTCAACAGTTCAACTTTATGAACTGTGTCTCTGAACTGGTCAACAGGAGTAGGTTAAGTTTACAGTAGTCAAGCTGGGACTATAAAAGCAACCTGCAATGAAAACCATCAGCTGGTGTTTGTTTGAAAAGATAAGAGATGGAGAAAAAATATTCATGCTGTTCATGTATTGTTAATGCTGTATTTGGAGATGCTTACCTGCAAAAGCCAACAGAAAAGCATGTACTTGTAGCCTGTGGGATTGACACTGATATAAAGGTAGGACTGCGGATACTTGTTTCTTGTATTGGAGTCAGCCTTGCTCTTAAGAAATTCCCTTCAGAGGCAGTAATTCCAGGGTGAATTCAGCGCAGCTGTTGTCCAAGTAGTGTGTGGCATCAGGGTTTTGTTTGTGCTTGGTGTGTGCTCTGTACTTTGCAGATAGTGGTATGCAGAAGTGTTTTATATGTTAGTTTCCTTGGAAAAGTGAAGTATTTGTTCTGGCACTGTTTGGTTTTCGTATCTCTTGACATGAAAATGAGCACAGCTCTCTGTATATGAAAGCTGATGTCAGAGGTCCACGGTGAGAGTGAACTGAAAATACACCTCTGATTGGGAATCAGCCTGAATCATGTGATACTTAAAAGCATATTGGTTTAGTGGTTAATACCAAAAGTTTTGCTTCCAACTCAGATGGGTAGTGTTCACAAATTTTCACAAATAAAAGTCTCACAAATTTTTAATTGAGTAATGCCCACTGAGAGGCCTTTAGGACGTAGTAGTATTCCTTCTGAAATGCTCTTCAGGAGCATAGTGAGTGGCTCTGGCCAGCCGTGGAAGCTCAGAGGATGGAGCTGCAGCTGGAAAGTGAGCCAAAGCTGTTCCAGAATTAAACAAAACGTGCCAGTATCCAGCTGTGTAAGCCAGCACCTGGCAGCAGCTGCATAAAAGCAGATAAATACCGTAGTGTCTACACATCTTTGCTCTATTTCGTGTATGTGAAAGTCTACAGCTTACTGACCTGTTTTGCAAAGTTGTGCTCCGCGAGCTAATTCATCAGATTTGCCACTTCTTCTTTTAGCATATCCTCTGCAGAAACCCTGCCACTGTTTTGCTCTGCCGTATCAGGAGTTTCGATTTCATTTCCTGTGTGAAACTTCGTATGCTTAAAGTTTCTGTTCCCTTTTTTTTTTCTTTCCTGAGTAAAGAAAACAACAGTAAATTAAACCTCAGAGCGCTTAGGAAATCTCTGATGGCCGAAGGCCTGTGGGCGGTGGTGCCCTGGCTGAGCACCGTAGTCACCTGAGTGCTGTGGTTTGGCAGCAAGGGTCGTTGCTACACATCAGCTCTACATCTTAAAAGCCTACAACTCATTTCCATCGCTGAATCATATTTTTGTCAATAATTACTGCCAGCACAAAGGAGAAATCAAGACTGAAATCAAAAGTAGCTCACTCTTATTAAGTTTTAGAGCTCATGGCTCTGTCCTCAGGGCTTTATAACCTTCTTAGACTTTATAGCCCTGTAATGAGGCTAACACTACTGGCCGCGTGTGTGTAATAGCTGTTTTCCTAGTACAAGTGAGCTGGCTGTTTTCCACCCACGGAGCTGTGTTGCACAACTCTTCCTTCCATTAATGTGTTCTAGAAAAAAAAATAGTCAGGTGTTATGCAGGTGGGGCACGGGAACAAAGAAGAAGAAAGGATTGTTCTCTTCCACCAAAGGTGTTGGGATCTAGATTAGTGGGTACTATATGACATGTTTAAACAACTGCCACAGGTGGGATAAAATCTGGTTTTTGTTATTGTTTAAGTTAAGATGAATAGACAGAGGCAGTAAAACCACAACTCCGTCTTTGTGTGGAGGTGGCCTAGGCAGGTATGGCAACAGCCTGGTTACAAAGCTGATCAAAGCTGTTAGGGAGTATGGCAAACTCCCCTTGTTTTTCAAAAAAAATAATAAAATCTTATATATCTATCTGATTTTTTTTCTTAGCTGAAAAACATACTGAAAAAGTGTGATAATCTTGAATTACAAGAAAGCCCTGAATGCTAGCATTGGTAAATTCAGTAAGTTGAAGACTAAATTTAGAAGTAGATGAAAAAATAGGTGAGGGTGAAAGTTTTATCCCCAAATTAATACCTTTTATTGCACATTTGTTTCTCTTCCCTGCACTGGGGCACTACTGGGTTATCGTAGCACAAAGATTGTTGTCTGACATTAACATGTGTTGTAAGTGCCTCACAGATGTGTCACATAGAATCAATATGTTATTAATCACATGCAAAAAAAATTCAATAGGCACAGTGTACACTACTGACTATTCAGTTTATAAGCTTTGTGGGTTTTAAGGGTTTTGCCTTTTTACAGCAGGATGAGGGACATCCCTTACAGATTTTTATGTGGTTTATTTGTGGCAGTAGAGCTAATTTAATTGACACCACAACTTACTAGAGATTTGCAATCCACTCAACATCAGACCTTCAGAATTGAAAGGAAAATATGAAAATGCTTGTTCATTTCGTCAAAGGTTGTGTAACTGCAGGATATGAGGTGGCTGAAAAGTCAAGGATGTGCACAGCTTGCTGAATCTTCAAGACCATCTCACTTGGAAAGCCACCACCTTGCCACACAACTTGGATATACTCCTGCATCTTGTTAAGGACCCTCCCTTAAAAACAAGAGCCTCGAGAGGTTGTGTCACTCAGTAAATTAATGGTTTTTTTCACTTTCACAAAGGGAGGGCTGGTACAGCAGAGAGAGTGTACAGGGGAGGCTGCAGGGAGCTGGTGCTTCTTTCCAGCCTATTGATAGTTGGGAGGCTGTTAGCTGGTGCACCCGGAGGCATTAAATTAGGTCAGCCACTAGCTTCACGTGAACAAAACCAGTTGTTAACTCGATGTTCTCCTGCACATAATCATCACTATGGTGTATAAGGGAGGAGAAGTTTCCTGTTATTCTCCCTGCCTCTGTCAAACCTTGCTTTCATGCTCTCCTTCCCTGTGGTCCTCTTTGTAAGAGTTGTCCTTGAGCTTTTTTCTTTGAGGAGGGCACAGAGCAGGAGGATCATGGCTCTGTGGTGTAGGATGCTTGGTTTCTCACTGCGATACAGAAGGCACTGCTCCCACAGAGGGTTTCAGTAGGTCAGAGTCATAACAACATGACACAGTGTGCCAGTCCTCTGCTTCACTGCATCCCATGCTCCTCCTCGCTGACTGCCACAGGGGTCAGGGCTGCCCAGGGCCAGCTCCGTGGGGAATCGGGCTCCATCCTTCTGTGGCTGGGTAACATCATCTTCACCCCCAGTGTTTAGGGTCAGAGCCATGTTCCCTCTGAAACCTATTGGTGTTTGTGGATGTTTGCTCGCCTCTTTCCACCCCACACAACAGGAAAGGAGTTTTTAATTTCCTCCCATTCTGGGTTTAGTTGTAACCTCTTTGTTCTTTCGTGTAAAAAAGTAGAACAAAATGAGCATCTAGAGTATTATGTGACTGCAGATTTTCTGCTGCTGAAATCTGAGTGAATATGCAGGATTTTAAAACAGCTCTGTGCTGTGACACAGTACCTATTTGGAGCGTTTGAAGAGCATGAATGGAAGCATCAGTGAGAAAAAATCATGTGGGGAAAAATAAGGTATCTTTTGTCCAGCCCACAACTGATGAAAAAGAAATTGCATTAAGCCCTGGGCTTCCTTTTCAAAATAGACTTCAGCTTTATAAAGGACTGCATTTTGCTCCTGGAAAATGTTGAGTAGAAGATTTTTCCCATCAATCTTAGAAGACTAAAAAAAGCATCAAAGTGAAAGAAAAGGAAACTATGACGATGTGAGAAGGGAGATGGTGAAATTTGGAGGGAAAACTGATAAAGAAGAAAGGGCAAATGGATTGATGTTTAAGTAACTACCTATACTCACGGAAAAGTAATCAGAAAAAGAGGAGTCCATTAAAGACAAAGAACAGTGAGATGTTGTTCAGGGAATTTAGGGGCATTTTTAAGAAGAGAGGCAATGTGTGCAATAAAGGGAGTGGTATTATTTTTTCAGAAAACATCGATATCTTGTTCAATGAAGCAAGAAGAACTTGGATATGAGTTAAGAACGGTAAGTGAAGTCAGGTGCTCTTTGAATACGGGTGTGGCCTCGAGGACTGCCAAACATAAAGACTTTTTCCTCTGTAGATCAGAAAAACTTGCACTTAAGCCATAAGTTTGATCAAGGGACTATTTATTTTAATCATGTATTGATTGGCTTAACCACACTGCTCCAGGAGGGACGGAAAGCTGTCAACATCAAGAATTACAGCTTTTAAAGTTCCAAGTAATCCTAGGAAATGAGCCAAACATAACAAATGCAGTTTTATTTGGGACCTGATCCTATTGCTGTTGAAATCAATAACAGCTTTTCAATTGCTTCTGTGAGAATAGAAGTTGCTTATTTGAAAAGCAACTCTGATCCAGCAATCAGGGCAGCTGATTTTGAAATATTCATGAATATGAATATAAAATAATACTACTTTTAAAAGGAACCAACCCACGAATAGATTGGCAAATCTAGGAAAGCTCATTTTTTTTAAGGGAGATTGACTTCAATTTCCAAGATGCAAAATAAAAAAAGACAGAAAAATGAGAGATGGTAATGTCTAAAGAGGCAGTGAGCTTAACTAGGGTCAGAAAAATTAGTTATAATGTGATAAATAGATGTCTTTCAAAAACCATTGAGGCAGAACAGGAGGAGACAGCACTAAGAAGCTCAAGATATACAGTCTGCACAGGCTGAGCTTAGTAGAAAAGGATGCTTGAAAGCACAAGTAGTGGTGGTACACATCATGCTGCAAAAATAGTCCCTAAAATCAGTGGTACAGCCGTACAGTCATTCCGCAGGCAACATTCACGTCATGGTCAGAGACACTCCGAATATGTACTTTGCTTTTAGTTTTCTACTGGTAGAAGGAGCTAGAAAACAAATATTCATTTACAATTCTGGTCACCAATTCAGTATGTTGAGTACCTATTCAAAGTTTATGTGTGTTGAACAAAAAGAAGTAGCTACTTTGCTGTGGTTTCTGACCTTCAGATGCAAGACAAAATGCATACACATGAATTTTAGCATGTGTAAATATTTACAAATATCTACATGTACAGGCAAACTTTGATTTTCATATTTTTGTCAGCATTTGGAAAAATATTGTTTTGAAGACTTGATTTTTAAAGGTTAGTAAGCGAGGTAGCACCCACAATGAATTTGTCCTCCGGGCTTCTCCTGAAAAGTATTACCCTGCCTTGGTCACCTATCTCAGGCTTTAAGAACTTTAGAGCAGATCATTACTGTAATCACAAGGCAGAAATTGAACAGTGTGTTTTCAGATGTATGATCTATGCGTTGTTTGTCAAAAAAAGTCAGTGCTTCAGCAGTAATGCAAGTTGTGCCTGTTCTCACGACCAAGCAGGTCCTGTCCGTGATGGTCGCCTTCCCCCATCTGCATCTCTCATTTTCTAATCCCTCTGCCCAGTGCCTCCCCCTTCCCCTAGCCCTCATTTTTTGCATGTTATAAAGGATTATATTTCAACGGCAGTATTTTTTAAAGGGTATGGGTTATCTGAGGTGCAGGCTGTACGTGTGAAGATACGATAGCTGTAGCACACACAGTAAGTGGCGCAAGCCGCGTTGGCTGTGAAAGTGCTCTCCTTGTGGCTAATCTTTCGGTATTTTCAGCTGAGCACCAAAGATGGTCACGGAGGGCAGCAAAAGAGCCGGGGTTATTGCAGGCATATTTCACTTGAGGAAATCCATGCACCAGATGCAAGAAACAAGTGCGTGATTCTCCTGTAGAAGGAGAGGAGCCCTTGAGGTGCTCCTGGCCTCTCCAGGGAGCAGATGCTTCAGAAGTACAAAGCACCCATGCTTGCTTCCTTGTTCTATTTTTCGGCATTTTACCAGGATCAATTTGACAATCGATAACTTAGGGTTTGTACCAGTGACCGTGAGAGCAGATCTTGGGCCTCGCCCAGTCTGGCTTCTTTCTCCCTATGCTTTCAGATGAGGCTCTAGCTGTTTGGTTGGACAGCCTGGTAGCACTCTGTAAATGGCAGGCTTGACTGCTGCTTTTTGTTTATCCATATTAAGTTCATCAGATGAAGCCAGAGCTTCCTGGGGCCATCCAAAGCTTCCTGGAGGGGATACTCTCACAGACAGATGTGGCTCCTGAAAGGCAGACGTGTGTCTCCGGGAGACAAACTTAGATCGCTCCTTTTGGGCTGTGTGGTTCTAAGAGCACTTTCTTACAATGTATTTCCTTGGGGGGAATCAAATGGACTTAGATCTCGGATACCATCCCCACTAAGTGATACAGTAAAAATAACCTATTATTCTCTGGTTCTGACCTGGGCGGTGACAACATATTGTTTCAGCATCTCTGTCAGACTATTTCCCTTAAGAGCCATTTTAACCTCACCCAGTGGGACATAACTAAAGGAAATGAAACTCCAACCCCATTAAGGAAAAAGACAATGCCTTTCACTAAACAAACTTGATTTTCTTGGCTTTTCTTCGCCAAGGAGAATCGCCCGTACCCCCCACCCTTGCAGCCTTTGTAGACAGTTCCTGTAATTGGGAATGGCTGGGTGGACACCAATGGTTGGCAGCAAAGGGGGATAAATCCGACATCCCTTGAACGTGACATAAGCTGGGACCGCAGTCCCAGGTGGCCTCTTAGCATTAATTCCTATGGTACTGGTTGACAGTACGTGCCTACCAGCCACAGCTGCCGGTCTTCAAAACACAATTGGGATTTTAACAAGACTAGATAAGAGATACAGAGTAAAACTGGGCTGTTACTCATTTTGTGCAGGTGCTGGGTTCCCCACTAGCAAGAACTAGTGACTTGCCACAAAGTCGTGGTGGTCCATCTCCTGGCACCCATATGGTGAAACAGCCACCTTAAAAGCATGTGTGACCTTGAGGATTTGTCGGGATTTTTTGGGCTAAGGGAAAGATCACGATCCATCTTCACATTCCAGCTACGGCTGAAACAAAATTTACACTCAGTAATTAGGTTTTCAAGTGTGGCCATTAATTTGGGATGTCTTAAGACAAATTAGAAATCCCTTTTAAAATGCAGTCCTATGCAGTTACAAAGTAAGAGTTTGGAAAGGCACCGTCTCACACTTTGTGTGTGTGCAATTATGGCAAACCACAGGCTCATCACCTTGTCCCAGGGAGAGTTAGAATTTACAGAATGCAATCAATTGGTCAGGCTTGCAGTCTCTGGGTAGAACTGAGTAGTAACACCTGGGTCACAGTAAATCCACAGGCAAGAATACTAGAGCTGTCAGAAAAATAAAGAATTCTATGTTGTAAGATAAATGTACATTGCAAAAAGTTGCAATCCTGGAAAGATTTTTAATTTTGGAGGTGTCTAATGTCTGTAGGGCCTCTCAGTTTTTTGACATATAGGTAGCCCATGTGCCCAGTGTTCTGTTTTGGGGTATTTCCACTCTCAGTCCCCATGGGGAGCAGTTAAGCTCCTATTTCAAACCTTAATCCTGCAGGAATCTATAATTCTATATATCTTAACCCTGTTAAGCAGGTTTATGGTTGTCCCAGCAGTTCACTGAATAATTGTCTGAAAAGCATACCCATTAGGTGTGAGTTTAAACCACAACATTCTCCCTTTCGCACACTTTCTTCCTCTGTTAATGAGCGTTTCAATAACCCCTGTGAAGAACAGCTTCTATGAGAGGTAATCCAAGTGCTCTCCGTTCCTCTGCCCAGAATAGCTTGTTGCCTGGTGGTTATGACATTCTCCTGCAAGATGAAAAATAGAGGTTCATGCAGCACAAATAACAAAAGAAAGTGAAATTGAGCTTTCTCCGTGCCTGGTTGCTGTTGCAGTCAGAGCAGGAGAGCAGCCACCTTGGAGGTACCTCTTTGAAGAAAAGCAATTGCACCTACTTGTTGTGATTTTTTTTCTCCTTTAAGAGATAACTCCAGGGGATGGTGCAGGGTGGTGCCTTTTTGGGGCTTGTTATGAGATGTGGATGTCCCAGGGAGACATTCTTGTCCCGCCCTTGTAGCCCTACAATGGGTAGTGATGATCCATCACCTGCTATGAGCTCTCTCTGCTGTTAACCAGAAGGTATTGCAGTTGGTCGTATCATCTCTGTGCAGTCAGCAGGAGCCTTTTTTAAAAAAACTGTAGAAAGTCATAATGATTAGCATCGTGAAGATTGAAGTCCCTTTTTAGATCACGGCCTGATAGATGACTGCTGTCACAATACTTGCTTTGCAAAGGCCACCAGTATGTCAATGGGGTGAACGTGTTAGCCTTGTGAAACTTTCCGTGGTGGATGGAAAGATTTACGGGTACAGTGATGCATATCTATCTCAAAGTCATGTCCAGATTAAAAACTTCCTGCAGAGCTAATGTCAACTCAGGTTTCAGGTCACTGCCACAAGCTAAATCAGGTTGTAGATCAAAACCAGCAAGCAGGTACAAGAGAGGCTTGTAGCTATCAAATGGGATAATCTGTAGCATGATTTTTTTATGACTGTGCACCCGTAATGACACGTGCAAGTAGGGAATGGTTGTGATCTGGAATAAACTTGCTGGTTTGCCTGGATCTGGAGAAAATTTCACAGGCTTTTCAGTATGAAAACACTATGCAAAAATAACTGGTCAGATCCAGCTAAAGTCGCTTGAGTTACGTGGGGAATGAATTGGCCTCATATGCCTAAGATCTGAGTTAACATAAAAGCTGCAGGTTATTCCTAAATAGTTTTCAATAGGAAATCTCGGATTAAAAAAACACTTTTTAGAGTGATCCTTTCTGTTATTATTTTTAGGCAATCTATGATTTTTGAACATCAGAAATTATATATATAAATTATAAACCCAGCTATGATTTAATGTGCTTTGGGTTTCGTGTCAGGTAACTCATGCCACTAACTTTTTAATTAATTAAGGAGCCCTCGTTCTTGGCAAACTGTTCAATTGCATAGATATGTATAAGACAATAATTGAAGACAGAGGTTTATTTTTGTCTCTTTATTGATGTCAAGGGGAAACAGCGCAGTTATGAAAATGGAATAAACTGAAAAGATTCCTCCAGTTCTTGCAGCTTGATTAGAACAAATGACTTTCCATTCCTGTTTTTATGAATGTGTGGTTTTCTGAAAGCTTTGTAATACTTCAGGGAAGGGAAATTGCAGGCAATAAATGATACAGGATGGTTCAGGTTGTCGAGAAATAGAGGAATGGGTTTTATCTGGAAAGCTGAGATTTACTATTCTGCTATATTTCACTTAAATGTTTGAGAAGGAATCAGTTGCAGTGGTTTGTACCTTGTTATTGGCATGGGAACAGTATGAGATACTTGCTCAGTAATACCATTTGCTGATGCAGCGTGCAGTCTTTATTTGTATACGTTTTGTCTGCAGCCAGCAGGTAGGCAGTGGTGGCAAACCTTTGCTACCCCCTGCATTGCGCTGGCCACAAAGAGGTGACCGCAGAGTCCAAGGATGGTTTGTCTCTCCTGTTTAGTGAAAGCAGCAGATGTATTTTTATATCTCAGCTTGATAAGGAGCACTGTTTTATACGGAATGAGTTTGGTGAAGCAGTTCTCACAGTGTTAGAGAGCTCTGCCAGTAAAGACCGTTTAATAAAAGCAGGGTGTTGTTCTTTTTCTCTATGTAGAAAGCAGAAATATGGCAACAAAGGAAAAGCTTCAGTGCTTGAAAGATTTCCACAAGGACATCCTCAAACCTTCCCCCGGCAAGAGCCCGGGGACACGGCCTGAGGATGAGGCAGAGGGAAAGCCGCCCCAGCGAGAGAAGTGGGCGAGCAAGATTGACTTTCTGCTGTCCGTGGCTGGTGGATTTATTGGTTTAGGCAACGTGTGGCGGTTTCCGTATCTCTGCTACAAAAATGGCGGAGGTGAGTATTTCTTTATTTCATTCTCATGAATCAATCTGTCTGCCTTATGCTTACTATTTTTCAGTGCCTTCATCCAGCTTGTAAAAAGAATATTCATATGTCTGTTTTCTGCCTTTTTCACCAGTCTTCACGAGAGATTGTTTTATTGCTTACTAGTTTTAGTTAAAATTTAATTAGGGAAAACCAACAGCAATTTAAAATTTTATACTACTGAACCTTTTCTACCCTTTTACTTCTACTACAATTGACTCTGAGTTTTAACCAAAGCTATGCTATTAATATAGACCAGTAGGATTTTATACCTGTGGATTTCAGAGTAAGAGCATTTTGAGCCATGTGAAGCTGTTGTGTGCCTAACCTCATTGTTATTGCAGATTTTCACTTTAAAAAGGTAAGAAAATTCCCTTTCCCACTGTATACCTATTCCTCTTGCAGAGAATATGAGCAGAAATATCCCAGGATAAGATTATTGTATACTGATATTAAAGGATCAAATATGGTTTTTTGTTTATATATTCCTCTTGCCACTCTATAGACAATTTTGTATAAGCTCATTCACTTCAATTTTGTACCATTACATTTTCTCAACAGGTGCATTTCTTATACCTTATTTCATTTTCCTGTTTGGGGGAGGTCTTCCCGTGTTTTTCCTGGAGGTGGTGCTAGGACAGTATACCTCTGAAGGTGGAATTACATGCTGGGAAAAGATCTGCCCTATCTTCACTGGTTAGTACATCTTGTTATGCTTTACTGCTTAAAGACACCTTTAAACCATATGCAGCAACACTATTCCCCTCATGCCCATTAATTCAGCTATTTGCTGTAGTAATTGAGGGTATGATATTGGTTCCTGGAAAGATGGAAGTCAGAGTGTCTGAAGGACGAAGTAAGGTATTGATTTTGGTGCTATCATATTGTTAGCTGGCAGAAGTGATGATAAGCAAGAAAGAAATTGCATATTATGCCTTAAAAAGGCAATTACAGACTTGGTCACAGATATTGGAGAAAATGTTGTTTTGGAAGGCTAGAGGGCCTTAGTGAAAGTGAAAGCATCTTCAGAATATTATTCTGATTGGGAAATCAAAATCCCTCTGCCATCTGAAAGCTTACCATTGGCATCATCCCTCTGTTAATGATACAGCCAAAATGTGGACAGCATTTGTTTTGTAGGATTCGGGAACAGGACTTTCATCGTAACTGAGCATGGCCTGGCAAACAGGCATGTTAGGCTGATTTTGTTGAAGGGCTTTTGCCAGCGAATGAAGAATCAATCCTCACTCGCAGGAATTATACAAATGCTGCTCTGGAAGTTAACTAGAATGAAAAATGAGAGACAGGTTAGACAAACTACCAAGGATGCCTATCTTGTGTTTACCCTTTACAGTTGGATAGCAGAGAGAATCAGTTGGAATAATTCCACTAAACAGAGTGGCACTCTTCAAATCCCATTTGGAAAGAGTGGGCAGTTCATCACTGACATGTCTCTAGCTCTGCCGCTGTTGCTGTTCCAGGCATCTCTCTCCCCTTATGTCACCCTAAGCAGACGTGAGGGCTTTCTCCATCTCTCACACTCCCACCTAATCCTCAGAATGCTGCCAAAGTTGATGTAAATGTGCTGCTTTAGCTCCATTTTTTTCTTCCTCCTCCCACTTTTATGAAACCTTTTTTTTTCATTTTGAGGATGAAGGCATGTTCCTTATTCAAATAGCAATTTCCCAGGCATCAATAAAGAGAAATTGTAGCTCTGATAATGTGACTAGCTGTATTATATCCTGAGTCAAACGCAACTGTACAGTATAAATAGCACTTCTGCTTGTTTTCACTGGCATAAAAATAATCACTGGTGGTGAAGACCCCTGCTGCAAATAAGGTTTGAAACTGTAAAATACAAGGCAGGTATCCCAGGTGCTGGGGTAGCTGTCAGAATGATGTTAAAGAGAACCTGACACGCTTTTCATCCTCTTGTAAAAGTTGTTCTAAGTTTTTAAAGGAAATCCCTTTTTTTCCCCTGTTATTTCTAAGTTGCAAACTTTGTAAGCTTTTTGGAGCTGAAAGATTTTCAGTAAAGGGAACTTTTCAGGGTCTTTTCATTATGTATTAAAAAAATTAGTGACTGCTTACTTAAGATGCATTGTGAATCTGCCGGTGAAGCTAAACTGCCAAACTAGGAGAGAGATACCAGACTCAGGATTACAGTTGTAGTATTTAATTAAAGCCTCCACCAGAACAGCATTCCACCACCTCCCAAAGCTGTGTGGGACTCGCCCTTATCTGCCCATGACCCTGCTTTTAAAAACAAGCAGGGAACATTTTTATCGTCACATATTGATTGCAGAGTTAAACATTGATCTAATTAACTATAACAGCTACAAATATCATGCTTCCTTTGTACAAGTGAAACTGGGGCAGAAACAGCAGCTTTCACATTGGTAGATTTTGAATTTTACTTTTTAACTCATTCAAGAACTGTCCTTTTTTTTTTTTTTTTTGGTGTGTAGACTGAGCTGAGCCAGTTGATAAGTATTAGTGGTGCAGGGGCTGCCCAGCCAAGCTGCCTTCAGGGAAGCTTCTTGCAGGACAGTGTGGTGAGAATGATGTTGCCCACAAGGGTACCTAAGAAGTGAGACACATAAGCAAAGTATGATGCCTTGACTTCCTTCTACTAAAACTGAAAATAGCTGGGTTAGTGTTAAATTGGATAGATGGCCTGTAGACTTCCCTTTCAATGTCAGCAGACCATAGCCAGAAACTCATCCTTGAGTGCCCATGCTAGTCAGAGGTGGTGGCAGGCCTGTGCTTATGTGTGGTTGAGTTGAGCTGAATTGAATTGAGTTGAATTTCCATCGGCAGAGTGGTAGAGCAGGATGCAAGTCCACGACACAGTGGGAATAGTGCTAGCTCCACGAGATCACAAGACACCATAGCAAGAAGTGGCTGTCACGTCTGTGTGTGTTTCTTTTCTCTCCCATTCTTGCCAGGAATTGGTTATGCTTCCATAGTGATTGTGTCCCTTCTGAATGTGTACTACATCGTGATCCTGGCCTGGGGACTCTACTACCTGTTCCAGTCGTTCCAGAGCGTCCTGCCATGGGCGCACTGCCACCAGAAGTGGAACACGCCAACCTGTGTGGAAGACACTCTCAGGAAGAACAAAACACTCTGGATATCACTGAATGCCACTAATTTCACCTCTCCTGTCACAGAGTTTTGGGAGTAAGTACCCCCTCTTTGTGGTGCCCTTGGGGCACTTCAGTGCCACATCAGAGGTCTGGCCTGAGGTTTTATGGGAGCCCTGTGGGGAATGTTAGATAGAAAAACTGCGCTACATATCAGTTGTTTGACTGGTATTTGCTGCCAGTTCTTGCCCATCCTGAGGCAGTGTTGGAGCAGCGGAGGAAGGCATTAGATATATAACTGCATTCATCCTAGAGTGTACATGGAGCCTTAAAAAGCCAGTATAATTTCTGGTTTGGAAGAAAACTTGTTTCCTTCTTGGTTGAGCATCTCTAAATGCAGCGTGAGAACAGTGGCAAGTCACTTCAGATGCCCTGACGGTGTGAATTTGCAGAGGAAATGGTGACAAATCACCCCCGTTGTTGTTGCCTTTCCCTCTTCCCCAGCTGTTAGCGTTTGCGGTACACTTTGTGAAGCTGTAACACGTCTTTTATCAGTTTGACAATGAAGTAAAAGCATTGATTTAAACAATAAAACTGGCAGAGGTGGTGAACATTGTCCTGTACTGTAGAATTCTCAGGTGATCTTTTTTCTATCATTTTTCCTTGCAGTCTCTAAGGATACTCTTGTTTTGTCAGATGTGTGCATTTCATCAGGCCTGAGCTTCTTATTACCGTTTTTATCTTACTTTTCAAGTTTTAAGTTGTATTATATAACTTGGCTTCTGAATGAGGATAACCTCAAACCTCTGTGTGTTTATATAGGCATCTGAACATAGCAGCAGAGGAAGACACCTGTAGGGAAACTTAAATCCAAAGGATCTGAAAATAACTTAGGAAGACGTGTTTTTTCTAGTCTTGCTCAGATGGTAAATTAAAAGTGGAATTAGTTTCTGACCCAGTTTGGCTTTTTCAGCATGTTTAAAGTCCAGTTTGGTCCCTGTTCAACTTGCACATACTTCTCTATTTTTAAAAAGAGGCATCATCCAATAGCCCCGGCAGGAATGATGTTCATGCTGAAGATATTTGACATATGTTAGGCTTAGAAAAAAATACTCTTTTGACCCGTGCTAAAATTTGTAATGCAAGAACCAAAATACAAAGGACAGATTGGATCTTGGACGAGCAGTCTGTCATGAGGCTCTGGTGACTGATGTGAGAGACAGGGTGCAGGCTGTAAGGGCAGTCATTTTCACCGTGCCATGAGCACTGCGTTTCTGTATTGAGCAACAGATGCTTTCCCAGGTGACTTCCTTCCTTGTAAATATAGAGGGAGTTGGAAAAGGTTTGTTCAATGGTACATTTGCATGTTTTAGGATAACTTAGAGGCAAATGGCTGTATAAAAGAAAGCAACTCTCACTCCTTTTGAACTCTCTCACAATTACTGTGGGACTGAGAGCCTTGAATCCAAACAATTGACTGGCTTGGTAGGATGTTCAAAGGTCTCCTCAAGGCCTCATAAGAAGCTCAGGTCCGCAGTTCAGCCCCTGAAATAGAGCTACTCTCCCAGGACTTCAGAAGCACTGTGTTCATTGTCAATTTTGTGCAGCAGTTTTGCACACAGGTCGTATTGTAACTCAGGGCAGCCATGAGTGCTGATGTGGCCGTGGGATTGCCCTACTGCTCCAGAAGCTTCTACTTCTGTAATGAACTGATTTATGGGCCAGGGTGTCTCTCTGTGGCCGTGGGTGGCATGGCCATTTCAGGAGACTGAAGATACCATAGCAGAAGGAAATAGAGCTGGGAGTTGGAAAAGGGATTGGTAAAGAAAGCATAGGGGCTCTAGTACCTCAGGGGACACCAGAGCTTTCTGCGGGTAACAACACAGCAGGTACACAGTGAACAGCCTTATGACAAGGCAGCCTGTCTGTGGGTTGGGGAAACAATGTCCCCATGGAAGCCTGTATAGGGTGGAGTTTTAGTTAAGTTTCCTCTAAAAGAAACCAAGTTTCTGTCCTCAGAACTCCCCTGCAAACTCAACCAAATCCTCTTGTAGACACAGCCTAACAGATGTTGTCAGGCTGGAGGTGCCCATGGCTGGAGGACAAATCCTTGATCCTCACAGCGCTTTCCCCTGCCCTCTGTCTTGCCCTCACTGTTTCTGTAGCACAGCCGAAGCAAAAAGGTTGCTCAGCAATTAGTGCTCCTGGAGGCTGCTCTCCTCTCACTTTGCAGCCACTTTAACTTTTGTCCTCGAATAACAGCCTTGAACATCATGAACTGAACTCTTCCCTGGAGTCGTCCTAGGGAGGAATTTGGCTCCGTAATCCTACTAATGCTGTCCATAGCTCACTGTTACATCATGAGTGAAAGTGCCTTTAACAGACCAAGCTGCCTTTGGGAATCATGGCGCTTACAGAAGTATTAAAAATAGCTATTCTTTCTGCATAAACAACTATTGGTGTCTTAAAGTAAGTTCAGAGATCATGCAGCACTGTTGTAATTAAAGTAGTGTAGCCTTTACAAGGTGCAAGAATTTATTTTCCCCAGTTTTTCCCCATCTGTGCTACTATTTTTGATACTCCTGAAATTAAAAATAATTTGAAGAACTTTCAGGTACTTTGGCCTTATAGACAATGCCAGCTGCCAACCAGCCAGCTACCCACATCGAAAGGACAAGTCAATAAATAGTCTTTAACTGAAGACATTCATCGGCTTTATGACACAATTAATTCCAGTTTAATTCAGGGGTTTGTGAGTATTTGGTTTCTGAAACCCAATGCCATTTTTATTGTGGGACATTTATGTAGTGTCCTCATCAGTATTGCTTTGTTAAACTAATGCTGGCCAGATACAATCGACCACATTGATGCATTAACCTCTTTGCGTTGAATAACACGTGTCGTTCTCAGCCTGGCTGGACATATAGTACAGCCTGACATTTCATTTGAATTAATGTTCTGTACAAATCACATGCTTGCTTGAGCAGCAATAAAAAGGGGTTAAGCAAATCTGGCTTTGTATCAGGAGAATTACCTCTTAGTATCACATGCTTCAGGTCTTATTTCTAAAGATTTTATTTTTAAGTCCAAAATCTTTAAGGCTTACAGACATATTAATACATAAGGGATAAGTGTTATGGGGTAATTATGATTGAACAAAACCTCTGATTGTTTGGTGCTGGCCAAGTGTTTATAAATATTTGGTAATCAGCACACTTTATTAGTCCAAATCCCAAGAAAGACCATCACATGCTGATGGCATGTAATCCCAAAGGGAGCAACACAAAAACTAAACAAAATCTAGGTCAGCTGTCTCTGCCTTTGGGGGAAAACTTGAGAGTTCAAAAAACTGTTTCATTTTCTCCTTCTAATAGTCTTCTAGTACAGCTGCTTCAGTATTAGTTATTCTTGTCCATTCAACATGAAATGGTGCTTTGCCTTTCCTGGTACGAAAGGTCCTGTCTGTATTCACTTGATTAATGAGCTGGAGTATCCTTCAAGGATTGCATAACTCTCCTTACTTTATTTTTGTTTATGTTCTAGAGCCAGTTACAGCTCCTATTTCATTGCCATATTGCACATCACTTGAACAAATGAGTGTATGAACAAGGTTCAAGAACTCATGTTTATGACTAACTCGGCCCCAGTCTGTTGTCCCGTCGATTATATATGAGTGATAGTTAATGACAGCGTCAAGACTATAAATCAGAATTAGTCACAATTTGGTGCATAAATGGCGTGAAGTTAGTGAGTGGGCTTGGCTGAATCTAAGCAGCAGTGGGTTGTGTAACAGAAATAAGCGCTATCAGTATAGCACAGCTTGTGCTCCTTCCTGAACTTGAATTTTCAGAGTATCACAAATCCAGGTTGAGTGCTTCTGCTGCAAAAACATGTTACGTTAGATTTCATGAAACAGTTTCCACACTGAGGCTCTCTGGGTAATTCTGAGCAGATTCCTTGAGGTAGTCGGTCTTTGTGAGACGAGATAACCCAGGACAGAGAAAACCAGCACATCGTTTAGTGTGCTTGCTGCCTCACCACAGAAAAATAACGTATCTGGTTCTCAGTAACCCACTACAGTGCCCTCCAAAAAAGCTTGAAAGGATTGCTGTGGCAAACTCTATACGAGATGACCACTTGCTTGTAGTTCCCTTATAAAAAGCAAGTAAGTCTTAGGTGAACACATAATAGAGCTCCGTATTCTAAAGCGCATTTGCGGTTAATTATTCATGGCTTCCTGAGAGCTAGCTCTATAGGTTGCCTTTTTAATATGAACTGCCCCTTGGATTGGAAAATTGCCATTTATTTTTAAAAAAGCCACAGAAGGTTGCAGCTGAACTTTGTCATCGTATAAATGTATTTTCTTCTTTTGTATATGCACAGCAGGTTTTTTCACTGATTTCTTTAGGCTCAGGTGAACCAGGACTGCAATTTTATGCCAAATATTCATTACGGAGGAGTTTTTCGTAACTGTTGAATAGCTGTGCTGATTAGGGCAGACTTACCCTGTCTGGTGCCTTTAGTCTTTTTCCATAACAAAGCACACACACGTTCAGAGAGAATAAAGCATTTGGTGTGAGAACACATTCACGCAGGTAATCCAAGTGAATCTGGCAAATAAAGATGCAAAAACAGACGGGTGGGGGTTTGAGTCCTATTAAACTTGTTGATCCAGGGTTTTTTTTCCAAAAACTAATTGCAAATTTTCCATCAGTGACTTCATTCACTATTATTTCCACGGTAGTATGAAAAAAAAAAAAAACGGGGTAATTAATTCCAGGGAAAAACAAACCACAGTAATTTGTCTCATACAGGATCCACACACAAAGTTGCACAAGGCTCACTGTGGGCCCAACTCTGGTACAGCTCCCAGACTGCTGTGCTCTCAGCTCTCTGTGACTTAGATGAAGGAAAGTAATGGAGGTCAAATATCTCCCTGAATTAAAGAAAACTTGCAAAAACTCTTCAGAATTTAGTATGTTCATTTGTAGGAGTTTTAGCTCAGTGGACAGTAAGAAACAGTTTGTTCTTTCATATGTATTTGACAAAGTATCGGGTATGACAAAGTCCATCCAGTGTGTGAAGACAGTGTTTGTTGAATAAAAGTTAGAAAATAGTTTGAAATTAATATTTAATGATGACCTGTGGCAATTACCAAAAGAAAGAAGCCTTAATGAGTTTTTCCCCTCAGGAACAATGTGTTTTGGTGGTCAGATATTACTCCCTTAAGACCCAGCTTAGGAATTTCTTTTTATTTACTAACCTAAGTGACAGAATAAAGTTTACCAAATATCTGGAGTTAGTTAAACAAGACCCTGGTGGCGGTGGTGCTGAGGGCAGACGGCAGCACTCCGGGCAGTGTTTGTGTGCATGGGGCCGCGAGGGGATCTCCAGTCATGGCTCCAATCTTCACCCTGCAAAGCCCCGGAGTGTGATGGTTCCCTGCATTGCTTTTTCCCTTTCCTCCTTGCAGCAGTCTTGCTAATGAACTGATAAGGAAGAGAAACACATGTATGCAGGCCAGTTGCAAGTGTCCATGATGGAGACTTCGTGTATGATGCTGCTGCGTGGCTTCAGAGCCGGGGTTTGTGGTGGCGCCGGTCTCACATCTTCAAGGGAACAAATGCAAAAGCTGCAGTGCTTTGAGTATACTTTCTTATCTCATGCTGAGGTGTTCAGGGGCAGCTAAAAAGAGCTCAAAATAAAATGCTGCACAATGTATTAAATAAATGAGTACCACAAACCTAGGGAAGATGTAGGGCTGCAAAGCTCAGCTTTACTCATATAAGCAATGCTGACTTAGCAAGCAGTGTTCAAAGGGCAGGAATCTACCTGTGCATCTGCTGCCCCACACACCATTGTGTACTCTCAGCCATCATAACCAGCTTCTGCATCAACTGAGCTGCAACTCTCTCTTGCTTTGTTTCCTTTCCAATATTCAGGCGCAATGTGCTGAGCTTGTCCTCGGGGATTGAAGATATTGGTATTATCAAGTGGGATCTAGCCCTGTGTCTTCTCCTCGTCTGGGTGATATGTTTCTTCTGCATTTGGAAAGGAGTCAAATCCACTGGGAAAGTAAGTGTGCTTTCACCCTTTTTATAGTCATTGCAGTTAGAAGATGTTAGGAATACTAAGTAATGCTGTTCTTAAAGATATTCACCATTTCCTGGAGGAAAAAAAAAGGATGTAGTTTTGCACTGAATAGGAGAGGAATTCAGATTCAAATGACTTTTGAAAGCCATTGCCAGTGCCCAAAATACCTGTGACTCAAGTAGCTGCTACTAGAATGGCATCAAGAAGCAGGTGCAAGCACAGTTTGAGTACCACTTTGCCTCTCTGAAGAGAAGTGTCCCAGTGATGCATGTCATGAGTGTGGAAGGTCTTAGGCCTGTGATATGTGGTGCTCTGCGCTCCCTGTCCGTACTCTCACACCAGCTAAGTTCATTCTCAGTGCAGCAGGGTAGATGTTAACATAGCTGTGGTAGGAATGTTTTAATTCAGTGGAAACTAATGGATGCATAGCATTTTTGAAATGCCGCTCACTTAGAGAAGCATTCTGTGTAGACACAGAAGACTAAACTTAGGTACTCATTTAGAAATACTCTCCTTAAGAGAGATTCTGAATAGTTTGTGGTTTTACTCTCATCGTGTGCTCTTGAGAATCATGTTTTTCTCTAAAGGATAACAGTTAAATCATTCCTGAACCTCATCCTACTCCAGTGCAAGAAGCAAATTACAGCAAATCTTGGCCAATCAAAAACACGAGCATGATATTATTGCTCCTTGTATACATTAGTGTTTTTAAAACTATTTTCATGAGAAAAGGCTATTGAAGCCATTGCATATGTTTAGCTCTTAGCTTTCAAACCTGTTGGTTGAGGCAGCAGTTCAGATAAGTCTAAGAGAGGTAGAGAAGTCTCAAGATAGTAAGTTCCCACATGATTTTTGTCAGCTATCTGTAAGGAAGCAACCCCATTAGTGTCCCACCTGAGAAAAAGGCCACAATGTGAACCCATCTATTGTCAGTCCCCAGAGAAGTCAGGAAGGGTGAGCAATTGCAAATGCCTCAACTGTAGAAAACACATCATTTCCTGGTTTTACCTTTACACTTTGCAGAATCAACCAGGAGACAAAACTTCTGTAGGAAACCAGACCTCATTAGTTCCACTGTTGACTAAACTACTTACTTCACTGTCATTTCTGTCTTGCTTTCTGTGATTTTTGTCATGGGCCCTCATTAAAGTCATGCTGGTGCCTTACAGTATTTCAAGCCCTTGTGAAGGTAATATGTTGAAAACAGGTCTGTAAAAATCAGTTATCTAAAAATTTTTAGTTTCTGGAAATCCAGCAAAATGGTCTCATTTCTAAGACAAGGCCATTGGTGGGAATTCACTACTTCCTCTCTGCAGTGTCTGAACTCACTAGGATGTGGAGCCAAAGCCCAGCCAAACCATTGGAAAGTCTCTGGTTGACTCCATTAACTTTGGGGTCAAACAAAAGTAAATTGTAAACTCTAGTGGAGGACTTGAATTATTTGAGAAGTCTAGTTTACTTTAGTAGATGATTGTTTATAGCACTTCCCTGCTTTCCAGTGTGTTAATGGCTCTTTGGAGAGCAGGGGAGGAAAAAAAAAGACATAGTTTTTAAATCTTGTAGTAGCACATTGGACAAATAAACGTGAAATCATGAGGAAAAAATAATAGTTGTGCTTATACTTTGGATAACGTGCTTGATCTTAAAAATTCCTCTGGTGTTGCGAGAGAATCTTTACCTGCAGTGCAAAGGCTGCTTTCTCAGTGTCGTTTACTCAGTTCTTGCAAATATGTCAAGACACGTATTTTTTGTAGGAAAATTTTGGTTTTTCAGAGTCCTGGCTTATATTTAAAAAACCCAGAAAGCACAGAAATCCCCCTTCTGGTTTTGATGAAACTGGACTAATGTATAATACATATTATTTGTCAGTGGAAAATACACAGAAAATTCAAGGAGAGAATTAAAAAGGACATATATGAAAAGATTTCCTTTCATTTTATGAAATCAGTCCAGCTCTCTGAATTATTATGGCAATGCAGGCTTTCAGTTCTCGTCGTTTATTCTCAGAGGACATACTTAAGAAAAATGGTGTATCCCTGGAGCTTTGCAGTAGTTAAACAAATTCTGGAAAACAAAAATATATTTTAACTCATGGTAGTAAACTGTAATTACCTGGGGAACCATCTGACTCCATGAAAAATGCTCTTTCTTGGACAGTAGTGATTCTTGACTATAACACAGCAGTTACATAAAAATATGAGAGAAAGCACTGATGAGCACAGAAAACAAAATGTTAGAGGTCAAAAAGCGTGGGTCTAAAGATAGAACTGTCCAAATGCAAGCTCAATTAACCCTCACACTGGAGATTAAAGCAAAGGGCTCTTTCATCAAATGAATGAGAAGATAACAAGAAGAGAAGAAGTAGGCTGTTATTCAAAGGGAGTGGGAATAGAGGTTAAAGATAATGAAGACATATTCTCAAACTGGATGAATAGAGCCTTAGTTTCCAATAATGATGTTGCTGAATAGGCAGCAAGGGCAAGAATGAAATTATGGGACTGGAAATTAACCACTGTTGAAGCTGATGCCAACCTGAAAGGCTTCATGCATTCAAGGTGATGGGAAGGGAGACCAAATTATCTTCATCTCTGAAAGAAGCGCCACATGAAGTTGCCTGTAGGAGCAGTAGTGAGGCTGCGTGGCAAGGTCAGAGGTAGCAGCAGAGCTTGCAAAATGGTTTGCAGTTTTTAAGTTCAAATAAAGAATGAGCTAATGCTTCAGGCACTCTCAGTGAGGAAATCTCTTCAGCTTCCCTGGCAGAGGTGCACTTGTCATGTGAAGAGGACAAACAGGGCAAAGGCAGAATTTCTAACAAAACTCATGAGTTGTATAAAATCCTCCATGTTCTCTGCCTGAGTGACATGACCACTATCTGGGAGGCTCTGGAGGGATTAATGAACCTGCAGGCCTAAAGCAATAAGGTGGTAAAGACCTTTTTTTCTTTCTCTCTTTCTTGCCAGGTAGTGTACATCACTGCCACATTCCCATTCATCATGCTCCTTGTTCTACTCATCCGTGGTGTGACCCTGCCTGGAGCTGCAGAAGGCATCAAGTTTTATCTTTATCCTGATATCTCACGGTTAGCTGACCCACAGGTACAGAACCAGGAGGGGGGAGTGGGACAATTTGCTACACAAAGTGGGATGGTGGAGGGTAATGGTGGTGATGTAATGGCAATAGATTATTTTTTTTCCACGGTCTCTAGAGGTCCAAATATAGCATGAACATTAATGCTGGATTATATTTTCCAGAGATCTACTTGAGAAGGTCACTGTTATATGTGTTAATGCATCTTTCCATGTGTATGTATGTGTGTGTACGCGTGTGTATTTTTTTTTTTTTGTGTCAAAGGACTCTGAGGCTGTAGACTCTGTCTCGTTATACAATCTCAGCTTTCTTGTTGGTAAGGTAAGGGAGATGTGTTTTTTTTTAATGAGGATAGTCTTTAGTTTCAAAGGAGAGACACATGAGCTTCACAGATGGAACAACAAGCGACAACTGTGAGTACCAGTGTCACTTAGCTCCCATTGCTCAACAGGAGGAGATTGGGAAAGAAGTGAACAAAATAACAGAAGAATGAAAACCCATGCAAAGGTGGAGAAAAATGCTCTCTGAGGCACAGGGACTACTGTTCGCTTAGCCCTGGCTGGTGGAGCTAGGCTTACTCTTTCTGTATAGGCTGTGGTTAGATTAAGATTCCTGTCTGTGCTTACAGAGTGCAAATATGTGACACTTGAGCATCATTTCAGCCAATAGTGATCACGTGAGAAATGTAAAAAAAATGTGCAATACCCACCCTCTCTCTACCCATCCCCCACCCCCATAAAAAAAAGAAACCAACCAAAACCAATGAATCTTTGAAAATAACAAAACGTGGAACACAGTGAAAGGGAATAAAATCTTTCTTTGCTATTTCTTTCTAATGAGTATTTGGTTAAAATAAAACTTCAATGATAGGGAAATAACCGCAGTAGAAAAAGTGCAATTGAAAGAAACATTGGGGAAATTTGGTTCATTCTCTAGTCTTGCCCTCTTTATAAGACATCTTCTTCATAAGAAACATTATATTTTATGAATGTATCTTCTTTTGTGGGACTATCATTTATATGAAATACTGTTTGTTAGCGCTAAGCCCAGAGCATCAGCCAGTAATGTAGACGAGATTCATGTGAGCTGACAGCTCCCCATCTATGCTTTAGCAAAAGCATCATCTCCAAGAAGACACCAGTCAGCAAGATGCTGGAAAGTGATGGTGGGAGGGAGGAGGTTAATGCTCTACAGTCTTAATTCTCACTTACACTCCTTGATGGTTTGTACTGGCGTTAGCAGACTTGCATTACCGGAAAGTAGTGAACAGATGGGATTCAGTGACTGCATTTTGATATCTCGCTACATATTTGCTAATTGAGAAGTTGATAGTGTACTGTTGTATCATTCTGTATACGTTTTTTTAATGTAATCAGGAGAAAGAATCATGAGACTGAGTTCAGATATTATCTTATAAAGTACATTGTATTTTGCTTGTTTCCCCTCTACCTCTATGGCTTTTTATCTTGCATTTGAACAGATACAAAAACAACCAGAAGGCTAGAAAAATAAATAAACCAAATACACAAACCTGTTTCTCAAGCTTTTCACATCCTCAGTTTAGTGTCTCTGTTAGCTGATTCTAACAGAAATGATTTACAATAGAAATGAGCAGTGTTATAAATACTTCTGCCTTTCCCATTGCGCTGAAACACATTTGTTGTTGTGCCAACAGGAAGGATCAGCTGAATGACTAAGAAACTACAAATACTGGGCTTCTCTGGGAAGGGAATACAGGAAGTGTTGTAGAGTTGATGTTCTTTTGGGCTGTGATGCTAACAATTTTCTTTTTCCCTATAAAAGCCAAATTTGCAAATGTGATGTTCTCTTTCCCTCTTTCCCTGGTCCTTTAGCTATCACTCTCAATGGAAGCAATTATTTGGTTGATTTTGCATAGTTTGAACTGTATGTTTTTTGTTGAGTGTTACAATTCAATGGTGCCAGTCCTAACAATTTTTCCATCTTGCCTTTAGGTCTGGATAGATGCAGGGACACAAATCTTCTTCTCATATGCAATCTGCTTAGGAGCAATGACTTCCCTGGGGAGCTACAACAAGTACAAATACAACTGCTATAGGCAAGTTTCCATCCAAGGGGGCTTAGTGTTTTAGCTAAATGATGTAAATAAAGTAGGGACATTGGGTTAATTTTTTTTTTAATTAACTTGCTCCATGACATATGTGTGACTTAGGGACTGTTTGCTGCTGGGATGCCTGAACAGTGGTACCAGTTTTGTGTCTGGCTTCGCAATTTTTTCCGTCCTGGGCTTCATGGCACAAGAGCAAGGGGTGAACATTGCTGATGTGGCAGAGTCAGGTACGATGGTATTGGTGGCAGTGGTGGTGGGCACTGCCGCCTAGCGTGTGAGCAAAGTTCTGCAGACTCAATCAGCTAACATCTAAGCAAAAAAAACAGAACAAGATTTCCCATAATCTCCAGAAAAATAAGCACGTTGTTGATTTGGGCTTTCCTCTTAGATCACTAAGGGTTAGCCGGGGTTGTATTGTTTATTCTGTCTTGATTAACAGGGCAGTGAACGCATTTCCTAGAGTGTGCTAATCCATTTGAGTTGAGATCAGAGTTAAGATAACCACGCCATTATCAAGGGTCCAGAATGTCACTGATTTGAGATTTTATTCCATCTTTCTTTTCAGACTACCTTTATTTTCATTCAAATGCAAATAGCCAGTGTTTATGTATTTTTCATAGTGTAGTTTTGCCTGCTCACAACGCAGCTTTGCAGTGTGAGTATGACCTTGACCTTTTGAAAGGACATGCACACGTATATTCCCAGGTCTCACTGAAAGGCAAGAGAAGTTGGGAGAACTCCTCCTGGGTTCTGTGGACCATTTCATCCACAGAAACTCTAGTTGTTGCAATCCTGCATTTGTCCTCTCTAGCTTCAGGGTGAGGTTAACAGAACTGTGAGAAGTCCAGTTTGAAACTGGATGTACACTGAGGTTCCTCTCTTATATCGGAAGAGTTCTTTCCATTAGCATTCAGTTACACCCTTGCAGATGAAGAAGGCTAAATCCTCAGCATGTGAATGTATCTCAGACAAAACAGATGACATTTTTTTTCCTCTATGCATGTCTTCTCCAGATTAAATGGGAATTACCATTCAAAAATAATGAGTTAGGCCTTGACAACTGTGAGGCTTAAAGTTAATCAGATTCAAGTAATAACAATGTCACCTGAGCTCACTTTTGGCATTTCTGACTTTTTTGAGCAATTTTAATTCACCTACATAATATTTGAAAGCTTTCCTCTGCAAACATGCTATTACAAAGAAAAAGAAGAAGTCGATATATCTTCTAATCACATGGCTCTAGGAGTTAGGTCTTTCTTTAAGAAAAACATCTCACTTCACAAGGACTAATGAAAAACTAATGACACTGGTGGCACTGCTGGATTCTTGGGTGACTGCAGTTGGCATACCTTTCACAAGTGCAGTTAGTTAACGGTCTTGGCCGTAATGCTTATTTTGGTTGGAGGTTGATTGCTTTGTTTGAGAACAGGAAGCAAGGGAATAATCCTATTGAATGAATCATAAATACTCCCCTCTTTTTTTTAATATGTAGGTGGATCAATTCCAAGAGTAGCATTTTTAAGTATGCCCACATTAGGTTTTTGTCTGGTCAATATTTATTCTAATTTTTATTATTAAATCTGATAAGCAGGCAGATATATTTCTGTTGCTTTGGAATTAAGCAATTCTATAGTAACACTGGATTGTTAAGTAAAGTTTAAATACTAATTAGCTAACAGGCTTAGTATTTACATAGATTTTTTTTCAACAGCTCAGAAAGCATTTTTTCAAAGGAGGGATTTTGTAGCTTATTAGAGGAACAAGGGCAGTGGTTAGGTCCCAAACTTGGCTTTTGGTTTCTATTTTGTTGTTGAATCCTTCAGATTTTCTGCTTTAAGTTCAGCCTTAGTTACTAATGACCAGAGATTGCAACCATCTCACTTCATTGGTTGCCCATCATCACTGGCTGGTCTTTGGCTAAATCCTAAGGGACATTTTTAGATAACAGAAAACATTACCAAACTTATCCAAACCACTTCCCATGAGTTTCCTTGCTGCCTTTCTCAGCAGAGAACAAGCACAGATCCCCTGGAGACCACTTGGTCCCTCTGGGATGAATGTCCCAGGACCCACATGAGGTTGCGGGGGAAGCTCTAGGTGCCGCTGCTGCCCCGCTGCAGACTTCTCAGCGCAGAGACAATCAGCAGGCACTTGAGCCTCCTTTTTGGCTTTGCCGTTTTTGGCTTCTCATGATGCAAGGTCAGAACCACTTCCCTGGGTCAGGAAAAAGGTGAGCAGAGGTGCTGCTCCATTGTCCATGGGGCCAAGATCTGCTGCTCCTTCTCTCTCTGCCCAGCAAGTTAAATCCCTCCTGCCCTGTGCATGACACAGTTCGTTTCCTTGTTTACCCTCCTGCAAGACAGGAGAACATCAGCAAATTTGCTGACGGCAGAATCTCATGGCCACATTTTTTGGCTGTGCCAAATTCAGTTTTGGTGCACTTTGCCTGGAACAGACTTGTCAGCAAGGAGTGGCTCCCACTTAAAGCACTAGTCACTGCTGCTGGCCTTCGCCAGCTGTCATAGCTTTACATGACAGTTAAATTAGACCCCTCTGACTTCCCGGTGAAAGCAGGTTTTTCATAAATAACACTTGATATTTCTCCAGAAATCTTTTTAAAGGAAGAGAGGAAAGCAGTGGAGTCTCAGTAAAACCATAGTGAGTCCTGTTTAATCTCTGCTGCATCTTTATTTGGCTGGAAGAAAGACTTTACCGATTGCAATTTGTAGTAGTGTTAAAACAGTACAAGAGTTACCTTTTTAAAAAATCCCATTTCCAAAAAAAATTCAGATTAAGCAGGCCTTACTATAGTTTTGGTCTCCCCTAATGCTTGCCCGGTCTCTGCCTCTGCAGTGCTCTCCAGCAGTGCCACAGCACTTTGCCAGCAAACAGCCAGCAATTGTGCTGGGATTGTGGCAATCCTAATTGACTCTTAATAGCAGCCACAAGTGCTTCACTTTTGCAAAACACTCTTCAGACCAACAGAGTTTCAAATTAAATACTTTTTTTAGATTATTTAGGTTCAGTCGAGGAAATGCCAGGAACCTTTTATTTCACATGGACTTTTCTCTTTATATTTCAATGCTTAGTTTCAAAGGAAAATCAAAGCTAGCACACTGCTTAGGGCACTTAGTATTAGACGATATCACAGTGCAAGGACAGTTTCACTGGCCAAAGCATGCAGAATTACAGTGAGAGCAGTTTTACATCTGTCTCATCAATTGTACAGATGAGCTGCAAATGCCGTTTGGTAGCAGTTCTCCCTCAGGGAGGATCTACTATATCCACTGAATTAGGGGGAAAAAAAGCAAAGCGCCCCCCCAAATTTGAGACATTCACCAGTTTTTTGGTATCTTTTGTCATATAAAATCTTAGTTTTGTTTCATTTGAAATAAAATTAGTTACTCAATTGTTGACTAATTTGTATTTATTTCTGTTCAAATATATTCAGTGACTTAAGGTTTTCTTTAGTTTGAAAAAAAGTCATCTCTTTTTTTGCCTCTTTCTCTTGCTTCTTTTTCCATCTTTCTTGTTGGAAAGAAAAAGTGGGAGGTAGGAAGAGCAGCATTAGAGATTGTTCTGTACAGATCAGAGATAAGACTTCTATCCCTGCACTGCAGCAATTTAAAAAAATTCCTTTTCCCATTGAAAATTACTTGAATCCACTTCAAAATCCCAGAAAATGCTGGTTTTTAAGTCTCCTTAAAGCAAACAAGCAGATGAGCCAGGCATTTCTGGTTTTAATCTGAATTTAAATCTACCCTCAGAATTTTTTGTCAGCGTCACCAAATTTCTGTGGCCACTCTGAGAGCCTGCCGTAAATGCCAAATTGCCAGTGTTCCTGTCTCCCACTTGGAGAGGGCTCTTTCTCTCTTGACAAAATCTCTTGTAAGCAGTAGCTGATAGCACCTGGCACCAGGTGAGAGTGCCTTTGGAGATCAGCATGTGAGAGCACTGCACATATGCTCCGTGTGTGGGTATGAGTGAGATGCCGCCTGGTCCACGGCACAGACAAGACCCAGCCTAGTGATGAGCAGTCACACACAAGGCTTTAGTTTCTAGAGTAGAGAAGCTGGGTACTTAGTCTCAGCCCTGCTGGTGCTCCCAGACTGTTGCAAAAAAATCTGCAGTTAGGGCTGATGTTGGTGATATTCAGCATCACCACAGCGGGTCTACATAGGCTGGCCAGATAGGGGCAGGTGATGTGAGAGAGTGTGGGGAAGGGATTTCACACAGGGTGATTTTACACACCAGCAATTCCTAGCAGCAGGAGGTACTTATTGTCAGGGACCACAGCTGATATAACTAGGAGTAGCCTGATCCCTTCAGTGCAGCAGTGAGGGTTTGCAGAAGCAAAGGAGCAGACTTTTGGAGTGCAAACCTCATTCTAGAAAAACCATGCTGGCTTCAGAGATTGCATACAGAGGAAGGGAGGGGTTGCATTAGTGAAGATCCCGGGGAATGTTTGGAGCAGAGTCCCTTTCCCTGCATGCAAAAGAGTTTCATCATCATCATTTTCATTGTGACCGTATGGGCTAGCAGTGGGATTCTGCCATTCCCCTGGGTCACCCCTTCTCCCCCCAGCCCCCAGTACTATCCTGTGTCTGAGCAGGGCAGGTGTAGGACCACCTCCATTATTGGCACGTTTGAGACAGATGTTAAAACTGGTGATCTGTTAGCAATGGCCTTGGGGGTTTGCCTGTGGTTTCTGCTGTAGTCATGCGTGCTTCGATTTCAGATAAAAGAGCCAAACTGTTTCACTTCTGGTATTTCCAGCTGCGTTTGGATTTATCTGAACGGAACCAGGCATTCCTGCATTTGAGTGTGGCTACCTTTACCAAAGAGCTGGTATTTACTATTTCTCTTCCCTTCCCCTCCGCCTTTCCTATTTTCTCTTTCTCTAGGTCCAGGCCTGGCCTTCATTGCCTACCCCAAAGCTGTGTCCATGATGCCACTGCCCACCTTTTGGGCAATCCTTTTTTTTATTATGCTTCTGTTGCTTGGACTGGATAGCCAGGTAAGAACAATGGGTAAGAAATGTGTGGCTTATTGTATTAGCGCTGCTGACTGAGAAAAGCTGTTTTAGGAGCATGAGTTAAGAAGAGAATACTTCTAATGCTGCTTAAGAGGAGTTCCTCTGGATTGCTTTTTACTGCAGGGGCTGCTGTTGATGAATCTGTCACTGTTGATTTGTTGTATGTTGTTGCTCAATAAGTCTTTGTCATCAGAGTTAATGCAGTCCACAAGACTAGGTCAATTCTCCCTAACCTAAGTGTCAGTCCTAGTCTGGCCGCAAAATACCACCATTTTGGTTGTGGTGCAGCATTTTCCTACTTTGGAGAAGAGCTTAGTTTTAAAACATGAAAGACTACAACAGTCTGTTTGACTTCGTGCCGTTGTGATCACCTGCAGTGTGCATACAGCATCATTAAAATACTTTGTAAGAGTTAATAACTAGTAGAAATAAAGGCTTTGATAGTTGCCAAGTGCCAAAAAAGAAAAGCTAAGCCATCATGAGGCACAACAAGCACAAAATATACGGTATAGCCAGGGTGGTTTCATAAAGAGTCAGAGGACATAGCCACAGCCTTTTTTGTTGGCCTTAGGCTCAGAGCTGCTGAGCAATGCAGGATTCTGCTGACTTTAATGTCACCAGTGCCCATTCAGTACCTCCAAATGGGCCAGGAAGTGTCTTGGGTTCCAACTGTGCACGCTTCTATTAATTAGTGAGCATAAAAAAGTCAAGTCCAAGAAGTTAGGTTGTTTTTCCCAGTGGCTGCTTATAGGAATGTTGGACCAAATACCTCAGAAGAACTTGTAAATCATTTCTAGATAGTCCACTTACAAGGAAACATAGGTGACCAGGGATTATGCAGTAACTATACATTCAAAATTGCCCAAGTTTTCAGGGCAACAGGCAGATTTCTGCACTCAGATAGAAAGTCACTAAGATTAAAGAAAAAATGGTAAGGATGAAAAGTTTATTTAGGCTAAATGCTCTCTCATATGACGAGAGATCTGTAAATGGATTTTTACCTTGTTGTGTACTTAATCTCTTACATTTTTTTTATATTCCATTTGCCCTAAATTGCTCTTTACAGCTTAATCTTTGAACTCTAGTTAGCAACTTTCAGTTGTTTCAAAGTAAATGTAAAAGTGCCTGATGCTGTGGTTCAACAACCCTGTGCTTATGCAAATTGGAAGCTGTCTAGTAATTTTAAAAAGCTCCTTGCTGCGTAGAGTGATTACAACTAATTGGAGTGCCTAATTTCTCTCCTCCACCCCTCTGTTTTTTTTTGAAGTGCAGTCAAGCAGGTTTCTGGAATGCTGGAGCAGTTTAAGATCAAATCAGCCCAAAGGAAAGGGTTGCATTTAAAAAGAAAAACAGTTTTATAGAAGTCAAAGGAACGAGATAGGAGGTAACGAAATCTGGCAGAGTGTTTGCAGGACAGTCTGTATTTTCAAAATGGAGCTTCACGTTGTGGTCAAAGAGAGTAGAGTTGTTACAAGACACTTCTGGGCACTATAAGAACAATATAGCTACTGAGTAGGAAAAGGTGGCTTTTCTTTAAGTAATGCTATTTCATAGACCCGCCCCCCCCATGATAACTCATTAGTTATATGATAATCTATCCACATTTCTACATGGTATCCTCATGTCTACAGTGAACTTGATGCTTTTGTACCTTGCCAGGCTGAAAGTACAGATCAGCTGAATGCTGCCTTCTTTGGATCTCTTTGGGGAGAGTAGAGTAGTCACTTTTATCCATCAGTGAAATGCACCTGTTTTTAAATTAACTTTCGGTTTAACTTTCACTCAAATCCAGTTTGGGTTATTTGGTAGTTACACATCTTACATGCAGTTTTCCAATGACAATAAGCACAAATATGGGTATCGTGAAGCTAGATAAAGATTTTAAGCTCATCTATTTAGACCTTCATTCTAGGTTTGCGCGTGCAAGTGGTTTATCAAATCTTTGTATGAGGACTGTATGAACAGCTCCATTATTGCTGCAAAAGTACCCCAGAGCCTCAGTCAGAGGTGCCCTGCTTACAGATTCAGAAAAGACAAGTTCAGTCAACAAGAGCAGCTGTGTCACATTAAAGCCTGCTTTCCCTTGGCTGGATTTTCACTAGTAAACCCAAGAGTAGAATTATATCCAATTGTGGAATTAACCTAACAAGTACCTATGAGGCTTTCTGGCACATCAAAAAAGACTGGGAGGTGCTCTACTAGCTTAGGCTTTTTTGAGTATTTTCTCTTTGCCTTTTTCCTGGCATATATCTTATGCTTCTCTAGAACAGCTACAACATAAAAGCCACATAAGTACTTTCCTGTCATCAAACTGATTTCCTTTTTCCTAGTGGCTTGCATTTACAGAACCCCTTTGGTAGTTTGTAAGGCTGTTAGGAAATGAACAGCAATTCTCAAAGCTTGTTCCAACCTGAAAACTACCCCCACGCTTCAGCCTCTGGGTTACAAAGGAATGGCTTCTGTTTTTTTTATTCAGAGCAGCATTTTGCCACACAGTAGAGCTTTAGGGTATTGCTGTGGATTGAGCCTGGGTAAAATGCATGGCTGGTAATTTTCAAGTCATGTTTCTTTCTTTGTTTTTCCCCTTTAGTTTGTTGAAGTTGAAGGACAGATCACGTCATTAGTTGATCTGCACCCATCCTTCCTAAGGAAGGGTTACCGACGGGAAATCTTCATCGCTATAGTGTGTTTCCTTAGCTATCTTCTGGGACTAACTATGGTGACTGAGGTAAGTAGCACTGGTGCAGAAAATTGCCTGATTGCCACCTTTTTTAGCCAGTTTTCAGACCAATTTTAGCTATAAATTGAGACTGCACAGAATTAGCCACTCGGAGGAGTGATGCTCTTTAGATCTACAGAGCATCTTTCATCGCTAGATCTGAAAGCGTTTTGAGAGGGAGACATATATTCCCCCTTTTTCAGTCAGAGGAACAGAGACATAAAGTTGCATAAAATCCAATCTGATCTCAGGTACTAATCAGCATGAGCATGAATATTGAGATCTGGCTCTAAATGGTGAAACACATTGGGAACCTTCAGCAGAGCAGATTAAATATCTATCCAGTGCATGCAGGGAAAGATTTTTATCTTAGTTACACAGATGTGAATCAATTAAATACCACTGGATTTATTCTAGTATAAACAAGAAGGGAATATGTTCCAGTGACTGCACCGTTGTGATATTTATCTCCAAAATAAAATTCAAGCCAGATTTTTAAAATTACTGGAAGAACACGACTGCAACAGTTAAACTAGCACCTGTAACAGAGGTGCCTAACAAACACAGTTTTTCAAGTAAAAGTGCAAGTATATGCAGTAGTGAGAGCAGAGTCTAACAGCACAGTATAAATAAAGAGTTAGAAAGAAAAAAATTAACTATTCTCATGGAAAAAAAGCCCTTTCTCTCAATTAGTAAATGAAGAACCCCCTGATGAACTGACTTCTGGTTTTAGTATTTTGGAAACATTTAGGAGGCGACGTATTACTTCTTTACATCATTTGTTTCTATAAATACCAATCCTAAAGTACTTTTAAGAAGGAAAGATTTAAGTGTCTCAGTAGATTATACTAAGTGGCTTAATTTTGTTTAATCGTTGTCTTGTTTGGAATGCTTCCTGTAGTAAACACGCATATTCCCTGGGGAAGGTAGCGCCAAATATTTATCTTACCTACTTGCTTGGTATATCTTCTTCTTGGACAGCAATCATTAAGATATGTTGGTAGATGTTCCTGGAATCTGGGCCTGAAGTATTCAGCTTTATTCGTGTTGAATCCTAATCCATTATGTCTCTTTTGCAGGGTGGCATGTATGTTTTTCAACTCTTTGACTACTATGCAGCTAGTGGTGTATGCCTTTTGTGGGTTGCATTCTTTGAATGTATTGCTGTAGCCTGGGTTTATGGTAAGTGAGAATACTTTAATCTGATACCTTTTGATGACTCAGTGACAACTGTGCTAGCCAAACATTTACTCAGCAGCCGCCCCAGAATCTTCTTCCCAGAAACAGACACATGCCATTAATATAAATTTGCGCTGACCTCTTGGAGATATCTGGGGTGAAGCCAGCCTCCAGTGTTTTTCCACACAAAAATGAGTATTTTTCCATTGCTAATTAATAAAGGCACAATTATGCATTTACGTGTGTTAAGTTTAGAGATGAAAGTTGAAAGTTTGGCCAGCCGTGAAAATTCCTGTTTGTCTTTCAGAGCATTTCCTTTCAGAGCTGCAATGTCTGCAAGGGGCAAGCCAACCAAATAGAAAATACAAAAAGAGAGCTGACAGAGAAGTGTCTTCTGTCCTGTTATTTTTAGGCAGTGCTGAGTAGTAAGGTCTGACAGTAGCCTCTTTAGCTGCCTGAGATGGTAGGAATGATCAGAAGATGTTTGCTTAGCACTGATCATTTCTCTGATTCTTCATGTACTCCATCTCCTTAGGAAAGCAAAACAAACAAAGCCTTCAGTTTGCATCAGTCAGATTTCTGTAGAAGTAGAAAGTACCATTTGCTGTCCTGTCCTTCCCATGATGATCCCTCTGGCAAGTTCAGTGAGCGTCTGGGGAGAGGAGTGGGTGCGTGACGGGGGCTGGAGAGATTAGCATTGCACTCCTGCATCCAAGTAATGAGAGAGTCCCCAGCCTTTGAGCTTCTCATGGAGAAAGTAGACTTGAACTTCACAGCCATGGGGAGCATTTGAACAATACATCTGACACCCTCTTCTTCCCTCTAAATACTCCTTCAGAGAGGGGCTAGGAAAGCAGCTGTAATGCTACAGTCCTTACATGGCTTTTATATGCTCAAGTCTGATGACAGTACTCTATCCATTACAGGCGCTGATAATATTTATGATGCCATTGAGGATATGATTGGATACAGACCTGGTCCTTGGATGAAATGGAGCTGGATTGTGATCACACCAGTTCTTTGTGTGGTGAGTACTGACCTATGCTGTTTCCAGTCTTCTGTCTGCTCTGAGCTGCCTCTTACTGCTTCTCTTCAGGTAAAGTCGGTTGCATTCAGAGACCAGTTTGCAAACAGCTGCTGGAGATGTGAACGTACTTGTCAAAGACATAATCTCCTCAGATGTTGACTGTTAATGTGACAGCTCTCTGCTCTGCCTGCGCAAATTGCACTTGGCTACATTTGAGTGGATTTTTCTCAGGATTGGGAAAATACTGCATTCGTGACACAGAAAACTGGCTCTCCAAAGAGCAGTCCCTACTTTAAGTGATAGGACTACTAGGCTATTTTAACAAAAAGACGTGAGCAGTCTGAGGCAGACACTCAAGTATTTCATTTGCTGCAAAGAACATCCCAGTAAGCTCCTTGCAGTGTACATCAAATATTTGAGCCCTGAAAAAGAACAGGCAGCATGCTGCAGCTCTTTTCAGCTGCAAGTGCTCAGTTCAGCACCACTGCTTAACACTCTATTGTCAAGCAACAGTTTACCTATGAGCAGATGCAGTTGCTCTTTCAGTAATTTAAGTGAAAGAATAATTCCCCCATTGGTTTGAAATATATATGGCATCCATCAGCTCTGCCTGTCTTCGTCAGGGCCGGTGGTAGCACCAGAGCCCTACAGCTTTCAGCACTTCTTGAGCCTCACTTTGTTTTCCTTTCTCATCCATAGGGGTGCTTTATCTTTTCTTTGGCCAAGTACAAACCACTGACCTACAACAAGGTCTACACATACCCAGACTGGGCGATTGGCCTGGGCTGGGTTCTTGCCCTTTCCTCCATGATCTGCATCCCTATGGTGATGGTCATCCGCATCATACAGTCAGATGGGTCGCTCATTGAGGTAAGAGCAACTGGTTGTCTGTCTAGAGGAGAAAGGGATCTTTAACTTGCTGTATTTTATACAAAATGAACACAATGCTTGGAAAACTGCCACCTTGTCAAGGTAGGGCAACATTGGGTGCCTCTCCTGCAGTGAATCCAGGTAAGACTGTTGGAGATCACCTGTCCTTTGGGCAAACAGTAGAAACAGAACAAACATGAAGCTTTCTGTCCTCAGAAAAACACCAGGTGATTTTATTTGCATCCCACTTCTGCAGTTTCCAGCTTGGCAAATCATTGCCTCCACATGCAGACAACACTCAAGGACTGGGGTGCTTCTGAGTACCAGATCTCTCTTCTCCATCCCACAGGGACAAGGAAGCACCATCCTACAAATCACTGAGAAAATGAGAGAGAGAGAGAGAGACATGGGTGAAACTCAGCAGTCTAAGAGCTCATTGAATTTCAGGGATATTCGGATCCATCTGTAGATTGTGTGGCTCTCAGGCATGGCCTTCTCTCTGGGAGATCAAAAGTCAAATCCTTCTGCCAGTGAGCTTCACTATTTAGCTTCCCCCCCCCCCCCCCCCCCCCCCCCCCCCCCCAATGAATCAAATCAAAACATTGGATCCCGATTACCGTGATCTTTGGAAAACTTTGATCAGATTTGGACTTGACAGCAGAGATTCTCTCAGGTTCAGTTATGCAGACAATCTCTTGCCCATCACAGTTGAGCACAGGTTCCCCTGGTCTGTTTTTCTTCCAGTGGAAAGTTTTCAGAGACTGTGCAAGCATGAAACTTAGAAATTCTCTTCTAAGGTTTCAGATTAGTTTTGTTTTTGCCTAATGAGACAGTCTTAAATGTGCAGCCCAGGGTATTCTTGGAGAGGAAAGTGGGACGCTTTGGGTTAGGAAAACATAGAGAATAGAATTAAAAAAAGAACATTTCCCAGAGAACAAACACTTGCATTTGTTTTCCTCCAAGTGTTAATGGTCTTTTTCAGCTGTGGCCAGAGCATTTTCATGAGTGTTTATTTTCCTGCCTACATTGTCACCATCTATTGAGAGACAAGTCTAAAAGTAGCCAAAACACTCCACAAAGACCATGTTAGGAAAGGAAAGAGAGTAAACACTGGTCAGATGCCATTTAGTTCTTCCTTTGTGTACTGAGATGTAGGAGACAAGTTGCCACTTGGCAACGAACTGCTGGGCTAAAAAGCAGAGTTGTTTCTAAATGAGGAAGGAGAACGCACATGATTTGAGCAGCAGCTGCAGCACTGAATGCCCAATGTGCAGGCTGCTGGATAACATGGTGAATGCCCTCTCCTGTCCGACTTGCCTACATTGAGTCAGGCTCTGCAGCTGAGCAAAAGCTGAACGTGGTGCCCGGGTCCCTGTGTCCTTGCAGAGCCACGCAGTATACGCATGTCTCTGATGGCCACCGACCCCATCCTTGGCTTGCCACATCCTCCCTCCTGCACACAAGAGTCACAGGGTGGCCACTTGGTCTTCTAATTTTTGCTTTTCTTCTTTCCTTCAGAGGATAAAAGCGGTGGCTGCCCCCAAGGAAGTGAATCGGTGGTCCAAAGAAACGGAGAGTGGCACTCCCTTCTGCCCCAATGGAACTTCGAATGGTGGATTGATCAAGCCAACTCATATCATTGTGGAAACCATGATGTGAGCTCTCTCTGTGAGAGGATAAACCTGCTTTAACTGCCGTTTACTAACCATAGATTCTCATAGGACCAGGTTTACAGAGCTTTATATTTGCACTAGGATTTATTTTTATTTCTCACAGAGAAAGTTATTTTTTGTGTGTGTTTTTTTTTTAAATATTTTGTAAGGTAATCACAGCAGTTGTCTCTCTGTAGAGGGAGAGCTTTCATATCAGACTAGACATATTACAGGAATTTACTATTATTGGGTTTTTTTAAATATATATATCTTTATCTCTAAATATTATACACCTTACCACTTGAATTGATTGTCTTGCCAGCAATACATTCAAGTCTCAGAAAGCAATTTTAGGTGCTGGTATGGTTGGGAGCAGGGTAACCTACTGAACACACAAAAGGAGCTCTGAGAGATACGAGAAAACACGATGCTGTTTCAAGAGACTTTTCAAAGGTGTAGTATTTCCACCCTCTGGTTCAATTGTGATAAACGACAGGCTCCAGGGTCACATTAAGGAAAGGGTACAGTTACGTTTAGCAAAGTCCCTGAATAAAGATATAACTAGGCAGCTGGAGCAGAGAATTTGCAAGGGAGGCAGAGAAGTTGGGTGTGAAAAGCCTTGCGGCTGTCCCACCCAAGCAGAGCGTTGGGACCTGTCACACAAATAAGAGGAGGGCTTTAGCAGGATTTGACATGGTTCGTTCCTTTTTTTTATTCCTTTTTTGTTTGTTTGTTTGTGTTGGGTTTTTTTTTGACTTACTGAGGTGAAATGCCTGCTGTTTGTGCATGAGAGGAGAAGTTGAGTACCTGCTTGTGAATTTTCCAGCAAAGAGTATTTTAGTGTAGTGGCACTGGTGTAAATTTGAATTCTGCAAACTGGGAGGGGCAACCTGGCCCTGGGACAGCAGGGGCAAGTGCTGAGGAGCTGAGAGGGGGAAAGCAGCACCTGCACTCTGGGTGCATCAGATGGTTGCTTGCTCATTTGTTTGCGTGTTAATTATTGGACTTTGGTTTTGGGCAGAAAAAACAAAAGATTCCCTTTTGGACTCTGACCGTCCAAAGGTGAACACAAACTAGGTCTTCCCTGACAGGAGGAACAAAACTTACTCACCTACACCTGGTGTAACCGGTATTTATAACAGACACGTTGTTAATAATACTAGTAATGGAGATAATATCACTCAGAAAACAGGTGCTTTTCATCCCTGTATCTCAAAAATGCTTTACCAAGTTCAGTAACCAGGTTTTTCTTTCTTTATTTATTTAGGGGTGGGGGTCATTACTGTTGCAGAAACAGACAAAAGGACTAAGTCCCTTGTCCCATGTTACTAAAATAGCAGCGGTGGACCTAGGGCTCCCAGTCTCCTTGCCCATCACTGGGTTAAAACATAAATTTTTATTATTTTGTTTTTAGCAGGTGGTGGAGGGTAGCAGACATATTTGTGAGGCTTAGGAATCTTCTCTGCTGAAGAAACAGTGCTTTTGGAATTTTAAATTAAAGCAAAGAGAACATACAACACTGAAGTATCTTGTGTTTGGTCAGAAGGAATTGGGTACCGTTCCAGGTTAAACGGGAGTGAAGAGAAACCACTACAAGGAGTGTAGGCATGGGGGTTCTGCCTCATGTGGGCCAGGTGGATGTTTCCATGGGGGATTGCTCCCCCAAAGACTGTCCAAAACATGGGCAAAAGCCTTTTCTTTTTTTTCTTTTTTTTTATTAAAAAAAAAAAAACTTGCGCAGGTTGTGGTGGGAACAGGTTCTCTGGCGAAACTCAGCCTTTTCTTGTGGGCATTGTAATAAAGGGAGAGGTGTTTTTTCTTCTTATGATATACCACAGTTAGGCTATCCAAAGGTATTTAGAGGAAAGGCTTGATTAAAGCAGAGTTTATATCTACCTATTCTGCTGTCAGTTTAGTCTATCAGGGCAGAGTTTGTCATTAAAATAGGAACATATCCAGTTCTTAACATTCCTACACAGTAGTTTTGTTTTATTTTTTCTTGTCCCGTGGGCTAACTAGTCACACCAGCAAAAACACTTGTTAATTAGCTTGTTGATTTTCCTGTAACAGAAAAGGGGTGATTTAAAACTAAGAGATGGACCAAAATACTTTTTAGAAAGCATCTATTGCTTTCAAAATCTTTCTAGTTTGAATTTGTACATATTTTTACATCAGATAGATGAATTGCAGCAACAAAACCAGCCATGGCAGAATCACTTTGGGTATTTTTTTTTTTTTTCTGGTTGCTGTATTATGAGAGTTGTAAATGAAACTTTTCCACTGCTGGAGATGGCAAACATCTAATGACACCTACTGGGCCGGCAGCAGTAACCATGTGAAGATCACTGGAGGAATTCTGTGGGCCAGTAGGTGTCATCAAATAGGCCCAAAATAAAGCAGCATGCATACAGCTTTTTAAAAATTATTTTTTAAAGCCTTTAGCCATCAGAGGCAAGGAAATGTAATCAAAGATAACTCTCTTAGTGGGCTTCAGCTTGAACCCTCATTTTTGAGTTACAACTAGTATCTGCAGTGAACAGGCACTCTTGTCTGGGTGAGAGGGAGTAGCAGATTGGGGAGTCTAAATTAATGGTTTCTGTGAGTGCAGATGAAACACTGATGCTTGATTTTTTTTATTTATTTATTTTTTATTTCTTTTTGTTATATATACACTGTCACACAACTAAGTTTGAGATATAGTTTGCATGTCACTTTCACACTTTATTGCTGAGACAAGCTTTAGTTAGGGAAACAAATGGTTTGGCTACATCAAAGACGTCTCCGGCGAGTCAGCTGGGTGTTCAGCCATCTCCCGCATTGTGGAGAGAGTCTTTGCGTGAGGAACTAGAGGGCTAATACTACACCTTTCGAAGTACAACTACTAAAGAACTAGAACCCAGCCCCATTTCGATAGAAACTGTGCCATTCAAATCAGTCGCTTCCATGTACCAAGTGAAAATGTCTCGCACATATGCAACAACCTCATTGAAGCGTTCTCTATGTCAGCTTCTCTGGCCCTGCTGTGCTCTCTCACGTGACTGCAAGGGAGGGCTGGGACTCATGAAGAGCTAAGAAATTAATTGTTTCTGGAAAGCAGTTCCCCACTCGCCTCTTTCCTCCCCTCCAAACCAAATTTAATTAATTCTTCTTGGTTTATCTGGGGTTTGAGTTCAAATGAGCATACTGA
>VWZK01009072.1:204077-295946 GCA_013396935.1 Baryphthengus martii | reverse complement strand
CAGTTGGGGGGGGGGGGGTTCCTAACACTTTTACCAGATTTCTGAACTTTTCTTGGTGATAAATTTGCATTCCAACGTGATCCTCTGCCAAATTTATTAAAAAATAATTTTTAAAAAACTCTGTGTTTTTTACCTATTTCTGACTGCAAATACAACTGATTTTTTTTTTTTCCTAATTTACTTGTTTAAACACGTGTTACCTATTTTACCTGTTTTATGTAAATGAGGAACTCTATACTAAAACATCATGACTAGTCATAGATGAACTGATTTGGATCCAGGAAAAGGTTAGTGCAGTTTTGACATGAGAACTTTAGAATCAGATTCTTGAGTTTAAAACTAGAAGAAAACAAGATAAAACCTTTTCATATTTCATGTATCTCTGTATTCATGGGTTCTTCTGGGCTTGAAAACAGCTGAGTTTCAGCAGTATTTATTTCCAGCTGAACTGAAATCAAGAGACAGTAGAAATGTAAAGGGGAATATTTACCCCACAAGATTCTCCGACTTGCTTCTTATTTTTCTCAATTTTTCCAAACTTTTTCAGTTCGCCTGTCACTAGTTATGATCTCTCTGAATGAGCATCTGTTGTAAGGGACTTTACCAGTAGTCTGTATTTCGGTATTTAAACAGTATGATTTCATAAATAGAACTGTTTTTTATTGTCGGTGGTTTGTTCTCATTTTCCTTCTCATCCATAGCTTTCCTTTTCATCTGGTCCAAACAGATCCACACACTTAGAAAAGTCCTCTTTAAATTGTGAGATAGTAGGTCCGCAATGGATTTGTTCCTGTGTTGTAAATGAAAATGCAAAAGCCTAGCAGCTGCCTTTGCCATCGATAGCAATGCCGGTGGTCACCCTGTGGCAAGCAGCACAGCTCCTGGAGTGGAGGGGAGTTAGGAATGGTCTGCTGAACCAGATCAGCAAAAATGATTTTTGCTGCTGTTCTTGGGGAGAGGAGAAAAAGAACAAACAAAAGATGCAGCCTTGCAATTGCTGTAACAAAAAAAAACAACAAAACCAAACAACAACCAGCAGAGCCTTTAATGTCACTGTCAGGATAGCATCTTCTGCAGCTCTTTTCAGCCCTGTGTGCATCCTCCTTTCTCAACTGCAGATATGCCTGGTTCCTCTTCCCTGTCTCAGTGTTAGACAAGCCAAGTAGATCTGAAGACACGTGAACAGTTCCTTTCGACAGGCCTTTTGCAAGTCTCCTCCTGATCTGTTTTGATGTGCTAAGGAGACTTACAGTTTCAGTGAGGTCGTGCTTGTGACACTTGGGTTCAAAGCTCCCACTTGCTGCAGCAATGGCAAAACTCCATCCGTGGGAGGAGGATTTGAACATTTTTGAATAACTGATTATTAGCTTCCACGCCTTGTGGTCACTGTAGGATCACTTATGGAGGCATAATGTATATAAGATGTTAAATAAGCTGTGTATTGAATGGAGTGGACAAGTTAGTTAAGCAGCTCAAGTACACTTGGAAGAAAGAGGACCCTGACATCATTTCCAGGAGATTCAATGAAAGTTGCTCACTTTCAGTAAAAAAAAATATAATAAAATCTGTGTTTAAGTAGAATAGTAGATGAAATCTTCCACCCTCATATGCACACACACAAGTAGGGGGAATTGTTTCTATTCCTAGGCTGCAAATCATGTGTGTAAGTCTCGCAGAGCTGTTTAAGATGAGGGTTGAGAAGATTTAGGCACCACTTGCCTGCAAAAAGTCAATCTGCCAGGGTGTCCAAGTGACATTTCCTAAACTGGAGCTGGTGGAAGATGGAAAGTAATGACAAAATCCAGGACTGTGGCGCCTCCGAGGAAGCCTTAAGGTTGGACTTGAAAATTCTCATGGCTCTTAGTATGGGAGGTTGGGTGTGGTGTGGCTTCAGGCAGCTGCCCTGGACTTGTTTTCTCCAAAATCAGCATCTAAAGCCTTGTTGTTAGGATTGTTGTGTAGTTGTATATTTGTATATTTGCATGAGCAAAGGTCAGAAACTGTCAGACTCTAGTAGCTTGTTTTATTTCATGTAATTGAAGATAAGCTTAAGAAAGAACGTGTTCAGGTGATTTGGTGACAGTTAACACAAGAAGCCCATGAACTAGTGCAAAAGAAGCCCCTCTGAGCTCCACAGTTTGGTCACAAAAAAAATCTGTTGGCATCAATGGTCAATTTGAGTTTATGGGAAGGCTTACTCAAGTACAACTTGAACATAACCAGCCCCAGCTGGAAAATGGCCCATTCCAGCCCTACACCGCATCATGGCCATTTTCTGCCAGCCCAAAATAAATCTGTACGTGGGCAAGGCTTCTCCACTTAAAAAAAAAAAATAAACAAAATCTGAATTTGTTTATTTCTGTTAAAAAATAAACAGCAAATGTCAAATTTTGATGTGTTTTTTTCCAATTGTCAGCATCGATTGATGGTTTCAATTTACTCATGTCTTAAGAGCGGAATAAACTTCAGACACCATTTGACAAAAAAAAGAAAAAAATGAGGCAAGCTCAAAATTTTGCAGGTTGAAAACATTAAGCAAACAAATCACTCCTCCACCTGCAGTGAAGGTGGAAAACTTTAGTGACAGGATTTGCAACTGGAAAAGTGCCTGACCCTAAGTGATATTGCTGGGCTATAGAGTGGTAAAGCAGACACGGCCTTTTTGTATCGCTGCTGTGTCCTAATTTGAAATAATCAGTAAAAGCGGCAGAATTCAGTCACCAGAAGTTTTACACAACCCTGAGCTTTAGGAGTAAAGTAAATTAAAGATAACTTTAAAAGGAGCCATGGTTTGGCTCTGTGTGCTCAGTGGGACAGTGCTGCTCGCTTTCCCATTTGCAGCACAGGGAAAAGTGGCCCAACCTGAGAAAACAGAAGAAATAATGGGGGAAAAATAGAGTTTAAAAAGAAAAGAAAAAAAAGGGGGGGGGAAACTTGATTATGCTAAGGAGCTGTGCATGTGTGCATGCATATGCGGGGGAAGGCTTCAGACCTGTAGCATAGTACATGTTAGCATGATACATACTGTTTCTAAATCTATCATCTGCTGATGCAGTTGAGATGTTAAAAAGATTTGATTCTTTTTTTTTTCAATATATATAAAAAAATAAAATAGTGGCAAAATCATGTTGAGAGGCTGAAAAAAATAATAAATCCTGAGGGGGCAAGTTGAGTTAGTTTGTCATCTGCTCCTGACCTGGAAGCCAGCAACAGTCTCTCAGCATTGCAGCATCCCAGTACTGTTCTGAAGTGCTTGTTGTTCAATAGGATGTTGTTTTTCTCCAGTGTAATGTTGTGATTGTTACCTCATAACATTGCCAGGGACTTCACGTTGTAAGAGGTGGTCCATCTTGTTTGATGTATTTGGCTAAAAAACAGTGGTGGTTTTTTTATTGTTTAAATTCCTAGCAACTGTGACTACAGTAATGTGATGAATAGCACATACAGTGGGGAGGCAAAGGCAACAGTGGCCTCCTTAAAAATGTCATCTGAACTTTTTTTAAAAAAAAAACAACTTAAAAATATTTTTAAAACATTTTAAAACATTTTTTGTGTGTTCCGAAACAGAATATTTGTATTTGAAAAAAAAAAAATCCTGGAGTGTAATTTAATCCTAAAAAACCCTAGCCTTTGTGTATATGGTAAATGTTTGTATTTTGCAGTTTCTGTTTTGCTTTTTAGGTAAATAAAATGTATATGGCTATTTTTAAGTCATCTTTGCTTTTTTTAGATGAGTTTGTAATCACCTTATAACTGAAAATAAAACTTTCCTTTATAAACCAGCTATGCTCTTGGAGACTTTTTTGGGGAGGTCTTTGAGAAGGTCAGTTCTTCCTTTAAACCTATTATTTATTGCAGCGTTGTTGGTTTGGGTTTTTTTTGGTCCTTGTAAAATGTTCCACTTTTATACACATACATGCACGTGCCCAGCTGACTGAGCTGCTCGGCCCAGGTCAGCATGTGACATCATGTCTACCATAGCTTCACCGTGGGTGGCAGCTCAGCCCCACACAGCTGCTCACTTGCCCCCTTACCCAGTGGGATGGCAAGCAAATTGGAAGGGTAGACTTGCAAAAATTCAAGTGTTGGGATATGGACAGGTTAATAATTAAAAAAAAAATACAACACAAAAAAAAACAACAACAAAAGCAAGAAGAATGAGTGATGGCGAAGAGAAGAATTTCTCACCACTCACTAACCAATGCCCAGCCTGTCTCTGAGCGCTGACTGCCCCACACTTCTCCACAGTCCCCAGTTTTATCGCTGAGCACACAACATCGCTTTGGTCAGTTGGGTCAGCAGTCCCAGCTGCCTTCTCCACCCCCACTCCCCCCAGTTTCTCTTGCATTCCCAGCCTGCTTGCTGACAAGGCAGTGTGAGGAGCAGGACAGACCTTGATGCTGCGTAAGCACTGCCCAGCAATAGCTAAAATACGCCTTGGTCATCAATAGCAGTTTGGTTTGTTGGGTTTTCTGCACTATTTTTTTATTTTATTTTATTTTTTTTCTCCCCTCAACAATTAGCTTAGCATGAAGGGTCAGTGGTGGCCCCAACACACATCACCAGTCTTGCCCAGTATATGGTCTTACTTCACTGGTGCTGTGGTTTCTTCAGACCAATGCTTCATGTACAACTGGGCATGTGATCAGTCTTTCTTATAGGACCATGAGAAAAATCATCCTTCCCCCTTCACCACGGCCTTTTTTTTTTTTCTTCTTTGAAAATGGAGTGCTGAGGTCCTCAGAAAACTGACTCTGCAAACACCAGCTTTCCATGGTCCCTTCCTAGGGACACTGGGTGAGGGCACTGGGCGATAATTTCAGGTTTGTGTTGCATTGGGCTGAGCTGCCCCAACTCAGTCTATCCCAGGGCGCCGCCACCTTGCCTGCCTGCCACCACTGTCGAGAGGCATTCAACTACATCAGAAAAGTCCAAGAGGCAGTAAAAGAAACCCGCGAATATTTATTTTCCTGATGTATGGGACTGGCCATTTCAGGCTCACTGGTGGCCTGCTCAGATAAACAGATGATGGTTAAACCAGAGAGGCCTTTCAAGTACTCATTCACGAACAAAAAAAAACTCAATTTGCAGGTTGCTACTATTTGTGAAAAGTAAAGCATTTGTGCACTGCTGAGGCACTACAGCCCCATGCCCAAGATCAGCCTCACAGTTTTCTTTACTTAGGGTTTCTTGGCTTGGTTGGTTATGTCACTGGGTGCAATTTGAGTACTCTGTCTGGGATTTTTTTCTCCCATCAGCAAAGACTGCAATGCCTGAGCTGAGTAGCCTACTATTGGCACAGACAGCAACTGCAATGTATCTGAGGTTAAAATAAAATAATGATGAATTAAGTCACTAGGTGTCACAAGCTGCTGCTGAAGGGTTGGTTTTGTGTACCTGCCATGGGTGGCTGTCACCCAGGGCTGCAACTGGCTCCCTTAGCCAAGGTCCATGGGACACAAGGTGACATTAGCAGGAGGCTACGCTGCCCACCAAGGTGCCCGGCAGCACATACCACGGGAGCAGTACCGTGACAACCTCCTGCCTGGTATATGCACTGGAACCCCATCGGTCACGTTGCACCGGCGTGTGTTAAACCTGCCACCTGCCATCGCCCTGGTGCCTTGGTTGGCTCCACACAGCTTCGGCAAACCTCCAGTGCCAAATGTGTGAAGGGTCTTGTTCTGAAGTCTGCACCCCAGGAGGGCAGTGAGAGATGAAAGATAAGGCTTGTTTATGTGGCAATGATTCCCCAGGTTTAACCAGGAGCATTTTCATACCATGCTCAGCCTCTAAAAATTCCTGCATTACCCACTTGGCCATGAAGGGTTGCAGAACCCAGCTCACCCCTTCCTTGTTGATGAGCAGAGATTCCCTATGGCCTTATCTGGGGAGCATTTCAGTCTGTGATGCCCATGGTGGGAGCGCAGGGGTGCCCCGTACCCCTTTGTAAAAGCAAAGGGAAGAAATCCTCAACATAGGGGCACAAGCAACTACATTCTGGGTTCATGGCAGTTGTCTCTTTGGACATCCATTGTCAGAGGTGGAATGATTTAGCTACCACAGTGTGGCTCCCCAAGGCACCCCACTAGATCTGCAGGGTGCTGAGCATCCAACAGGACACCTCCTGTTGGCATATCATCCTCCAGTGGTTTCCTAACCCATCCCCAGCGATTAACTGTAGTTTTTCAAATGCTGCCACAGCCATATCACGGCCCCCTCCTGCTTTGATGCATCGATATACTGTCATGAAGTAGCCCAGGTCTAACCCAATGAGATTTCCAGTGTGGTCAAGTGAAGCTGCAAGTGATGCTGTAATCATGTGCGTGAGCATTTCCAGCTCTTACCACCAAGAGCTACAGCAAAAGCACCTCCATGTCTACAGGGAGGGGAAGCAACTGGCCCGAATCCCTGTTGCCAGAGAGTGGCAAAGGACAATCCCAGCCCCATACCAGTAGCCCTACAAGCATTGTTCCCCAAGCACAACCTCCTGCGTGCCCTCCCCTTGCCCTCTGAAGTGTCTCTTAACAGAAGATTCTCTGGCAAGTTAAAATAGGGCTGCAAGCAGTATTGCCTCACTGTCACTCTCCAGCAAAAGGACACAAACCACAACTCATTTCATTTACTTTTATTTAATTAAAAAAAAAAAAAAGTCAAAGTCATTGCAATGCCATTTAAATACAGAGATTTACAAATAGGTCCAAAACAGGACTAAAATATTCTTTGAAATGCTGTACTTTTAAATATTGTGCTTTCATAGATACATAAGAAAATTAGCATATAAAAATACTTTACAAGGAATACACTCTAATATATGGATAAAAATACACATTTAAGTAATGCATTTCATCTTCATATCGTTCAAAATGCATAGGAAGGGATACAAGGACCAAGTTTTTCTTCCTTTTTTTTTTTTTTAAAGCCTTTATTAAAAGTCTTCATTAAAAACCTATGAGAAGCCCCAGTGAGCTTCCACTGCTCAGAATATTGCATATAAAAACACTTTCAGCTGCACTGTCAATGCTCCACAGTATCAATTATGGCACATTATCTAGTTGTGGCAGCAATGGTATGGGATATTGCATACTTGGAAGAGAAAATGGCTACAACAACAAATAGCTGGATGGGGCCGAGCACAAGTCTGGAAGAAACACCCTGATACGTTGCACTATCACGGAGGGACAGAATCGCAAAGTGGCTCGGGGACAGATGGCAGGGGGGACAAGTCCTGGCTCAGCAAAGTGACAAAGGTGTGCTGTACACCCATCCCACACCCTACACACACCACCAGCATGCAGGCAGTGATGGAGGAACTGAAAGGGTGAGCAGGGAATGGGGGCAGCGGACGCCAGGGCTGCAGGGTCTGACGGAGCGAGCTCCTCATCTCCTCTGTGCCCAAGCCTTCCCAGGGAAAGTGATGCCAGGCTTACACCACCACTGGGACATGAACATCATCATAAAGTGCTAATACATGAAACATGGCAGGCAGACAAGGAAACCAATGCAAATATCACACCCCATCTTCCCGGCAGGGCTGAGGGTTCTTGGGAAGGAGAGGAGCGACCATGGGGCATCATGCTTGCAAAGCCACGGAGAGGCCAGCAACAGGCAAAGGCAGACGGACCAGGGATGAGCGGCCGAACCTGCGTGGGCACACACACCGCCCAGCCCAAATGGGACACAGGGGACGCAATCTCCATCAAATGAAGGGCTTCTCATGCCACTGCTTGACAGGAGATGACAAGGTTTTATTAATTCAAAACATCAGGGACAGCTCTGGGAAGATCACTATTCTGCTCCTTAGTTGCGGGCACAGGCCAGGTTTGCAAGACAGAGATCTCTACAAAGCCCTGACAAACAAGGTGGCTGGGGATTTGGGCAGGTATTGAAGGCCTTTAGTCTTAGGTACGGCCTTCTGTTCTGTAATAGCTACTACAGCACAGGTAACCACATCGCTCACGGGAATTGATGGTGAGACACTGTGCCTCATCCTACTGCAGGGCAAGCCAGCCCTGGCGCCGAGCACCGACAGGGCTGGCAAGGAGGCAGATGCAAACATAAATTTTTGAACAAAAATTGTATCTAGCTACTCTCAAGCACATTCTGAAATGTCTTTTAAAAAGGGGTCTCCACAGCCCTGCACTGGGAGTGCAAGAGGCTGCAGAAATTAACTTATGAAGAGTGCTTAAAGGATGGAGCTGGGCACAACAGAAAAGGAAAGGCGCTTCAGTTTTGCTGTATGTAATTAACCGAGCAAACAAGAAACATAATAGCACCATGTGTATAGGATGGCCAAGGCCTTCAGAATGAGGATGTCAGTGGCAGGACCCCATGCACTCCAACAGCCAGAGCTCAGGGTGATTCTCTGCCACAGGGAATGGCTGTGGATGCTCCTTCCTCATGTCGGCAGCTCACCCCATCGCTGGCACTGCCCACAGCCTGAGATGCGCATCCAGCTCTGACCTTCCCGGCAATATTTGGCGGTCTACAGGCTCACTGAAGACCCAACTCCCCACTTGCAGGTTATAAAACACACAGCATTTACAAATACCAGTGCAAAACCAAGGAAGAACACCCCAAATATCACAATGGCTCAACAGAGGTGCTGGACACCGTCTGTTCTACTCCTGCTGCTCAGAGCGTCTGGATGCTTGCCTTGAACTCAGCGCCGCGGGCCACCTGCGGTGGCAGCTCTCTGTTCCCCTCCTGGGGAGCATTGGCAGCCAGTGCCAAGGGGTTTCGGCTGATCACCAGGTCCAGCTTATCTCCAGCCTCCGAAATCAGGGGAACAGCCAGACAGCAGTCAAAGTCTCTCGTTCGGACGCGGTTTACCTGCCAGGATGGATTTAAGATGTGCCATGGGGAGGAACAACAGAAAGACCATGTTTGTTAGTCAGAAAATGCAAGGTTGGTGCTAAACTCACACCTGTGAAAACACACAACTCTTGGGGGTCCCTGATAGCAAGTTCACAGCAGAGTAGAGCAGGGACACCCCTTCAGGTTGCGCACATCCTTCCTTAGCTGAGAAATGATGCAAGAACTGGTAGAGGAAGGGGGAAAAAAGTAGTTGGAACTGGCATAAACCCTGACCCCCAGTGTCTGGGGCAATATTACAACTACTAAACCCTGCAGGACTCAAAATCTGTTCTCCAGTTCAAGCCTGTAGGAGAAAGGTTGTCATTTTCTGTGATTGTTTTGCCATTGTGGCTTTTACTGGCCTTGAATTAGTGATGTGGGGTATTCAGTCAATGCCTAGAAAACAAATACAGCTCAGACCTCAAGGCTTCTGCAGCCATTTTCCAGCTCAGCCAGCAGTAAATTGAGTCTATATTGAACAGTTTCCGCTTCTCCTTTCCCCATTTACATCCTTCATTTCAGAGGAGTCTGGATGTATTTCACGTGGGCTCAGAAGGTGGCTGCAAATTCTCTCTGCAGGATTCAGCAGTGAAAGCATTTTTATTGCTGTCTCTTGCAGACCTTCAAGCACATTTCGAGGCTGGTTCACCTGCAAGAACCACCCCAGCTCTTTCGCCTACAGCTACCGCAGCACCTGGGCTTGGTGCCATGACAGCACTGGGATGGAGGGGGCTGGCAAATAGCATGGGGAGGGGAAGCAGGGAAGAGAGAAAGGAATTTTCCACCCATCTTTGGAGCAAACATAACCTCTGGAGCCAGGCTTCTTTCTTTGGGTAAGGGCTGGATCAGTCCATGCAACCCTTCCATCCAAAGCCCCTTCCCAGCATTAATGCATGCCCATGGAGCCAGGCTCCGTGATGGTAGTAGTGTCACCCTGCCCTAGATGGTGTCCACACAGTTGACCCCAACACGGCTCCTTACAGCACAGCAACTAAGGACAATTTCTAGACAACATGCAGACAAGAAGAGATAAGCCTTCAGCTTGCTCTGCACCGGCCAGGCAGTCCCAGTGGAGAAGCACCATCAGCGCAATGTCACGGTGCGGCTAATCCATCCAGCCAAGGGGCAGAGGGTCTGTTACAGCAGGGATGGGGTGTTTCACTGGCCTTCAGCCACATCATCATGCCCAGTAGCAGCAGTAGCACTGTGAAGCATCCTCAGCAACGCATCTCTGTACTTCTTGATGGGAGTTGCCTGCACCAGGTCTGCAATCCCTCACTCACAACTCCACATGTCAACACAAAGGCAATTGCTTTGTCTTCTTGTAGGTGTAAGCCGTGCAGCGCAGCATGTGGAAGGGGGTTGTCGAAAGTCTCCTCGCCACTCTGTTTAGGATTTTGGGCACACCTCCCAGTGCACTTGGCATTCGCAAGAAGTGACACATCCAACATTCAACAGAAAGGCAGCCCAGAGTCTAATTAGCTTCTTGTTCATTCTTGCACCATCTTTTATTTGAAGCCGAGAAGGAATAATTGTATAGCAGCCAACTGGCTAGAGACCATAACAAGCTTAAACAAGGTTCCCCACAGAGCTGCCAGCTCTCCAGTTACCTGATGTACATAATATATTGGCTCTAATCCTACTGCTCACAACCCCCGCCTAGAAATTAGTAAAACCAAACATCTTTCTGAGTGTTTCCAAATATGGCCATAATATCTGCATTTTCAAATGGTGGCAACTTTTTCATTGGGGTTGCACTTTCACACAATTGCTGTTTGAGCTGCCCCAAAGCTAAAATAGTTTGGTTTCATCCATATAAAGCTCCTCTCCAAATTCCAAAACTCTCACTGTTCCTCTGGTAGTCTGGTATGCCCAGATCACACTTATTACAGACTGTGCTGCTTCTGCATCCTCTATTTCAGATCAAGCATCTTTCAGAGAAAAATATCCAAACAAAACACTTTGCTTGAAGGATGATTCCTAGAAAACTCTTCTCGTTGTCAAAGGCATGCACAGAACTTCACAAACACCACTTAAATCAACACGGGGCTTCACAGGAACACATAGTGGTCAACATAGCATAGTTCATCCAAAAATCACCCTCTTACATGACAGGAAAAGAATTGAGGGTAAGGAGAGGAAGCAACATGGCTTTTTTGTTGTTTTCAGCTGTCCAAGCTCAAAAAAAGCCAGTGCCAGGACAAGCTGTGTCCTGGAATAGGTGTAACCTAGGGGTACCACCTGGGGGTACTACGTGGTGATTTCTCCCTATAAAACACAGCTCTCATTGAGTGCTCAGTGGCTAAGAGCTCACTGAGTTGGCTAACTATTACCTTTCATTAAAGTTAGTGCTGCCATGGATGGGTCTCACTTCTCTCTTCCTCTCAGCCACTCATTCACTCCGTCCCAGCCTCCAGAACTGCATTTTGCATGTATTACCTGAAGCACTCTGTCATATGGCTTGAGGCCACACTGATCTGCTGGTCCATCCGGACGGACCATATTTACATAGACACCTTTTTCTAACAGGCCATCCGACAAACTGAATCCAAAGTCTTCACTCTGTGGGTCCTTGTGGAGTGTCATCTGGAGGGGCAGAAACACATGTTTAATGCAGCAGAGGACGGAGGAGATGTGCAGGGTTGGCAGGGTAGGAGTAACACAGGTAATGTGTGCAGTCCTAGAGCAGTTCTGCTCTGGATCTCCCAGGCAGATTTTTCTAAGCCTGGGCAGCCAATACAAAGTGAGCCTGATTTAACAGACACCATCATCTTAGATCACATGGAGAAGCGTTCTGGTCATTGGCATACTAACCAACCACGTGACAGTCCCTCTCTCTTGGCTGTGGAAGAAAACACAAGCAGTGCAATACAGACAGCTGCCACACTTCACCCACAGAGCCACAAAGGAAGTGCTATTAACGGAGCATCGCACTCCCTGGCCCAGGTTACGCTGCACGTCCTCTGTGTGCGTCAGACCAGCATATGAAAAATCAACACGTTCACAGGGAATTTGCAGTTCAGTGTGTCAAATATGAAGACAGCTCATTTTCAATGCATCACTCAGCAGGAACATCTAAACTTCTCCATATTATTCACAAGTACTTTTCAGAAAATCCGTATCAGTAAGTGCTGACGTATTGAGGACAAGAAACGGGTAATCTTATTGCCCTTCATTTAAGCACATCACACTTTGGCCTTATTTAAAGCAGGGGTGCACTGCTGGAAGTGTATCTTGTCGTGGGGTAACACTGGGAACCAGGGACAATCGATGCCCCAACATCACCAAAGACTCCCTTTGCTTCCCATGAACTGGGAGTGTAACTCTGCTGTGAGGGTCTGACTCCATCACTATACTCTCGGATGGGGAGCCTCATGAATGAGCGGTCCTTGGGAAAGACAGTGCCCAGGATGACACACAGGAGTAATCCACCTGGCCTCAACCTCATCTCCACACACAGTCAACACTAGATGCTCCAGACAAATGAAGAGTCATCCTATAAAGCACCTAATTACACACCTCTCCCCCTTCAGGTACGAACGAGTTTTATTTAAAGACACATTTGTCGTGCCCTGAAGGGTAAGAGCAGATCAAACATGAAGAAGTTATTTTTTTCCTGCTACCGTAACTGCAGATTTTGTTCTAAAGTCACATTAGCAAAGAAAAAGGCAATCAATTTTTTTTGAAACCTCTCCAGCTCCTTTCCCTGCTTGCATTCTGCATCAGCAACTTCTACAGTTAATTAATTTTTCTAATTACTGTTGCCTTGCACCATGCTTAAACTGGCTAAGATCACGTGGGTACTAAATTCAAACAAGTATCCCATCACTGAAGCCCTACCATTTGCACTCCTTCAGGAAAGGCTGGGAGTGAAGTGAAAGGGGAGGGGAAATAATTTATTTTTTATAAGAAAAGTGGCCTCCTGAAGGAATATGTCACCGGAAAAGAGTTGATCGGTCTCCACGGGGCCGTTATTTTGAGCTCTCTCACTTGTATTTGTAGCACCAATTAATGAATTCCAGAATGCAGGGACTGGGAAATCTCATATGATAAAGGGAAACAGCAAAACACAGGTTTGAACCCCACTGAAGCATGGCAGCTAAATCCCATTACTCTTCAGAAGAGGCCCCTTTGTCTCAATCTGACCCTCAGGAAACCTTAACTGCAGAACTTGATGGGGGCCAGATTTAACAAGGAACATTTTCTGGGGGTCCCTCTGAACAAAGGAGATTTTCTACAAGATTGCAAAGCTTATACAACTTTAACCCTTGAGGTACTGCAGTGCCACAGCCAGACCAAACCCTGTCAACACAGACCTTGTGAAACTCAAGGGGAGTAGGGGACATGATTTCCTGCATCTCCTTCTCGATCTTCTTCATGTCCAGGTTCCTCTCATTCTTCTTGGCAGGGGAGCTGCTGCTCTCAGTCTGTCCGTCATCACAGCTGGAGTTTGCTTTCCTCAATGGACTCAGTCCGGATGGGTTGACAGAGTCTAGGAGCAGCTTGCTGCCCTCCAGGCCCAAGTTGTGCACACTCCCTGTCATGATGGATGCCTGTAGGGTGAGGGCAAAAAGTCACTCTGCTGAATGAGCAGCAGGAAGAGATGGACCATGCGGCAACAAAAGTGGCACAGACAACAAGAAGAAGGCACTGTAGTCCTCATCATTAATCAGAAAATAAGTACCAAGAAGCTCTTCTAGTCAGCTATAAAAGCCATTTCCAGACCTCAGGAGCCTGCTGCCAGGTCTATCACTGATCTGCTGTGTGCTCTCTACCCTTACCCCAACACAAGGCTTTATCTCAGAAGGAAGCATTTGTGAGGCATGTCTTCTATGGTTCCTTATTTTTTGATGAACCCTTCTAGACAAACAGGGCCAAAATACGTCTCATCTTGTGCAGGAATCTTCTTGGTAGTCAAGAAGGATAAACTTCCTGACCTCGGGGGGCTCCCAGAGGAACAGTGTCTGCCTGGGTCTCCAGCCTATTTCTGCAGGCTGCAGCTCCCCATCACCATTGCACAGTGCTGGCAATGGGCCAGGACAGTCAATACCTTGGACTCCACTGAGGCAAATTCAGCAGGGAAATCAGGATTTTATCTGTCCGTAAATGGGAGCTGTCACTGAGCAAAACTGAGTTAAAAATATGAAATTAAGTAGTATTTAAGTCTGGACATCCTTGATAACATCCATTAAAAGACACCCCTAAGTAGATTCTACTCCATTTGGCAATGCTTTTCACTAATGAGATTACATTGATCAAAGCTAATGAAGGAGTCAAGAATCCAGTCTCTGGAATCTCAACTGGCTCCAGGTCACGGAGTCCATTTAAACTGCATAATGAAAACTGTCATTTCAAAGTTCAGGCTCTAAGGGTCTGCAGTGCCATTAAATGTCAAAAGGTAGAAGAAAGACTAGAAAATTAGGGAGCAGATAGCAAAATTCTGCAATGCTAACCGTGGCAAATCAAGGAGCTATTGCTCTTGTGCGCAGGGGAAACATCATCTGATTAAATCTCTAATCAAGGCCCTGCAGCTCTTTGCTCCACGCTGGAACAAAGATAAATAAAGCAAATTCTGGTGGTAGTATGGAAATGCCAGCACTATCCACGTTATATAAAAACAGGGATGGATAAAACACAGAAAACCTTTTAGCTTTGCACTTTTCAGGTCTTCACACAGAAATGACTTAATCATCTCGAGTTTGGACAAAACTCAAACACCTGCTACACGCTGGAAGGACATTGACTTACCACACTTGAAATGTAGGTTAACAAACAGCGGTACAGCCAAACAGGGTACATTTGTTCAATGACCTCAGGCAGCCTCAGCACCCCCCATGACTCCGTGCCATGCTGTGTAACACCAGCATTGCAGAGCCAACAAGAACAGAAAGATCTGCGCACATTGTCCTACTGTCCTTCCTCACAGGCTGCAAATACCGTAACTGGCCAGTACTCCACAGCATTCATCTCCTTCCTATCTTCAAGGTATTTAAATACTCCTTTCAGCATCACAAGCAATTTGCTAGGTGCTTTGGGTTAAGTGCAAGCAGCAGACAAGGGCAATTCCAGACTTCTCCAGCCTGTGGCTGCCCCTCGTTATTTTTCCCAATGTCTTGTCTGACCTCAAAGCAAAGTAGGGACACATGCTTCACTAGACATACCGGAAAAAGTCTGTTTCTACTCCTACCCCATAGTCTGGGAGTGGATTGCTACTCTGTGTGAACTTGTTTCCAGTCTCTCTTGGGTCATCTTGCATGACTGTTATTTTTTTCAAATGCAGTGCATGAAGAGTGAAATTAAAAAAAAACAAAAACAAAAGAATCTGTGAGTGTCATAAAAATCACAGGAGGACAGGAGCTGGGGATTTGAAACCTGTGATAGAGCACAAGCCCCAGTGAGCATTGCATATCCCACACCACACCTCAGGAAGGCTGAGCGCAGGGAGAGGGAGGAATGGATCAGTGGTACTTTGGATTCACTAAAAGGGGAGTGGAAACCCATCAGACTTCTGCTAAAAACACAACACTTTCTTTTTGTCACAAGAACTTTCCAAAATATTCTAGAAATGTGCTGAATACAACAAAACTCCAGAGGTGTGCAGCTTTTTGCAAAATTTCTTAACATTTTTAACAGCACTGCTAAAACTGCAAAGCTCCAAAGCCTTAAAACATCACGAATCAAAAGCCCATGTGCCTCTGCACCACAGATCCCTGGAAAAGGATTGGGCAGAAAGACATTTTCTTTATCCTGGCATTTCACAGTAGGCAAACAAATCTCTTCTTTTACATTTAGATGCCAGCTGCTATGCAGAAGAGAAACATCTATGCACTGTTTCAGAGGGGTACTTTTTCTCAAGCAGTCAACAACAATTCAGAAAGGTTGATAGTGGCTGCCTAAACTAATTTCAAAATACATTCAGGTCCAGGAAATAAGTGATCAAGGGAAGAAATTATAGTTTATGGGGGCTGGGGGATTGTGTGTTGTGTTGGGTTTTTTGAAGTCAGCATTGTCTTAAGCAGTTAAGATAATAAATACACCGTTTCGTGCTTCAGCACGATGAATTCAATTGAGATTTCCTCCCTCACTTAAGAGTTGCTAAGGATCAAGGAGGAAAGAACAATTAGTAAGTCCCTTGTCACCACATACACCAAAACAGGACTTTCCTTTTCCACCTCCAATTATTCAAAAATTGACTTTTTTCTCTGAAGTCTAAGTGATATGCAACTGTGCATAAAACCAGTCCCAATGGGGGTGGCTGAGAGCACAACCCAGCGAGCTCTCCCCAGTTCTCTGCACCCGGAAGGCAGGGGAAGACATGAACTTGTGGGATCCTGTTCCTTTTGTTGAGCTGCTCGACAGTCTCAAGGGAGGCCTTTATTTGCATCCCACAGCTTGGAAATCCAGGCTCCTCATCCTACAACCGGACACAATAACATGACCTCCAAAGCATTTTGGATAAAGAAAAGAGAAAGTAGTTTGTGAAGAGAGGAAACACCTTTATTTCTGCAGGAAGCAATTACTTTCTCAGATTTTTCCATGGGGAAGGCTGGCTGAAAAGCTTCCAATTACCTATTTCACTGAAACAGTTTCCGGGAGAGTGACAGCTGAATGCAAGATATATGTTGGGCCTGTCTATATTTCAAGTAAGCCAAGGCTTCAGTCTCAGTGGGGTTTTGGGGGCTCCTTTTACTTGGCCTTTAAGTGCTTTGGACAGACAGTATCTTTCCAATCAGAGGGCTTGTGGTTTGATAGGAAAGGTTTGCCAACAGTCATGTGAAGACTGTTGGCCAGCAACAGTTTGCAAAAAGAGTGTGGAGTTCCCGGTGGGTAAGTCAGTCATTGGCTCAGGGAAAAAGTGCACGCAAGCAACTGTCTAATGAGACACAGTTATCCATTAGCACAAACACTGACACAGATTAAACTCAAACCCTTCTTCACATCAGCAGCAGCACAGGGATGCTATGGGCAATTAACAAAACTGGGCAAACAGTTTAACATTTATGGCAAGGACACAACAGTCAGAGCAGCAGCAAATTCAGAAAGTGATTTACCTCAATCTCCCTCAAAAGTTCAGACTGGCCACATGTTTCCAAATCCTCCAAAGCTTCTCCAAAAACACGCCAAAAACTATCCTCGTGAGTGGTCTCAAGGCCATTTTGGCGGTTGGGGTATCTGTTGTAATGTAGGAACCAAACATTGTCAGCACTCTTCTGCAGCGGGATGAAAGCCGCAAGGCTACAGCAAGTGTCTCACCAGTAAAAGCAGACTTGAAGAGTCTTCATATACAAAAGCAAACAATATGAACTTTTCAGACAGGAGTCCGAATACGAGACCTCCATGCATTTACTAACGGGGCAAGTGTCCTTCAAAGGAAGAATTAAGTTGGTGTAGTAACGTCAAAGTTCAAAGGGTAAATTAAGAAGTGCCTGTAGGAAGATTGTAGGTTTAGGAAGACGTTTTGGTGAAATAGAGAAGTGAAAGAAAAAAGGATGCATTATGGGTAAACCAGGAGCCTCAGAGACTGTTAGTACAAAGGCTGATGGGATAGAGCTCAGATCTGAGACACAGAACACCTGAGAAGAGAGAGAAAAACACAGAGGGTAACAGACATGGTGAGAAAATGATAAATACATTAGGTCTCTATGAGAGTAAATAATGCAAAGATGTATATAAAAATGATTGCCCTGGGCTGGACAAGCAAACGCACACTACAGCCAGCAATAACCACAGTGCCATCTATAACCCATACAAACCAGGTTTCATTTGCTTTGGGAAGCCAGGGAACTGAGTTGTTACTTCCAGGAGGTCACTTTTTTTGGGAGCTATATAACAATCATGGCACTTACAACTGTTTATAAAGATTGTCACCAGTTCTATCTACTATGGAGAGTAAGGATAGAGAGAAGTTCTCTCAAGGTGGTACAAACACATGTTAACATGAACACTGTGTGCATCTTGCTGGGGCTTCTGCAATTTCCCACCTTGGCAGTTTCAGCATCTCTGATCTCTGACCACAGGCCAGGGTCAATTCTTGCACTTCTAAAGCAAACAGCAATTAAATATGCTGAAGTTCTCTGGGCAAGCCAGAGAAGCAGGTAACACTGGACACTGTTTACTGAACACTAAACTGTGAAACTCAGATCGTCAACACTCAGTTTAACAGGAACCTCTTGAAGGAAACTCTGTGATGTTAAATCAAGGCCATGATAAACACACTGATATGTATGGGGAGTGACCTCAAGGGGACAGTGACATTAGAGCAGCCCTAACGCATCTTCTATGTATCTTATTAGGAACTGCATGGACAAGGCTCCACCTCTGCAACATCTGGCAGCATCTAGCAGGGCTTAATGGTCATCGGTGCCACAAACAGGAAGGGACGCTCATCCACCAGAGCCACTTGGCAAAGTCAAAACATTTTACTTGAGTACAAGTCAAAGAGAAGCTGTCCTCCATTAAATACATAATGATGCCCTGGGCTATTAATAGAGCTTTTACCAGATCTCTATTAATTGTACATGCTTTGCTTTTCATCCACTAGTTTAAATGGGAGTCTGTAGCAGGCTTAAACTCACACACGCACACATTTGCTCCCTGTAGGATTGTGGCCTGCCTGGAGACAGCAGGGTCTGATATGGCTTAATGTATTTTAAATTCACCCCCTACCTTTCATCAGATTTTAAAGGACAGTAGCCTTTACACCAGGCAGAAAGGTCAAACACCCAGCAAGACTTTATAAAAACAAACCAAAATTTCCCCCAAAAGGAATTTTCGATTCTTTCGCCTTACTCATTTCCTTCCTCTGCTCCCAGGTTCCCAAAGAGGCAAACGTCCCTTCCAGTTACCAGTTTCTTGCCTCTCAGACCAGCAATATAACAAAACCATCCAGGACACGGATGAATCAATACAGACCCTCACACCACTGGGTCAGCAGGTTTTTCCAGGGTAAAGGCAGCCAGGGTTAGAGACGTTTTGTTTTTCTCCCTAATAAAAAGGGCTCAGTAGCATGAACCATTTCACTTGCACTTTGACACCAGGGACCCTCATTAGGGACACGCGGGGGCTTCGAGCACTCAGATTTGCTAACTTCAGCGGTCGGCGGCCTCACCGGGAGGGCCACGAGGGATCATCGACCTCTGTGAGCTGGCTCTAGCTGAGAGGCAAAACAAGAACAAAGTGTCCGCTGCTGCCAGCCTTCCTGCCAGTTTGATCATCTTTAAATAGGTGGAAATGGCCATGAGATGTTCTAAGGGGTTTGTTTGGACAAACAAAAGTTAAGGAAAAAAATAAGAAAAAGAAGAACTGACAGTAACAACACAATACACACAACTATGGGACTCTGCAGGATGTCAAGGGGAGGGTTAGTTACAAAGCAACGAGGCTTTTCCACCATGTGTGGCTCAGCAAGGGGCAGCCTCTGGCCAGGGCAGATCCAGTAAGTTTTCTACCCAAAGTAAGGGGCAGCCTTCACAGAATCAGGAGGTGTTGCAGAATTTCTCCCATGCTGGTTGAGCCAGGGCTTTAACTCCGCCAAGTTCACGTCGCATGGCTTTGTGGTGTTGGAAGGACCAAAGTGTGATGGAGAGAGACATTCAATCACAGCTCTGGCAGCTTTTAACTTGGACATACAACCTCATACTGGTCCTCAAAGAGATTTTTTTTGCTTCGTGATGCTAAGGTGTTGTGAAGCTGCACCCTCACTCAAAAAAGCCTGGACAACACATGTAGGGACAGCCCTGACCGCACCTATTTATTGCGCCTAAGTTATAAATACCACAGCCTTTAGAGGGCAGGAGTGTGTGATGTGGTAAGAACATGTGGTCCATGCAGCTGAGACTGCCCTAACCGCAGACACAAATGTTACCTGGCCATAGCAGAGGTGCCACAGAGCTACATGCAGGGTAACCTGGCAACGTGTAGGTGGTTCCATAGAGTGGGTCACCACCCCAGCACCCCTCTCCCATGGCTGCCTGATGTTAAGATGGGAACATCGCTGGCTGCTCCATCCCATTCCCATGTCCCCTTGTCCCTACACAGTGACACTCACATGTTTGGACATGCCATCCTGCCTCCTCCTACCCCTCCATACCTGCTGGGCTTGTCCCAGTCATCTTCACTGAAGCTTCCATCCATGTAGGGGTAGTTTTTCCTGGGGTCCCCCGGAGGGGTGCTGCTCTTTTGCCTGCTGTGTCTCCATTCGTGTGGATGGAGGGCTATGCCTGCAGCCTGAGGTATGTATGTACCTAGGGAAGGCAAGAGATGGTGGAGAGAGAGAGAGAGAGAGAGAGAGGGTAATACCCGGTCAGAAAACCCAAATTGAGGAAGTCATGCTGAGTCAGGAGAACCTCCTTTCCCAAGTCCTAAACCTGAGGCCATATGGAGTGCGTATTGCTTCCATATCAGTCATCCAACAGGTTGTTTTTGCCATCTTGTCTTGCTTTAACCAAAGCAGCTTCTCAGGATATTGTCAGAAGGTGTCCCATTTCTCCTTGGCTCCCCTACTTCTGAGTAGTTTTGTGGCATGGGTTGTGTCTGAAATCCACAGACCTGTGACTACATACACCCACAGATGCAGATCCTACCCGCAGCCAGCTCCAACCTTGGTTAACAGCTCCTGTTTCCATACTGAACCCAACTGAAATTGTGCTCTTGAAGCAGCCACCTTTAACTACAGCGAGTCCTTCAAAGGGTAAAGGGAAGATGCTGCCAAGTTTCCCTCAGCACACCCAACCTCACTCATTTTGAAGGATCTGAAGATCTGACTTCTATTAGGAAAAAAATAAATAATCTTCATTTAGATTCTTATCTGTCTTTGGGACTTAATGAACAGCATAAAAACTGCAAGGACAGCAGCAAAGAAACTGCATCCAGAATAGCCAGAAGCAAAACCCTCCCTTCAACAAGAGTAATGGTGCTGAGGGTACCTGGTCATGGTCACCAGCTCCTGTGTGCTCAGCAGTGGTAAATGAGGAAGAGCCAGACCTGATCCCAAGAGCTGCCAGCCAATGCCCGCAGGCAGCAGAGCCCTCCTATGTCTTTGTGATCAGGTGGGGCAGGTACAGAAAACTGCTTTAGGGACATGTGTGTGAAAGGCAAGGAATAGGAGGAAAAACTCTGATGGCTTGAGAGAAGGGGAGGCTAATCTGTATCACATTTAATAGGAGATCAATACGGACTGTTAGGATGAAATCAGACAAGTTTCACTATGTCTGCCCCCATGGATTTTTCCACACTGCAGTATCTTACTCCAGAGATTCAGATCCATCACTATCAAGTCACAAGATCTCTGGGTCTCACGAGGAGCTGCCTCGACAGAAACCTTCCAAAGCAGAGCATTCCTCAGCAGTGCCAGTGCCATCTGCAGTGAAAATAAATCTCCTGAGTCCCCTGCCCACCTCTTGCTGCCCATTCAATGTTTCAGAGAAATCCTCACAGCCTTTCCAAGAAACATCATATGCTTCCATCACACACTGTGCCAAGCAAACAGGAAGAGGTAACGGAGAAACACGTAATTAAGCAAGACTTGACCTCCCAAACAGCTAAGAGCACTGGAAATACCCAAAGACAGAGCCAGCACTTTCTTTGAAAATGCCAAGGCCTGTTATTTCACTTAGCCGAGCGTTTCCTCTATGTGTTTTTAAAGGTTAAACTGCTTTGGAGAGAGCCCCAGAAAAGTTCCTGCCAACGTCTTACAGCAGTCAGGAGCATTTTCTACCTGCCAGAGCAGAACAATATCCCTGGATGCAGGTTCCTGCAGTGGGTGGGCAGCAGGTTTGGGCTGGGCGTAGAGGGACTGGGACCGCAGGACTATGTGTGAAGAGCTGCCACTTGGGTGCCACTGGTTTCACCTTTTCTTTCCAGCGAGATGGGCTGGATCCTTGGGATTCAGAGCCACCTGGTGGCATGCTCCCACAACGCCCACAACAGCTCCGTTGCCCAAACTCTTCCCTTGAGTGACTTCCTAAAGCTGTGGATGAAGGTAAAACCTACAGGGCTGAAGAGTGTGATCTATAGTTCTCCATTTGGGCTATAAACTCTGATTTCCAAACTCTGTGCATCCTAGGCCTCCCTTCATCCTGCCATCCCTGCCCATCCCATGGGCAACCCTGTGTATCCTTCTCCTTACCCTCCAGCATCCCTCTTCCTAGCCAGCACCAGAACACAGCCATGCAGATAAATGCAATTACCAGAGAAGGCGAGAGCGCCCCTGAAGTAAAGTTGCAACCTATGGATGTTGGGCAACTTGGCATCAACCCCTCTCCCTGGGGCTCTGTGCTCAATTACTCGTTTTCAATTTACTGGTAAAAGCAATCGCTCTACTAAATCCAGTGTCCAACTTGTGTTACCATTTAATTAGATGGAGAATGATTGCAGCATTATGACGGCCAGGGGATTCCTCCTTAATGAAGCCGTCAGTCCCAACTGCACTCCCAAATTAAGACTTCAGACCAACAGAGGCTGAAGGAAGGCACAGGTGTGGTGGAAGAGACACCCATGTGGTGCTGTCTTTTGAATTTTTCTAAGTTAGTGCCCAGTGAGCACCAGCACGCACCCTGCTCAGCACATCAAAAGTGCTTTGCAACAGTGCTCCTGCAGCATCCCTCCCTGTTTTCACATTCTGCTCCGGACAGTAGTTTTTTCAACATTTCCTTTTGCAGAGGTGATTCAGGATTTTGGTTTGTTTCAACACAGGCTAATACAAGCTTATGTCACTAAATCTGAACTGGAATAACTATTTTCCAGTGCTTTTCTCCAAGTAAAAATCTATTCCCATGACTAGAGCTTTCTCCATTCCAATTCAAATGCCTGCCAGAAGCCACAGCTGAATAAACCTGGCCTCAAAGGCGTATGTTCATCTGATCACTCACTAGAGAGTTAGACATACTTTCTTGTAGTATTACCTTAATTATTTTGTTAGTGAGTGCTTCTAGTCACAAGACATTCTTGTGGATTTTAAAACAACCTGAAGAGGATTAATATGTCCTACATGGCCTCTCTGGAGAATTAAAAGTGAGCTATGGACCAAATACTCTGTAAGACATACGGCCAGTGAATACTTCCTCTGATTATGTGAATTATAAAGCTCTGTAATGGTTTTGAAAATGCTGCGAACATTATGATGCCATATACGCCAGAAAAAATGTGCCAATAAAAACTTAAAACAGATACATCAACTCAAAGCACCACATGAGTGCATTTTAAAATACATTTTGTTCCTTGCTGGAAGCAAGAAGCCATGCAAATGCGGTCAGACCACAGGCTTCGGCTCATGTTCAGTCTCCAGACAGGTTCAGGGGCTCTGCCTGTCTTCACCTTGCCCAGAGACCCGTAAGAAAAGACGACTGTGGCTTACCTTGGCTTCCATACCCGGCATCAATGCCAGAGCCATCCCAGGACTCCATAGCACTGTCCACACTAGGAATGGTGGTGGAGTATATCTCAGATAGCTTACTAGTTTTTTGTGAATCTGTCAGTTCATCTTCTGGATCACTCACTTCATTTATACTCCCCGACTTCTTGGGATAGGATTCTGAAACCAGAACATGCTGCTTTAGCAGGCACAAAAAGCAAACCTCAGGGAAAGGCTTATGCTGACATGGGAGCAAACCCAGGTGCTGTAAGTCTTTTGAAATACCTCTTCAGCTCTTCAAAAGCAGCTGAGATGCCTGTGCAATGCAGCTGAAAGGATTCAATGCAGTAGTCTTATATCAGGCTGAATAATAAAAAAAAAATGCCTAAGTTTTTGGCACATGGAATATAAGAAGCAAGCACAGGGATTTGAGGGCTCCCAAACACGAGAGAGTTGGGACCTAATCTCAGTTCACAAGCACATCTTGTGCCTATGGAAGCTCCCTTCAAACTGTCCAGCCCAGAGAAGTGATGGTCTCTGCAAGCAATAGCCCATGGCTTCTCTGGTCTCAGAGAGGCTCCTTTTCACTTAGAGCAGCATCTGGTCAGGGTGCTGGCTGCAAACTTTCTGTTGTAAGTCAGTCTTCTAGTGAGGTATCAATGATAATGCAACCTGGCCCCAAACTACCACAGCTGAAGTTATAGCCTCCTTCCAAGACTGTACAACCTCTTATCAATTCAAACCTGATCACCACCTCTCCAGAGTCTCCTATGCAGTCTCATAACAATGGTGGAATTCCAGGGCCTGGTATTTTGAAGCTGAATTTCCCCTGATTAGAAAATGGAAAGCTCAATGTGGATGATGAAGCTCAGACCTTCCCTTTCATTATTTTAGTAATAATAGCCCTTTATTATCATTATATCAAATTCCCTTTCAGGCTAAAGCTATGCAAGGAATGGTTTCTCAGCACAAGCATTTCTTCATACCGAATATTTTAAGGTCCTCGTTGATTAGATATCCTGTTAGCCATCCACACCCTGGAACTCTGACTCTCAGAGGCTGGCATAAAAAGCCCTCTGAAAGTCTGCATTTGTCAGTGGGAACAGATTATTTTACCAAACAAAGCCCAGTGTCCTGAAAGTCCCTATTTTCCAAGCATCCAGAAGATTGTTCACCATGATTAACTCAAGATTACCTTGAAATTTCAATGACACCTGATTCATTCTCGGAATGATTAACAAGTCTCCAACTGGCATTTGCATGTCAATTATTTCAGCAAGTAGCTGTGACAATGCTAAATGTCAGCAGGGGTGAGTGGGGGAGAATATTTTAGACCAAGGATCAAGACACTTGGCTGCAGAGAACAAGACAGGGGTTTCTTGAAAAGGAATCAATTCCCCAGTCCTACCTGTGTTTACTAAGTTCCCACTCCCTATCTGGGCTTCCTCCATTTGCAAAATAGCTGCATTGCCACACATTTGCAAACTGCTTTGAAATCTAAAGATGTGCTTTGTTTAAGAGCGATACTATTTCAGATGCAGGACAGACGTTCCATGGGCCACAGCGGTTTATCACTTGATTTCTTCTAACTCACACAGCACTGTGGGCCAGTGGCTGGGTAGGTCCAGCTAAATCTAGAGACTATAGAAGCATAGCACAATAAAAAGAAAACACTGGGTGTGGAGAGAGAGACACAAATGCAGCCAGGATGCACCCACTACTTCTGAACTTGATGAAAAAACTTTGTTTGGCTGTGATTACACAGATGCTGAGAGAAGTTTGTTTGTTCCCTGGTTTCTTCAATCCCCTTTGACCCCCTAAAAGTGGCCTGCCTGTACTAAGTATGCTCCTGCTCTTTGATACCTCATCAAGAATAGCTTCAAAGCCACAGGGAGCTTGGCACGGAAATGAGAAGGGAATTTCTGGAGTGAAGGTAGATGCTTTGAAAGATGGTCTTAGGACCCCAAGCCAGGCAAAGGGGTGTAAAGGATTTATTGTCAATTGCTTTCAAAAAGTTGAATTAAAGGTGGGGTTTTTTTTTCCACAGATTCTGCCAGCTCAGAGTCCCCTTGCTCATTTAGGGGGTTATATTTTTTTTTAAATCCAGCACTCTTCTACTTCTAAAAGCAACTTCTGCTTCATTTCTGTGTGAAACACCCACACAGACAGGTAAAGGCACCGACAGCACAAAACGTCAATCTGAAAAAAAATTATTATCCCAATAAACCTGCTGTCTAATCTCTTCCCAGAGAGATTGGGTTGCCTTTTTTTTTTTTTTTCCCATCTGAGAGTCAGAAGTTCAAAATACACCCACCTTTTCCCTCTGTCCCTGATCATGCTGCCTCATCTCACCTTTCACGATACATGAAGAAAAACCCATTGCCTGGTGACCCTGCTGGGGTGCACCTTCACCTTCCCGCCCAAAACCAGGCTTCCCAACTCACTCTCCGACTGCTTCTTGATCTTCAGAGTGACAGTTTCTCCTGCCATCTGCAGCAGGTGAATGGCTTCGCTCAGCGGTTTGCCCTTGAGGCTCACGTTATTAATTGCTAATATCCGGTCACCGATGTGAATGGCTCCAGTTCTGGAGAGAAAAGGCACTGTTAGAAACTTCAGAGAAGCAATTCACCTCTGTCAGGCAGGCCATTCAGTTATCAACTGAAGCAACAGCACCTTCAAATATGTCTTGGTTTCCCCTTGGTATGCTGTATACCCATGATTTCCTCTTCATCATCACTACCAGGAATCTGGATTCACACCCCCACCTCATCTTCCAACCGAGAATATAAATACAAACAAGTACAGTAACATATGTATTCCTCACAGCCCAGCACCCTTCAGAACTGGGACTACAGACCAGCTTACAGTCAAAACTCTTCAAAGCAAGAGGATCTACATGCTAAAAGCCATGAGCATTTCCAGCATGTGATGTCCACCAATCACCACACACACAACCGAAGGGCACGTTCACACTGATGGCAATAAAATGATGGGACAAACCTAGAAAATCATTGGAAAACAAAACCAAAACCAAACCAAAATGGCCCCAACACACACGGATTGTATGCAAGCATAAGCTGAACCAGTTGCAGATCAGTTCATGATATGCTTAAAGCTCACCCCTATGCAGCTACAGCACTGTGACTTTCTCCATCAGGACCAGCATTCTAGAAGAAGTTCTGGTGTTTTACTGCACAGCATTGGTTTCTGCTCTCAGTTAAACAAATCCTCAGTCTTCTGCAACAGCCGGGAGCACACTAACAAGTCACAGCAGTTCTCCCCCTTCTCTTCCAACCTTTGCCTCTGTGCCTGCCCACAGCCAGGGGCTTCACTTTGCCTCTCCCGGTGTTTGTGGAGCTTTGGGAAGAGTAGGTAGGACAGGATGTGTCCTTTACCAGTGCTGGCTGCTGAGGCAGGAACTCGCACTCACCACTGGCTGGGCTGAGCTCACCACACTCACACTCCAGCTCCTTAATACCAGCCAGTGAGAGCAGCCATTCTCTTCGCTTCTAGCACTGCCGTGGGGTTTAGCTATCAGGAACCTGTGAGATCGAGCCAGGAGCAGATGCAAATCTGGACTGCAGTATCTTTTTGTCCATGGCAACGTGCCTCTCTCAGGTTACAGCTCCAAACTGGAATGCTGCTCCTGCAGAACTGGGATTTGATATACTGTTGCAGGCAAAACAGCTCCTTGTCTTTCCTACAAATACGAAACTTCTGTAGATACACTGCTGAGAAACGTGTACTTTATGTATGTGAAATTTGGAAACATAACCAAACAGCAGGCAGGGCTGTTCATTCTGCTGCTGCAGATACGTGGGCAGTGACACATCCCAGCCAGCCACTAGATGTCCGTCTTGTCGCATCATACCAGCCTGAAAAAGCCCTCAGGGAAAACTTGTGCATTGAAATAAATTACAGATCAAACCGGAACCAGAGTATTTGTCTTAAAAGTTTAGCCCACGTAGTCAAAAAAAAAAAAAAAAAAAAAAAAAAAAGAGAAGCTTAACTGCTGGCAGTTTAAAGGCAATCCTTTGCCTTCTGCAGTGGTTCGGCATTTGAGGACCTTCTGCTGTAGCCTTCAACCCAGTATGGGAACACATCTAGTTGAGACACCAGCTCAACACCCTCCTCTGAACAGCACAACTGCTCTGCAGAAACTGTGAAAGTCCCTCAGCAGGGAAAAACACCGAAACAGTTAAAGAGAAAGGTCACGTTCAGCCAGGTGTTTTTCTTCAAGGGCAGGAAAGTAAATCAAATCCCATTACTCTCAACTGTCCATCTTCAGGCACCTCTCTGATGACAAGCAGACAGAAGTGGGAGTAACAGAGAAAGCTGTTTCTAGCTAATGACCCTTGTGCATCTCCATCATCACCAACAGTCCTTAATTCATCTCAAAACCAAACCAGTCCAAGGCGCTGCATGCTTCATGTCCCTTCTTGCTCAGAGGACACACGCAAGAGCAGAATTGAGCAATATGTAAATTGTAAGGTGTAAATGGGGCTGCAAGTACTTTCCAGCAAGCACTAGAGTAGAGATGGCTGCATTAACATGGTAGAACTTTACTTAGAACATGGGCAGGGCCATTCATTCTGCCACCTGCCAGCACGGGTTGGTGCCGAGCACTCCTAGACAAAACCCTCCTGCAGCCACCTCCATCTTTGTGACCAGATGGCACTAGAGGAGGCTGGTCAGGCACCTTAAAGTGCCAGTCATAGCCCAAAATTGCTCATGGAGAACCATTATATCTTGACCAGAATTGAACAGTACTGTTCAGGCATGCTCCCTTCCCCGAGAAGAAGAAAAACAGGTCCCATGGTGTAGGCTAAAGCCAGGGGCAGCCACTGAAGGAGGGGAAACAGAAACTAGCATGGGATAGAGCCACTGCTTGACACCAACCCAACAGCCCTTTGGCTGCCTGTGTAGGTTTCTATAACATCAGACATGTACGAGGAGAAAAATGTTCAAGGTCAAGATAAAACCAAAATCATCTAAATCAGGAGCCTTTCCAGCTTAGATTGTCTGTTACTTGCTGTGACAGATCCTAGAGGACACCCTGACTTTCCCAATCGAGCGGCCCAAGTCATATCACAGACCTTCACTCGTGTCTCTACACAAGTGGCCAGTGCGTTACCATTATCAGGCATCACGATCTCATCCAACTCGTGTGAGCACTGATGAAACATATCCTGTGTTCCAGCAGAAGCCAGGCACAGATTTGGGTTTAAATCTCTGTCCTTCAGAAACCTGTTCCATCCTTCAGAGCCTGGCTAAAGGTGCCTGTGGCACAGGGAAGCATAGTGATGGCAGGAAAGGGACAATTTAAGATAACACTAGGACCACCCTTCTTCCCTTGACAAGATCTAGCCACTTCCTTCTGTTACTCCCAGGATATAAAGTATGCACCTTTCCTGCAGGCAGCCTTTGTCCCAGCACTCCTCGCCACAGGGAGCCAAGGTTATGCAGAGAAATCCCTGCGCTGCTCTGTCCCCACACAGCTCCTCTGCACAGGCACCGCTATTTGTTAGGCAGCTACGGTGACCGTGCTGAACAGCTTCATCGCTCTTCTCAAAAGGCTTTTCGTTCCTTACTGCCTGCCAGCTCCTGATCAAAATTCAGTAGTACTGCAGCACTTGCCTGCACTACGTTTCTCTGTGGAGCGGTCACTGATGTGTATCAGAGTTTGCAGGAGGAACAGCCACGGCATTGCAAAGGGCACTGAGAGCAACAAGGGTACGAGTCTGTCTTCTGACAGCATTTAGTCTTTCTGTCCTTAACTTCGCTCACGCTGGGGTGCAGGTACAGTGCAGAACTGTGATGCAGAAAAGCCTCAGATACTCCGTGGCTATTATTTTCTAGGGAAAAAGACTGAATCCTACAGTGGCAGGCAGTGATATAAAATCCCCAAAGAGAAGAACCACTCATGACTGAGTCCGTCCTTCTTCCTTACTCCTTGGCAAACACTGATGTTCTACTTTCTTTACCAAAGGGAAGCAATGGAAATGAGCAGCAGCGCGCGTGCTGACAGCACCAGGAACCCAATGAAGAAAGAGACACAAAGCTGTTTTACAGCCCAGCTAAGAGGGAGTTTGGCCTTGAAACAGAAAGAACCAAAAGGCCAGATCTACAGTCAAACCTCCCAAGGATCTAGCACTTCACACCTGTTCAGGATTTTTTGCTGCTGTTCGGCCTGCCAGGCAGCACAGAGTAAAGCAACTCTATGAGAAACATGAGTCAGGGCTGCTGCAATGATCTATTTACAAGTTGGAGCTACCGTATAGACAGATTAATTAAGATACAGTCTATGACTCAGTTCTACCTTATATTCTCAGCACTGTCCTGATCTTTTAAATCCCCCGCATGCACGTATATTCAGACACACAGTCAACCTCCCTGGTTGCCAAAGGTAAATCTGCATCTACATTTATGTAGTAGAAATGTCTTCTGATTAGGGCACGCCAGCTCTGCACTGAGATACTGCCACATGTAGCAGTCTCAACAACCAGCAAGGATAGGTCAGAAGAACCCCAAGATCTGTGGTTTCAGCAGGACACACCACTCTCAAGGCCCTAATGCACAGTTTAGCAGTAGCTGAGTTCCAGACAGCGGTTTATGATGGTTTTGTGGGCAGGCTGGGCACTCTCCCCGATGAAAGACATGCATGGGAAATCACAGACCAGGAAGAACCTCTGTGGAAGAGGAGCAGTTAAACATATGTTCCAGGCTGCTGCATTCAACTGACACACTGGATCTGACTTTTCCAGACATGCCCTGCTTGCAGCTCTTCTCAGCGCCCTAACAGCACAGTCCCAATCACCCAGCTTCAGAGTGCTTGATACCTTAGTAGTCCCTTTCCTTTTTAGCAGACTTAAAACAGCTAAGAAGAGTTTGTGACAGTAGAGGAAATTTGGTAAAGTTCAAGATCCATTCCCATATCAACTCAACTCCTCTGCTCCCAAATCTCACCTTTCTGCCAGTCCTCGTTTAGTCAAGCCTGAAATGACAATAGGATCGAAAGGTTCCTCCGTCCCGGAGATGGTTATTCCCAAAGGGCCGCCGTATCGCTTCAGTTCCACTGTGTAGATAATAGCACCGGTTGTCTCCTGCTCATCTGAAAGAGGGAACAGAAAGGCAGAATTTTTTTAATTAGCCATGTGAAAGAGGTCATAGGGAAGACTGGCAGCGATTAGAAACAAAAGCCTGAGGTCTTCAGCTATGTTCATACCAAACAGCATTTTAACCTTCCAGGTTCCATTTAAGGACAGAGTAACAAAAATAGACAATAATCAATTGGAAAGTGGTGACCAGACAGGCAGCAGCCCTTATCTTTGTTAGTTTGTACTACCTATTGGGAAATGTCATTACAGTGGACAGGCACCAGTTTGCATCAGGATTTCTGTACCAGAATTATCTTCATCCTTCCTAATCTTCAATTTGACCAGGTCTTCACACTGCCTTAAAATCTGCACAGCATCCTCCATTGAGCAATTGTCGAGTCGGATGTTATCAATGGCTAACAGCTTGTCTCCCGGCTCCAAGGTGCCAGTTCTACGTGGAAAGGAAACGAAAACTAAAAGTACATTTGTATTTGCCTTTCAGATCCCATGACACATTCAGTCCTGCAGTAGCAATGACAATATTAACTTTTTGCTGTCCTTGATCTTTTCTAGGAAACAACCGCGAATGCAGTCTGGAACAACTGCAACTTAAAGAGAGGAAGTTTGTCTAGAGTGTGCATCAACACAGAACAAGACAGGAAGACTAGATAAACAGCCTAGGTAAACTACAGCACCGAAAAATACCTTATGTTTAACTGACAGATATTCTAGCTTTTATGGAAACTCCTGTATGAGCACTCCTAGAAATGAGCCCTCCGGCAGCACTAAATTCCTCTGAAAGCCTTGCTATGAGGTGTTGAGATCAGAGGTGAAGTCAATAAATACTGACTTATTTGCACAGTTCTCCATCAGTGCTCACAATTCATTCAGTCTGTTCACCTGAGCAGGAACTGAGACATGGCAAACTACCTACTGAGCCATAGCACCTTAGAAAACACATGAAGCACTTTACCACATGCTTTTAAATGCTAAACATCCATCTTCTATAGGGTCAGTAGACATCCAAATCAGTGCCCTGGCCACCTTCTCCATTAACTCAACTCTACTTGCTTCAATACTTTATACTGCAAACTCTACTGTGGTCTAAAACAAACTCCTAGGGTTGAGATTTCCTTGGATGCTGGCAAAATCCACACCCAGGTGCTACTGCTTGGGCTTCAATCTACCCCTCATTACTGGGATGGATATTTTGCAATGGGTTTGGCAGATGGGAAATTCAGCGCTCACCTATGTGCTACACTCCCCTTCTTGATGTCAGAGATGATCAAAGGCTCCCCAGGCTTTCTGCTTGCAGCTGCAAGAGAGACACATGGGTACAAAGCTTAGTATTGAGTCTGCTATCTAGGACGGGGATGGTAAATGAGGAGAAGGAGTTGTAAGGAAAGGGAATTTATAGTCCTTTGACAAAATTATCCTTCACACTTGAACTCTAGAAGCCACACAAGAAAAAAAAAAGAGAAGTAAAACCCTGCAAAAGTTTGCTGGTTGCCCTTTGCCCAAGTTAGCTAGTTGCTTCCTTTATACTCCTCCTGAAGAGGAGGACACGTGGTGTCCAGCAGCAAGAGGTGGGATTGCCCAATCCCAGCACTGTTAAATGCCTGCTCACCCACATCTCTGACACAAGACCGAAAGTGAGTCAACAGCTGTGGTAGTAGTAAGACATTAGCACTGCTGGCCTAGGGAGTACCTAGCTCAATGCTGTGGTTAATAGAAGCATTTATCTGTTCTTCAAACAAAGTGGACTGGGAAATTTTCCAGGTGGAAAATAACCTAGGAAAAATTAGGTAAGACTGTTTTCCAGTTGGTTCATTTCTCCAGGCCATTTCATCATACAACCAGATACATCAGGGCTGGTCTCAGTGCTGGAGCTAGAAGGGGTGGTTTCCAGCTCTTCTCTCCTGTCCAACCCCAATAACTTTTTCAGCCCATGAGAGATGCAAGTACACATCTCTTGGGAGCATTTGCATTGTGAAATTCGTCTGCAAGACCTGCTGCTCTCTTGAGAAATCCAAGAGAGATTTGACTCAAACCCGTCCTGACCGCTTTGCCATCCACACACCAAACATATGCCAAGATCATCCCTTTCACCCCATGTCACTCCCTCCTGCCTTGCTATAGAAATTGCATGGTCTCATTTAAAGCTGATGGAGCTTCTCAGCAAAAACTGCGTGGGAAGGAAGCATCTGAACATAGCAGGTGCAGGTCAGAGATTAAAATATCTGTGAGGCACATGGCATCAACCACTCAGATGCACTTGCCTGAACAGCAGTTGGAAAGCACCCTAGAAAGTCAGACGTAACGAGTAAATGTTTCCTCTTCCCAACTTCTCTGCTCTAGATTTTTCTGTTGTTTACATTCATTCACAAGATTTAAAAACATACGTGCTAACCCGACACCTTTAAGGATACCCTCTTCAAAATATAACCAAACCTGCTGTACCGAACAGAGCAAAAAGACGGCCAATCTCAGTTGTAGCAGGGCTGAGTATAAAAGTTAGGTCAGCAAAGAGCAGACCCTGACTGATTTTATAACAGACGGCAATGTGAGCGCTGGATGATACAGAGTCAGAAAGAATTATTTTCCCTATGTCTTACTGGAGTATGATGCCAGCCAGTTTTGGTCTGGATATTCATGCACAGCTTGTGGCAGTGGGTTGAAGAGAAGTGGATGGCTTGTGGAGATTCATCATAAGCTCATGCCTATATTCAACCTGTCCATGGCATGGACCAGCCAGCAGATAGACTGACACCACCTGGCAGAGTCGAGTAGTGAGAGGTAAGGATGGGGCGCAGTAGCTAAAATCCACACCGAAATCCCCCCTCTGATTGAGAAGGCCACTCATCATGGACTAACAGCACAGGGGACAGAGACGTTATCACTATTGCTGTTCTCTTTTCCAATATAGGAGACGTATTTGATGCTGAGTGAATTGTACAATGCAGTTGTTTGAGAAGCAGTGATGAGAGACCCCAAAAGCACGCCCTGAACCCTGGATTAGGCTGGCATTGCTGCATGTTTAACCGCTCCCTAGCCTGGTTCTGTCAAAATGATCCAGGTTAGCAAAAATACTTTTCACTGCAAGGTTTGTTTACTAGTTTCAAAGTACAGGCAGCATGACAGAAAGAGGTTAGGGAGGATCTTCACAGTTCTGGTGGTGGGTTGGCACTGGCCACCTCTAAACCAGGCTCAGTCACAGCTGGAACAATGTGTCTGGAGACTTAACACTCAAAAGAACAAAAAGGAGGGAAAGAAAAAAAAAAAAGCAAGTATAAACAACCAGGTGCCTCCAGCTCTACGGAAATGGTATTTTATCTCAGCGTCTGCCTTACAAACCCTGCAATATGTGGGGGGATCTCGCCCCCATCGGGGGTCAGTATCTGAGCAGAGAGCGAGACCTTGTCCTTCTGCAGCTCTGCAATAGGTGTCAGCACTGAATGTAGCATAAGCTTTTGGTATCAGAAGCAAAGGTGACAAACCAAGTGTTTTGCCCATTAGGAAACAAAGTAAGTTTGAAGGAAAAATCATTCTGGATTTTGTTTTGTTTTTTTTTAAAGTTGTGCTTTCCATAGATTTTTCTTGAGACTTCAGTTAAATGGAAGAGCCACGTACAGTTGCATGCGACTGTCCCTACCATCAGAGCACCCAAATTTTAATAAATGCCAGCCCTCTGTTTTAAAAAAATCACTTAGTATAAAACAGAAAGTCACTATAAATCCATCATTATTAGTCAGCATCTACAAATCTGAAGAGCAGGTTCAAGAGACTTAACGAATAATAGTGCTCTCTCCAGAGGTGTAAGATACAAAGTAAAACAGTGAAATCTCAAAGCCTTAACAGTGACTTGCTGTTTGTTTTAAAATCCAGTAGTTGCTAACTCCATTAATTCACCTTTGGCATCCCAAAGCCCGTCCCAGGGCTCCAGAAGAGTGCCCAGCTGGGCTTTCTGCCCATCAGCTGGGACCAAGCTGCCTTTGACCATCCAAGCCAACCTGGCACCCAGGTTTGTAACAGTCCAAGGCTGTTCACACAGGGTGACAATGCTCCTCTGTGTAAAGGCTCCCTGTCTACAGGTGAGAGACCTGCAAGTGGTGGCTCAGTCTAGATCAGAGGCATTATATATGTAATGCCCTGGTGAGATTTTTAGAAAAAAACATCTCTAATTTGCCTGCAATTAAAAAAAACCACCACCTTAAACTATATTACTTTATTAGCGCTGTGGTCTTTGGAGTTAAGACACTTGCACAGATGAGTAAAGCCTCTTTATCCATTTGTTTCTGCTGTTGATGTGGTTATTTCTCTTCAAAGGACATTGTCTGTTTGCTGTAGGAAGATATGGTTCAGACATCAAGTCTTGCCTCCAGGTCTTGCCTTCCCTTCTGTAAAATGGAGACAGCAGCAAAGGAAGTCAAGGGAAGAGATGGACTGAGGCACAGAGGCAGGAGCTGGTGTGCAGAAACCCATGCTCTCTCTTGGCAAGTGCTCTGCTTGTGGCCTCCATCTGCCAGGGCAAACCACATCAGGTGGAAGTAGGGTCTTTTTCAGATACATTTGTATTTTTGGCAGGTTTACCAGCACAAAAGATAGCTTAAATCTCCTCCAGTGGTGGAGAGAAAGCTCCATAAATCAACAGCTGGTGAGGGTAGATGCATGGGGTGGGGGAGAAACTTGAAATGAAAACACTGCTTGGCGGTGGTGACAGGGCAGTGATAAAAAGGTGAATTGATCAATACTGTTATTTACTTTTTATAAATTGCTTTCAGTCTCTCGCCACCTCTGCTGGGATTCTGGCTCACTCAGTGTTTACTCTGTGATGGATGACAAGGCCAGAAACACATGTCCGGTTTGTGCTTTTAATAGAATGCATAATGACTCGTATTGGTAAATTATTCCCCTCCAAGGAGCACAAGCACATATCTCACAAGCATCAAACGGTTATAAATGCCCTTTCTTATTGACCAAGCCAAAGCAGGACTCTGCCAACATGTAATTAAAAAAATGGTAATAATGCCATACGAATACATTTAAGAAAGCAAGTATTTTTAAATGGGAAAAAAACAAACAAAATCAGAAACCAAATAATCTCAGGAGAGACAAGGAATGAGAAGGGGAATAAAAGCAAATCAGAATAAATTCCAAAAAGCGGCAGTGAAAAATCAAATCCCCAGTGCCCAACTTTTTTTTTCTATCATTCATTAGTTTTAACAGCAGGTGCATAAATTGTCAGCGCCTCCAGGAAGGTATTTGCCCCACTGCAGATCTATTTCCTTTCAAAATCTCCAGGTAGCAAAACCACAAAATATTCCACTTCAGTGGAAGCACCAGAGGGAATCAGCTGCAAATCTCAGTTGAAGCTGCAGAGATAGCAAGGGAGTAGGACCGGAGCTGCCGGGCACGCAGCCACTTGCCGCCACACTCTGCTGGGCTGGTGGCAGGTCCCAGGTTAATCCAGCGCCAGCAAAGCTAGATTTGCTCGTCTTACAGATACATCTTCTCTCTAGGACAGCGATTACACTGCTTAAGCGACTTAAAGTTAGCTATCTACCCGAATTCCGGTTTTATCGCCCGCAAGCAGATATACTACCTACTCCTTATCTGCAGTACTTCACACCAAGGGCATAAGAATTGATTTGTTAAGATATATAAGGTAATTTGATAAACATGCTATATAAAGCATTAATGTATATCTAAAATGAATGGTAATTTCAACATCTGTTTAAACAGCAATAACAGCACTGTTCACTACAGCCTGCAATGAATTTCAGCACTAGCCCTTGGAGATGATATTTGAGACAGACAACAAAACCCCACCAAATCACAAAAAGCTATCTTTTGTGTAATCAACTACCATTTTCCAAAGGCTAATAACAAATCCGTATCTTAATTTAAGAGGTCAGGTATTGAACATGTAAGAATACACAACTATTAGCTTCTCACTGTTGGAGATTTTAATTTGTGATTTACAGAAAACCTACAAAGGCATAACTGTATCATTAGAACTGAATGCAGCCAGCAAGATCAGAGCACTTAAGGCAAGCATTCTGCTTATGGAGATGAGTAGTTCAGGCTAACAAGAGCCAAATCTTCACATCCCAGTGTCAAAAATCTGTTTCCACGTCTTTGCACCCTGACCGTTCAGAGCACCTCAGAGGTCCCTGCACACAAGTGAGTTTCACAGCCCACACAGCTCTTTGAACCACGCAGAGCAGAAAGGAATGCACACTCTGCTCTTCCATCAGCACAGCTGGCTTACAGACAAACCCAGCCTTCTCCCTGGGACAGAAGCTGAGGCACTCGAGCATTCAGAAAACGAGAGCGATTTAGCTGGCTCCTTGTCCCTTCACCTCTGGACGAAGTGCATGGAAGCAGCATACACAAGGCAGACTGAGTGTTCGGCTTTGCTAATTTTCATTTAGCAAATGTGGGAGACTGAACTGAGGCTTGAGGGCACTGAGATGCCACAGAAATCAAAAGCACAGTCAGTGAGAGACTCACCCCTTGAATTTCTTATTCATCTTTTGAGGAGTGGAAAGGGAGATAACACTATATGCATAGATTTGCATCATGCATCTTGATTTGCTGCATCCCTTTGCCATGCTGCGTTTGAGCAGAGGGAAGAAACCCACCTGTGTGCAGAGACTACAACCTGGGGGTTCACCCAGCCTAAGCCTTCTCTTTCTGGAAAACCATGAGATCTCAGAGAAGATGAAAGGCCCTTGGCAAACATCTGCCCCTCACCATGAGCAAGCAAAAACCCTCTCTGTATGTTCATCCCTGAACCAGCAGTGCCTGCTCTCCTCATACAAAAACCTCCTGGGTTTTCAGCCCTTCTATGAGGCTTTCCAGCAGATTTACGGTTCCTCCTACAGTTCCATTACATGAATTCTTCTAACACATCCATCAAGTTTCCTGCTCTTCCCCCCTTTACTTAGCCCATCTCCCAGTTAGCTCCGAGAGCCGCAGCACAGCAAGAACTTGATCACTTTTGTTTCTGTAGTGCTCCTCTGATGCGGTCATAACACTTTCTGCCCATGTAAGAAGGCAGCAGCAACCCTTCCTAGACTGAAGAATTAACTACAGACCAACCTGCTGAACCTGAGAGGTAAAATTCAATGAAAGCAACTCACTTTTCATCTACAGTACAGCTGGACCACAAAGTTTATGAGCAAACCCAATTCTGTGACCACAAGAGCTCAGTCTTCTACTGAGCTCTCCAGCTTGTCATCTATTTAGCCTGCCCCAGTTTCACAGAGTAGGGAAAAGGAATCCAATGAGGGAGGCCACTAAACCAAGTCCCCTACTTTAAAAAGTGGTTATATGCTTTTCCTTGTCAAAAGGAAAGCTGTAAAAGCTGTTTCTAGATCTATATGAGCATTCAAATCAGCAGAACTGGGAGGAACTGAGCAAAATAAAGAAGAGCTATTTTTACCTCTTTTCTCGTGCTGCTTGCATCACACTCCTGCATGCACATCATCTCTCTGCAGGAGGTACTTACCATAAGGCCGTTTGCTTTGGTTTTAATGTTTGAAACTGGTATATTTATCTGCCTGGTCAGAGAGAGAGTGACAAAATGATGATCTAATTTGCTAAGGCTCATGTGGACATTGGATTATACTGCCTAATATATGAAAATAGAATTAGGATTCAATGAGCATTTCATCCTTGCCACCACATTTTCTGGATGGTTGTCTTTTGCTTCGTCAGTAAATATAATTTTGGCTTTGACTCAGCAAAGGACTGAAATATATCTTAAGTTTATGCATATGCATTACTTAAATAATGTCCTGCAAACATGTTCAACAATCAAAAAGATCAAATTTATTATATTGTTTAAAACTGCTTTGTAGTTGGATAAAGGGTATCTAAATATTTAAAACCCAGGGGTCAGTTTCTTTTTATTTAGCGGTGATTTCAAAAAAAAGTGTGTGAAATCAATTTTTTAAACAAATTTCAAATGAAAGTATTTTCAACAGAAAAATACGTTTGAAATGTAAATGTACATCTGAAGCTGATCCCATTCAAGTGAGACTCCACAAATAAAAACTAAGATTCTTGCTGGCAACTCCCAGGTTCATTGTGCTCTCCAGCCCCAGATACAATCTAAGCTTTGAAGCTTAAATGGGGTGAAACCCTGGCCATGCTCAAGCAAAAGTTTTTTGCTACCAGACCCATGGTGCTAGGTTGCTACCTGAGATTGCAACGCTGAGGCAATGGCAAGGCAGCAGGTTGGGAGCCCAGCGCAGGCTGAGCTGCTGCACTGTGCCCTGCTCCCCTGCTGCTTTCAGAAAGCACTTTGATGTCTTCAGACAGTAATTGCTACCAAGTCAAATGTTAAATACTGTGCTGTTATTTCTCAGGATAATCCTCATGGCACAAATAGGGGAAGATGGGAAGAGGTAGAAGAAATAACAGAGGGTGCAAAGCCACCCTCCTGTCGATGTTCTGGTCACTCCTGAGAATCACCCCACTTAGATCAGAACACCTCCAATTAACTCACTAAGTAATGCTGTAAATGCCAAGAGGTAATTGCAAATAGCTTATCTATTTTAATAAAAACTAGTTTTAAAGTGTTCCTAGAGAGTCCATTCCTCAGACACAGCTGGGTCCAGGCTCCTGAGGACTTAGATGCAAGATCCCATTACTGCAGTCTCACAAGATGCTTTGTTTCAGGTGAGAGGTGGCGGCAGCCTCTAGGCATGGCAAATCAGAGATGATTCAACTCAGTTTACCCAGCAGTGAAAGAGGGATGAGTGACATGAGACCTGCTTAGATTTGCCATAAAGGAAAAATTCAGTGATGTAAGACATAAGACCTCAAGTTAGTCAGGAAGTTGGGATGGATCTGCCTGTATCATCCCTTTACAGCATCCTCTCGAAAGAGGTCAAAAAGTCTTTAAACAAAAAATATGCTTCATAAAATAAACAAAGATAATTAATTGAGTGACCAAAGAGAGAAAAGAAAGAAAAAAGTCTATGTCTCATTCTCTGAGAGCCCACTAGTTCCTGGTACATGCATCCCTTCCTCCATGGCTGAGGCTAGTCAATGCAAGGACCCTCAGCAAATCCTGTTCAGCACCCTAAAGTACCTTTCCCCCACCTCTCAGAACCATCATTCTCTTCATCTTCTTCCTCTTCTTGACAATTCCCCCTCTAATATCCTTCAAACTATGGGTTCACCTCACACTTGCTCTCCTCTCTCCAACTCTCCCTCCAAGGGTCCCACCAGACCCAGGCAACCGTGAGCCAGAAAATAATAACAACAGTATTCCTACTAATAAAATATAATATTAGCTTGCAACACAGACCAATTGATCAGTTGAGAAAGATCCTTTGCCCTAACCCTTCATGCAGCTGCTTTTCTCTGCAGCCATAAGCTCATAGAGGCAAAAACCACACATCTAATTTGATTTGGGATAAATCACAAGCACTACAAGTGCTACCAGGAAACTTCACGTAATCTTATCTCTTTCTGTTGGGGCCTTCTGATGTGCCAGGGTGGAAAGCAGTGGCTTTTGCAACTGTTGACGCAAGTCTGAACAATACTTACAGCTGATTGTAATTCCAAGCTCTACACCTCTTTTCTTGGGCAATTTAACGTGGAAAGTACCGCTGCTGGGTATGACAGATTCTATAAAAACAAAAACAGACAGAAAAGAAAATAGGAGGGAAAAAAAAAAAAGAGGTTTCAGCTGCATGAACAGTTTCTTTGGAACCAAGAAAAACAAGCCCATAAAACTCAGCTTTATTGGTTCACACAAGATTACTATCTGTGGCCCGGCAGACTTCAGGTTAAAATTTGGATTCTCATTAAAAATACATACTCTGAACATCAAGTGACGTGCTCACATCATGCTGTATTTCAAGACTGAGGTAGCTCTCCATGTAAAAGGAAAAAACCTTTTTTTTAAATACAAAGCTGCATTTTAACCCCAGCCAACAGCTTTGTCTCCCTTCTTACTTCAAGTCTATAAATTAATGTAAATATTATTCATATTAAAGGACAAATATTTAAAGCGCAGGTGGCCTCTTCATCTACTCCTTAGGCTTATCTCAGCCAACTAGTAAGCACAAGGCATTTATGAATGGATCAGAAGAAGGACTTTCCATCTCTGTGCACATTATAAAACAACAAGAAATGGAAAAGGTCCTCACAGGGTCTTCTTGCTCTTCCCTCTGAGCTCTAGCAAAAACCTCACGCATTTGTGTGACTACACTCCCTCCTATGGGTTAGCAAAGGCATTGGCAGAGTCCTGCTGGTTATGAGGAGCAGCAATTCCTTTGGCAACATACCTGCAACATCAAATTCAATCTCAAGTACCACTTTGTTCGTGAGCGCAGCATCACGCAGAAGCTGATTAGCTTCCTCCATAGTCCCATCCTCAGTCGCAATGCCATTGATAGAAAGGACTCGGTCTCCTACTTGTAGCAGCCCACACCTGCAGTCCACGTTGGGAAAAGAGGGAAAGGGAACAGGGAGGCAGGGGAAAAGGGGGAAGGAGATAAAAACAACCCCACAACCAGCCATAAGTTACTTTTCCCAGGGAAATCTGCTACAAGACATACAGTAGTGACAAATCTTGCACAAGTGGTCCCAAAGAGAAGATAACTTATTCTACAGTGCCCATCTCTGTGCTGAAAGCCCCTGGAAGGTCACAAGGCAGCAAACCCTTGTGGCTTGCTTAGGTTCAGACATACTTAGCTCCTACAAAAACATTCTTGGTCACATTTCCTGCATCTTCCAGGGGAAAAAAAAAAAGTAACCCTCATATTCCTGAAAGACAAGACCATGGCCAAGAAATGAGAGTGATAAATGAAAGGGCATGTGCCCTCCTAACCCATCTAATCATACAAGGATTTTTCCATGTGCCTGCACCCTCTGAAACCCAAACTAATGGCACTGAAAATTGCACAGATTCCCCTGCTTAATACATGGCTAATACTGAAGCTACAATCTAATGAACTCACTGAAATGTCTCAGCAAATTGGATAATCATTTATCCCTTGTAATTGCATTTCTGGAAGTCAAATGTACATTGATATTGTTTAACTGCCTTGAAAGACCAATATTATTCCAATGCGATAACCCGTCAATATAACTACAACTGTCCCTTTGGGGTTTTTGGTTTAGACCCACTTTCTCCAAGAACAGAGATCAGCAGGTTTTTTACTCTGGAAGAACAATGACAGCAAGGCTATGTTGGAGATACACTGCTACAGCATGGTTTGTCTCTTGGGACCCCTCTGTTTTTATTAGTAAGTTTTTTTCACACACAAACCACTATGTTCAGACATTCACTATCCACGCTCTCTCTTTGTTTTTTAATAAACTGCAATACCAGCAAGACAATCCTCCAGGTTATCTCCCACAGCTAACCTGAACTGCCTGGTGGCTCTACAAAAATCAAGAGTATAGTATTCCCTGTGACTGGCCCTTCAGTTCTTCACTACAACCACATCTCTGCAGATTTTCCACTCATCATTTGTTTAGAAGGCTGTCCACTTCAGCAGAACTTGGGAAATCATTCTTCATCCATCATTAACATAAGCTACAGAGTGGTCTCCAAACTAGGCTGAGGGTTATAGGAACAAGTCTAAGGTTCACCTCAACATTCAGAGTTATTTTACCCAAGATTTCCTAGAAGGCATCTGCTATCCTGTTTTGAGCCTTCCCCAGAGAATCTTTATTCCTCTCCTGCTTAATGATCAAGCACATCCTTCGCCCTCTCCATTCTTGATGTCAGCTTCCACTGATATTTCACAGAAGACAGCTTGTTTTTTACTAATCCTTCCAGGCACTCTTCGTCTCACACACAATTCAATTGAAAGAAAACATGGTACCACAGCTTCCAGGCACACAAAGATAACATCAAAGACAACAGATATGAGCTGTATTATTCACCTCCAAACAACAGGACCTATATGAAAGTCCAGGTTACCAAGAAAAAAAAAAAAAAAAGAAAAATGCACAAGTACAATAGCTTTTGCCAGTGGCCCACCAAAAGCTGAGATATGAGCAAGTTTGGAGAGAGCCTAGGGAGGTTATTTTACTGGTAGGAAGGTATTAAACTTGCAGTCCATTTATGCTGCTGAGTTCATGCCACCCATGGAAAAACATCGGCTTTTTTATGACATGTAAATTGAGAATTGTTTGTTCAAGATTTGGATTAGGACAGACAACTCCATGGCGTATAAACGAATCTACCCTTGAGAAGAAATTACATCAGGTTTAATTACAGTCCTTTACTGGACTTGTGGCTATGCTGCCACATAGATGTGCTTGGAAATACCAGCTTATAAATATGAAGATGGCAAAAAGTATGACAGAGATGCTTCCTTCAGCACCAAGAGCTCTCTTGCTATGGCCACAATGCACCTTTTAGAAAGGAGGGATAAGCCTCTGCATCACACAGACATCATCGTCATTTCAAGGTCACAGAAGGACATGATCTATTTTGACACCACTGTTTCAGCCACAAGGTCTGGGAGATGACAAGATACTTTTACACAACATAAAAGTAAACATTTACTACCATTCCCACCAGAGCTGCCTTCTCACAAAACAATTGTTTCTTGTGTTTCTTCACTTAAGGTAGGTTTGTCTGGGTGTTTTACAGCCAATAGCTCTGTTAGGTCAGCAGTATTTTATTTCTTTTACTATTAGCCTCAGTCAATCACAGTTGTTTAAGCCCCAGTCTTGCAGGTTTATGTAAGTTTGTGGAGTGAGGCCACAACTTTCTGCCTTCCTCCACGTATGCAAGGAGAAACGACATGCCTTGTTAACTTTTCAGAGTAATTCCTCTGGAATTGTGTATTGGGTTTGGGTGAGCTGGAGTTAATGTTCCCCAGAGCAGCTCTTATGGTGCTGTGCTTTGTACTGGGAGGCAGATAAGACGCCAGTGTTGTGGCTGCTGCTGAGCAGTGTTTGCACAGCACCGAGGCTGGCTTTCCAACATCTTCCCCCCCCCACTCCCCGCTCTGAGTGAGATGGGGTGGGCAAGATCTTGGGAGGGGACACGGTCAAGACAGCTGACCCAAACTGACCAAGGAGCTATTCCACACTGCGTGACGTCAGCTCAAGTATAAAAGGAGAAGAGAGGAGAAGGGGGTCGGGGTCATTCGTTGGTGAAGACGCTTGTCCTCCGAGCAACCGCTACGCGTACAAGAGCCCTGCTTCCCGGGAGAGGCCAGACATCGCCTGCTGATGGGAAGTAGAAAATAAGACCTTGTTCTGCTTTGCTTCGCGCGCGCCTTGCTTTTTGTTCTTTGCTTCTTTTTTTTTTTTCGTTCTTATTAAACTGCCTTTATCGTACCCTACAGGCTCTTCCATCTTATTCTCTTCCCCCTTGCTGAGTAAGTGGGGGGGGGAGTGATAGAGCGACTTGGTGGGTACCTGGTGCTCAGCCAAGGTCAAACCCACCACACAGAGAGACATCAGTTTCCAGCTGTCACGTGCTCTTGTGTTGAGAGCAGGGTCTGTAGAGCCAAGGTTCTGTTGTGGGATCCTACGTGAACCTTTTGGATGGCTTTCCCAAAGAGAGGGCATTTGTCTCAGAGATGCATAGTCTAACATCAGTACTCACAAACATACTTTGAGATCATGGAAGGAGAATTCTTTAAAATCAGAAAGAGTACAGGCATCTCCTGAAGTGAAAGACAGCCCTATGGATGTGCTGGAGTCCATGATGGGAATGTCTCCCTGAGGTTGCAGGGATTTGCATTTTGTCATGACTCATTGTTTGGGCTCAAAGACAGCAATGGAGCAGCAGAAGACTTTTGGCAGACACAGAACAGCACATATTCAAGCCTTGGGCAGTATATGCACTGAAGATCTCACTCAGCATTGTCACTATCTGCATAGTCACTCCAGCTATGGGGCAAGCAGCAGCAGCTGTGACCAAGGCCACATCACTGGCTCCAGAAACCAATCTGTCATGCCCTTACACGCTCCTGAGTTGGACTGCCCAGGTGAGATGTGCGCATTTGTGTGTGCACATTGGTGGGTGGGTCCCAGCCCCCAAAAGATCAAAGCTTTGCTGACAGCTTCACCCAGCTGCTAAACTTCATTTTTGCAAACTATTCATACTCAAAAGACAGAAACACAATGATCAAACAACTGTGTCTGAGCAGAGCTAGAAAACATGTAACTCAGCAGGAAGCATTGATTTTGGATACCAGGATGGAGAAGCCAGATACTCTCCCACTGCTGTCAATGACAGCTGGGGGAGGAAGAACACAAAAGCTGCATACTTCAAGGTATTCAAGAGGGAATGTCAGGCATCTTCTTATTCCACCCTCCATGCGGATAACAGGGGCTGGATCACTGTCTCACTTGGAGCCCAAGGGCTTCATCTGCACCCAGGAAACAAAACAACTAGAGGGGAAGGAGGCCTATTAGATGCTATTGGCTGTAAAACAAATAACAAGTCAGGCAGGTGAGGTTTTTTGCTTCAAACTGCCTGCCACAAGCTAGCACAAAGCAGATAATAAATGTGAGGCAGCTCAGCCTCCTTGGAAAGAGGATGACGCTATCCTCCTCCCTGGTAGTACTCAAACTTTTCTAGACACCCAAGAAACAGCTCCTTCACGACAAGCCAGATGGACAAAGCAATAGTGGATCATGCACTTGTGCAACAGCACGTTCAGCTTCACAGGTCTGGCACAGGAGTGTGTGAACATGCAGGACAGACCCAGGCATCTAAGCCTGATCCCTGTATCCCCACTGCTCTTTTGCAAAGAGCAGCAACTGCAGCATAACAGTGAGCACTGCCCAGCCTCAGCTGAGAGCCCGGCTTGGTAAAGGGGAGAAAAGTGGCTCTAATGTATTGGGCTACAGTTACAGTAGAATCTCTCAAGGGCAGGGAATAAGGCATCTAGGAAGGATGGAGGAAACAAGCTCTGTGGGATAGCAAGAAACAAGAAGTGAACTGAAAACAAAACTGCCTTTTTCACCTCACTGTGAACCCAGTGCACTTATCACTTCAAGATGGGGAGGAAAGAAAGCGTTTTCCTGCCAGCTAGAAGAGCAGCAGTCTATGAAAGGTTGAAATACACCACAGCGATTTAATCCCCAAATCAAATCTATGCTGCAAACGCAGACTGGATTGCTCCCTGTCGCCAGAAATTAGAAGGCAGCAGCCAGGAGAGTGCAAATCCTGCTGGGTGGGCAGCCAAGAGAGAGCAGCGTGTGACACACTAGAGCCAAGCAAGACCGCACTCCGACTGCCCGCTTTTGCTCGAGGCTTGACAAGAGGAAAAAACAAAGCCAGGCAGATTTCAGCACATCTCCCTGCTCCCCTGGGACAGAAGGCTTTGTTGCTGCCCAAGTAATAAAGGGGGCTTGGTGCTTTGCCATGTGAGCCAAATTCACCCTGGTAATAGAGGACAGACAAAACACCATCACTTCCCTTTTTAAACCCTGTTTGGAAACAAACAAACAAAAGGCATAAAAGGCTTTTGATATCTCTCTTAATCTGTACCACTTAGGACTGTGCCAGCTCTTTGTCCCTGTCCTCTCACAAGCGTACATGCCAGGCACTCCCGCTCAGTCGTCTGAAGAAGCTACCACCTGAACAGCGCTCTGCACAGCAAGGACTTGCATTTCCTTTGGCAGGTGCTTTCCCTGCCACATGACTCCCCTCTGTGCTATTTTCCTGGGCTGGCTTGTGGACATCAAACCATCAGCACATGCTGATGAGGCCCTTGGAGACCTCTCCTCCCAAGGCAGGGTTTACAGCAGGCTCTGTGCACTGCTGTAGACTGCACCTTTGGCACCCCTAGGCAGGACAGATCACCCGTGGAAATCACAGGCAGGAAGAGAAATCAGCATGGGGGCGTAAGTGCAGCTTGCTCACTTCTCAGTATTTCATTTGCCTAACAAAACCAGCTCCCTTTTCCAACCCACGAGAGTTCAAGACATGCTGGGACCTGGTCCATTTAGTAAGAAAAGCCTTGCTAAAGAGCACCTATCACTGTAGCACACAAGTGTGGAAGCAGACTTTAAATTCAAACAGCAAAGGTACTGGGAAAAGTTTAACTACAGCTCCTGACCTGAGCCACTGCCACTGGAAGAGTTGCTGCTCCCAGTATCCCCAGGGGGTGACATACAGCAGTTAGTGTCACTCCTTTATTCTGCTCTTTTCACAGCATTATAGAGCCAAAAGCAAGAGTGCTTAAATGCAGCATCTACTTGCTCCTCAACCAGAGCCCTCCTCTGCGGTTCAAAGCCTTGGCTTGAAGGCCAATTTGTATAGCTGTGCTCTCCTACTATGAAAACAGGCAGAAAACACTTTGCTGGGCCCACTTCTTTAGATCTTTCCCCTTTCTTCACTCAGACAAAAGCTTTATCTTTAAAAGAGAAGGGGAAAAAAAAAAGAGGGGGGGGGAGAATGGAACTCTCACACAGACACACACTCCCTTCCTCCTCCTCCTCCTCCTCCCAGAACAGCCGCAGCCTGGTGCCAAGACGTTCACCTGGGATGCGAGGGAGGCCACGGTCAGCCGACGAGTGCAGAAATGGCAGTGACAGTAAACCATGCCCAGTGAAGAATGGGAGATATTACAAGGATGATAGTAAATATCTAAATGAGCCTCTGAGGAGAGAAAACAAACCAAACCATGAAATGTTCAGCAGCAGCACCATCAGCATCCAAGGGCAAGGTCTCTAACCTCTCTGCCGGGCTGTCTGGCTCAATAAAACGGACGAGAGGTGGGGAAGATAGGGTTTCAGTAGCAAAGATGCCTCCCTGGAGCTGAAGTCCGAAGCCATTCAAAGGGTCTCCCCTGAGCACCACCTCTGTCGTCTCCGTGTGGACTATCTGCCCGCCAGGACCCACCGTGCTGGAGGCCAGCGACACTGAGAGGAGGAGAGAGGCAGAAGGTCAGAGCAGCCACAGTCGACATAGCAGATCTGGGCACAGACTTTGGTCTGGCAGTGGCGGGGACAGTGACTAAGGATGAGGGAGGCACTGACAGTACTGACATGAGCAGTCCTACCCCGACTAACAGTAAACAATAAGGACCATAAGGACAGCAAGGCAAGCATGCATGCCCCATCCAACCCAGCCTCAGCCCATGGCCACTCTTACATGAGCTCTTGTGCTCCTTCTTCTTCTGCCTCCTCCTCAGCATGGTAGTGCGGGGGCTCATGGGGTGGGAGCTGCGAGGTAGCGTATTCGAATTCTGGCAGGGGAAGCCCTGCGCGTTCATGGTGGGCGATGAGAAGTTGGCAGCCACCAGAGCTGGGGAAATAAAGAGTGTGTTAAGGACGAGCACAGAGAAGTACAGCTGTGGGTTCACCTAATAGATGTTCATCAGACACCTAATGGGTTCATAATAGGCCCTCCTTTCCAGCTCCAGGCCTCAAAAAATGGTGAGAACTTTATCCTGGGTTTGCAGCTCCAAAGAGTGGACTCTGACTCCAGATGGACATTGCCCTCTGGTGTGCAATGACTCCAGTGACCAGGATGCTTGTCACTGCAGTGTCCAGGCCATCAGGAGAAAAATGCATGATGGATGCAGGGCAGCCAACAGCAAGTTGGTACAATGGCACTAATGAACCGCAAATATCTAGAAACAAACCACAGCTTGAACTTGAGCTGCTGGGCAACTGGGCTGTCTTGTTTGCTTCCCACAGTTTGGACACAGTGCAATAGTTCCTCCTCCCTGTCTTCCTCCTATAAGACAAGAAACTTGGGGCTTGCACAGAGCCTGCTTCCTGCAAGAGGTGGGTTTAGAGATTTTGAAGCGGCCATAATCCTACTGCTAACATACTGTGTGACACCACACGGCTAAGCTGGACCAGTTGTTCTATCATGTTCCTACATGTTATCAGAGATGCCCTGCTCATCCCACAGCAACTCATTTTTGCTCTGTGGAAGCAGGTACTGGGGTGTGGGGTAAGCAGATGAGAGCATAGGGCTGCCCAGCACACTGCTCTTGTTGCAGTTACCAGATCTGTGTGTGCTGGGGTGCAGTTTCTGAATTTGTACCTCAGCACCGGGCCTGTAGAAACAGACCCAGGTGACCAAGGAGGAAACCGGTGACAATTCATGCTATGGAGCTGGTTATTAAGGAAATGGAGGGGTGTAACATGAATGAACACATGCAGGGATGAGGACAACACCATATGCTGAGGTTACATTTGCAGTAATCCTGTCCAGACGTCTGGTTCCAAGTGGGTGTTTTGCAGTGCCCAGGGTGGTGGGTGTGACAGTAGTTGACACAGGGATCCCAGCAATGGTGGTGGTCACTCTTCTGCACCTTGACTAATGGCACCCAGAGGAATATAATTCACCACAGGCAAGCAAATATGAGAAAAAGAAAAGGTAAAGAAGCATAAGCCAGAAAATTGTAGAAAGAGCCTCATACTGGCTCTGAATAAGTCAGGGCTCAGTCACAGTGTGTCAAATACCAGCAGCAAAAATGCATCCCCACGTAACCTCATGACACTTGATGCAAAGTGGCAGAAATCCCCCCCTTTCCCAAAAAAAAACTCCACATCCTGAGCCAATGGCCTGACTAAGCCGTGCTGGCAGCGCACAGATGTCATTACCATTTGCCGTCTGTTGTGCAATGTGCAGAAGCTCCCTCCGGCCACAACTTCCCCACAGAGGCCACCAGCGTTATCCAACAGCACCAGGGAAACCTCCGTGTGCTGTTTCCCACCTTGCTGCTGGAGCTGTCCTGCCGGGAACAAGGTTCAACACTATCCTCACATGCCAAGGACTGCTTTGAGCACTTTGCTTGGCTTCAGCGTTTGGTTGTTCCATGGCTGCTCTTGGCCAGGAATGCACATATGGATAAAAGAGGAGTAGCAGAGGGCCGCCTCCAGCTCACCAGAACAAAGCGGATTTCATACACCGCTGCCTAAGGCAATTACAAAGGGCCACCAACACAGGAAAAGATGCCAGTAATGTGGCAAACAGTAAATTAAAACATGGTGCCAACACGGCAGACTCTGGTCAAGAGCACAACTGCTTTCCCTTCAATCCTAAACCCAGCCCAGCAAACACTGGCAGAAATCTGTTGCAACGGGACATGCAACACCTGGAAATCCCTTGTTCCAGGAGCTGTGGCTTTGGGACTTCAAGTCACAATGCCACTAGTCTCCTCCAAAGTGCTTCAAACAACCCATCAGGCACAGGTCCCTTGTCTCCTCTCACTGACACCGGGCAGCACAGGGTCAGTTTGGTTTTCCTTGCTCAACAGCACTAGGATTTCTCTCCTGAATCTCTGCAACATGTTATCTGGATCTATTTTCTTCCAAGAGGAATTGCTGGCTAACGAGCAAGATTGCAAGCGTCTGTTTTATTCAGCTAAGCATGAATGGCATCCCATAGTGGAGCATCACTGCAGTCACAAGTTATCTCAGAGCTCTTAACCTCGCAACCACATGCTCTGACTGGCAACCACCTTCCCAGGACGAGAGCTCCTCCAGGCTCCATGTCCTTCAAGTAGGCAGGAATGCCACCAGCACTGGTACTACCAGAGCTTTCTGAGGGTGCAATGCTAGGACAGGGTTTCAGTTTATTTAGTGAGTCCACCCAGAGATCTCATCTGAAGGTCACCTGTTAGTGCTGTTAACAGTGGAAATCCATTATCTGCATGTGCATCACAGGCATTGAATCATTTAGGTCAGGTTTTCCAACCAATACAGTGATAACATTTAGTCATTGCTAAACATACACTGAGTTTAGCACTTAATCTATCAAACTCTGAAAAGACACACTTACAGCTCTGGGGTTTCTATTTTGTGGATTCAAAAATAAGTACAGAGCCAGGCAGTTTTTAAAAACAAAAATCAAATTAACAAATGTAGCTCTATCTAGACAAAAAGAGAAGTTCTTAATAAAATTAAACACTTTGAACATGAGGGACAGAGCTTATGAGCATATATATAAACTAATTTAATCCATTTATAGTAATTAAAACTCTCCCCTTTGTCTATAAATTCTTAGCTGCTATCTGACAATAGAAAAAAGTGCCTTTCAAGTCAGCTGCCAGTGCATTGGGGAAAAGAAGAGGTTTTGGACAATTCTGTGATAAAAACCTACATCCCAGCCTGAGGAGACCCATCCATCCCAGCACCGCTCCTGGGCACCATCCACTCCCGTTGATTTTGCGAGCAGGGCGTAATCCTCCCACAAACTCTCCAAATGCCCCCAGAGCCACAGAGAAAGCAAACTCAGTTTGACAAATCCAATGCTTCAGAATTAGTATTTTTGCATGGCTGCTGCAGCTTCAGATCCCTCTCCAGCTCCTGAATAACTGGATTTTGATTGCACGAGAAGCCACTTTAAAAAACCATAATGACAAGCCCCATGCAGGCACACGCTGGAAGGGCTCAGTGATGCAAGTGCTAAACAGGGATATGTCTGCATGATCTCCTCTCCTCAGCTGCTTTCCCTGGGTTTCACTTCTCTGCCAACCATGACAGTTTGCTTTTGCACGGCCCATTTTTCCTTACTGCCCCATTTGCTTCCCTAAACTCACAAAAAGCAGTCTGTGGAGTTGGCATTTGGCATCTGGAGCAGAAGGCAGCTTCTCCCCTGGGTTCAAATGAAGTTTGTCAACTTTGGTGCCATGGCTGGTTACACCACTGAGGAGCATTGCTTTGTGAGCTGCTCCTCTTGCTCAAAGTGCTCTCCTTGTCCCCGCCATTCCCATTGGCATTGATGAAGGTTTAAGCCCAAGCACTGGTTTCCAACCACACACCTCTGCTGCCTAACAGCTATGTGAATGAACAGCAGCCTTACCTATGATCCCTCACATGTCACAGAGTTTAATCACAAGTGGGAACAATCGTTATATCCATTATTTTTCATATTCATGTGTTGCAATTCTTCTCCCAAGTTTGTGTTCTGTATTTCTGTCACAGCAAACTGATTTGATGTATGGGAGTTTGGGTAAAAAGGCTCTGAACACACTGAGCTGTCCTTACACAGACCCTCCTCCCCCTGAGCTGCTGTTGAACGCATATATTCTGAAAGAAGATTAGTATTAGGGCACTAATGGAAGGAGAAGAATAGTTCATTTTAACAGCCACTGAAAAAGGATTATAGCTTTCCATTTTTTTCTTGAGCACAAAGGTCAAGTCATCCATCCCCTTTGTTAAACTGCTTTAATTCTGCACAAATTGGACTGGACATGTAAGAGATTTATTTATAGGCATGGAGATGTTATGAGATTTTATGTTTCACTGCATCACGTTAAAGACGACAACACAGACATTTTCCTCTTTTCCCAAACTGCCATAGAAGAGAATGGAAAGAAGAGCTGTGCCAAGGGCTATTGTGCACCAATATCATTAAAATGCATATCCCCGAGATGCAAGTGATTCAAGTGGTTGCAAAAAGGGCTGGTACTGAACAGTCACGTTTGAAACACTTGAATTACAAGGCGACCTATATGGACCATAACAAAACTGCAGGCAAGAGTTGCAACAAATCTACCCGTGCTGAGGCTTTGTTTACAGTGAACTTTACATGAGAACCTCTCATGTTGAAGCTGAAACTAAAAGTAGGCAACAAGGATGATCAGCAGGGTGAATTCCTAATGATGTTTATAGGCATTTGGGGCTCGATTTCACTGGATTCATATGTTTTTTCCCCAGTATTTCTTTGGGTGGGGGCAGGTGGGGTGGAAGGCAGCAGCTACAGATGCATTCACTCTACCCCTGGCTGTTCAGACACAGCTGCCATTCAAACGGGCTGGTCTGGAAGATGAATACTTACGCTACAGCTTCATTTCCTCACAAAGTCCAGCAGGACCCTGCCTAGCTACTGACATGTCCTTCACAAAGCCTTACCAGGCATCAGCAAATCAAATCCAAGCTCAAAAATACATTTGTCAGCACCAAGGTTGCTTTCCTCCCTCTCCATTAAAGTCTCTTATCTGAGGTACTAAGGAAGCAGCTTGCACAGCACTCAGCACTGCAAAACCCTGGGATTCCCAGCTCAAGTTTACCCATTCAAGCACAGATGTTACCTTTTTTTTTCCCATTCATATCTTTGAAGAACATCATCTAATCATATGCATTTCATCAAAACATTTTTTTTTTTTCCTCCACAGATGTCTCTTTGGAGCCTGTTGCCAACATTCAAAAGCAGCGAGAACCCCAGTAGCAACCTCAAGTGAGTTTTGAGGGCAACCAACAGTGTTTGCACAGAGGACACACCTGTTTCGGGAGGCTTCAAAGGCAGCCTGCTTTGGTGAACAGGTAATATCTCTAGCTTGACATTTTCTGAAGTGGCAGCTAAAAGCTGAGTTGCCTCTAATAAGGAGCAGTGCTCTGTGCTCGTGCCATCAATGGAGAGAATATGGTCGCCAACGTGCAACGCGCCACATCTGCAAAGGAAACAGCAAGAGAGGTAATTATACACATGGCCAAAATCCATGTCCTTATAGTTAGGAGTAGACACACAAAACCCAACTGTGAATTATTAAGTGAATTCATGTGAATTTTTTTTCATATCTCATTTTTTTTGCTTCCAATTGGAACCTTAGATTCAAGCGTTGCCCAAAATACCAGCTAAGGGTTCATGCTTGAGTCAGTGCAGCTGGTGGCTTGGAAATATCTTTTAAGTTTCTAATAGTGCACTGAGGGCTCACCCAGCAGTGTCCTTAAGTCCTACGAGCAGTAGTGCAGCTCAGCAACACGACTAACCACAGCTAGGGCTACATAACAGTCTGTCTTTCTGCAACCCCATGTAAAAGGTAACTACCTGGCTGGCCCATCAGGAAAAGGCTCTAGCCAGAAGTTTCCAGAATAGGTCTTTTACCATTCCACAGCTCCAGGGCAGTCAGATCTGAGGTTTTTAAAACAGAGCTCAGCTTTCGCATGCACTAAGTTACATTCATTCCCAGCAAGGAGTGTTCGCTGGTGTTGGGTCAGATATTTTTAGCACGCTTAGTGCTAAGAACCTGTGGACATGGTCATTTCAAGGCAAGGCAGGGAAGAATGGTATATAACAAATAAAGGGACAAAAAAGCAGCAGAGAAAGGAAAAGCAAAGCTAGGAGCAGTATGTTCAACCTATACCTGTCCACCACGCTGGCTGGCTTGATCTTGTCGATGACAATGACCTGCTTGTTCCGGTGCGTGCTTGTAGTCAATGTGATTCCCAGTGTAGACCCCGGAGTCTTTGCTATTTCAACTAGTAAAGGACCTGAAGCATTTGCTACAGTATCTGCAAAACAAGAGAGTATCTGAAGAGACTTCTCATACAGCCTTTTCCATTTCTAAATGCAGCGGGTTGGCAAATAGCAGTGACTTGCCATATGTATCAGCAAACCTGCAGTATGGGCATCCTACAGTCTGTATCACGTGGTAACTTAACAAAGAAGTCAAGTCAAGAAGCAAAATTGCTTCTGTATAAAATATATATGACAATAAAGTGAAGAGATAATACAACAATGCACTCCTGGAAACAACCCCCGTCTCCTTTCTCGAGGTTAAACATCAAGAAGGAAGAGATTGCTCAAAGGCTGTGCAGCAGTCACATCAACAGTACTAGAAGCACAAAGAACGAAGCTCAGAAGGACACGACTGTTATAAGCTTCTTCTCAAACAAGCAAAAAAGAAAAGGCACGAAGAAACAGGATCTCACTTTCTGACGTACTCAGAAGTCTGGTGTGGCAATGACCTGCGGAGAAGTGAGTCAATCCCTGTGTGCTTCAGCACCAGATTCAAAGTATCACTTCAACTGTTCATTTCGGTTCTTCCAGCCCGACAGTGGGAGTAGAGACGCAGCACTACCTACCTGCATGCTTACCAAAGTCTCCTTTCTCCCATCAGACAATACAGTGGTAAGTTATGTTTAAAAGATGCATTTCTGCAATAAGCTTAATGGATGCTGTAAGTGAGACTAGGAAATTCCTACAGAATTGCACCTGTTAGCATAAGCCTGCACCAAAACTATTCATCGCTTCCAAGGAAGGAGGAGGAAAAAGAAAACCTGCATCTCTGGCTAATTAAACAGAAAATCCCTCCACCTCTATTACACACATATGCTTTCAGATTACTTAAAGCCATCATAAAGAGGCTGGATTCACAAACATGTTATCACCACCAGACATCCCATACACAGCACCCAATGTGTAGTTTGACCCCCCCCACCCCAAAAAACACTTCATGGAAATTCAGTCATCCACTCTGAAGGAAAGACCAGCAGAGCACTCTGACAGCTTGATGCCTCCTCAGCCCTTAATTATTCATCATAAGGCTTTTCCCTTCCAAAGTATGCTCCACTAAAAATGCTGATGTTACTTGGCTCCAAAACTTCATGCATGGCTCATTCTTGCTCTCTGATAAACAGGAGCATTAATGTAGATCTCAGAAGCTAAGCCACAGTGAGGTTTTTCCTGAGATTTTTCGGAGAAGCTGAATCTCTGGAGACAGAAATTTCCCTTGGAAATTTATCCTGGGGATCAGCCAGGTGATGTTCAGACTCTAGTCTACTCACGGCGCCCTTTTTCCCAGAGGAGGAAGGAGCCATGTTAAAGGTTATGTAGGCTTCAAATAAAACACTGTTTATTGAAAAGGACCACTGGGGAGATCTGCAGGCCCTATGCACTATGGCAAAAAGCATAGTGTCAGTTTAATCAAAAGATGCTCAAAGCACCCAGCTAAAGCCTGCGGAAGGTGCACTTAAGCCTTTGTTAGCAAACGAAACACCAAGAGACTGAAGATCTCTTCCAACAGCAAACGCCAGCGATATGTTGGTTTTGCAGCCTGTGCGTGTCTAACGCACGTCCTCTGAAGAGGGACACAGATTCGTATTCCACCAGCTGAGGGGAAGGAGATAGGCAAAAAAAAACAAAACAAACAAACAAAAAAAACAAACAAAAGAAAGCTTGCTGGATAGGTAGACCTTTCTTTGCAAGGTAAAATCCTCTCAATTTTACTCAGTGTCCCAGCTGCTCAGCTTTGCCAGGTTTTCCCAGTGAGGTCTCAGCATGATGGTGAGAAGACAGAGCTTTGGGTACCCACTCCCATGCCAAGACCTAGGTTAGCAGTAAGACTGAAGAAAAATAACAGTCCTGTCTCCAGCCAACAGTCCTTCCACCTACTGCACACAGTACGAGCCACCCTGCTGCCCCTTTTAATTCCCATCTCCAGTGGCACTGATGAGAATTGTTTCAAATCCATTTTATAGAGGCATTTGTTAAGGAAATACCAGCCAAGTCTCTATTAATTAATCTAGGGAAAGATTTGGCTCAAATCAAAGGTCAGGAGTCTGCAATTTAGCAATATTTGTGAAGTGTGATTAACACAGGGCTATTACACTGAAGCTAATTTAAAAAGAAACATGGAGAGTCAGGGTAGGCCATGCAATAACCTTATTGTAGGGAATCTATTGGCATTGCTGCTTTGGCACCACAAGGTGTTTCTGCACCATCACACATGGCTGCAACCCCACCCAGCCTCTATGGAAAATACATCTGCAGCTTTCCTGCATTTCACAGCAAATCTCATCTTACTTAGAGCAAGATCCCTTCTCACAAGCCAAGAGTCTAAGTAGTGATTCTGGAGGCTCAGCATTCACAAGATACACAAAGCTCAAACGTTGCTCAGTATGTATGGAGGGCCAAAAATCACATCACTGCAGAACAAGCATCACTGAGGCCACTGACACCAAGTTTAATACAGATATGGCAGGTTGCATCATTTCTCTATGGTTTTGTTACCAAGGAACAGAAAAATCATGTATGCATATGCTGCCTCACATGGCGTAAAAAAAGCAAAAGGTACACCCCTTGCAAATGCAAACAAAATAAACCAAAACCTCCTAGAAGAACCAAATCAGGGAGCTGCCCTCTTCCTGACACAGCCCAGTGGCTCATGATCCCTCCAGCTTCACAGGCACATGGAAGCAGCTGGCTTCATATGCCCCTCTTCAGGCCCCATCCCCTGCCACCACTCAGCAGATGTCAAGCAGTCACCCGTTTGTGGGACGCTACCAGCCCTCCACTCTATCAGCAGAAGAGTCCCACAAGCCTAAAAATCTTCAGTCTAAAGGTGAATGGGCAGAGGGGCAGACAGAGGAAGAGAGAGGAGGAGGACACAGAAAATCGCTTTGTTCATTCATCATCTCTGGCAGAGAACTTCCCCACCCCATGAGTCAACCCTAAAGGCTTGCAGCCCAGAGCCTTCTATCATTGCACACACAGCTTATTCACAGAGTAACTATGCAAATGCCATCAGTTTCTGGCTGGTCAGCTTATTTGTTGCAGGTTTTTTTTTCTCCTTTCCACTCCCCTACTTCTAAAGGCCCATAAAACAGAATGTCTCTACAGGAAAGCGTCTGTTCATTGCAACGTTTATCTGGCACCAGCAAAGGGCAAGGATTTCCCAATGCCCAAGGGAGGTACATGCCCAGTTTGCACTCCTTTTAAATGAAAATGGCAGATTAATTTAATTCCTTCACTAGCCTTGAGAAATCTCAGCCAACTTGATTAGAAGCCATGGCCCCACCCTGCACTGGCCTCCCCGTTGATATCCCATCAGCCAGGGAACGCTCAGTGGTGAAGGTGAGCAGCTGCCACCACCCTCGCACTGAGCGCGAGGCTGGCCCCATGCAGCTCATCCTCAGCACACGGTTTTGGCTGGGAAACCACGCAGCCAGCTAGGGAATGCTGTGATTCAACACTCCCCCACAGCAGCCTTGGTCTCTCACCAAGGACAGATGCAGAAAAACAACTTTCCCTCCTCGAGGGTCAGCCCACACCATCTCAGCACATATGGCTGCAACAGAGTAAGCACAGTGTAAAAACCTCTGTTTTCCCTGGGGATGAACAGGCCAAGCACCGCTTTATGGTGGTGTCCCCAGCTCTCATAATGTTATAATGACTCAATTGAACTGTGTGGCCACATGTCCTCCCAGCCTCTTCACCAAGTTTTCAAAACGGGAATTAAGAGTGCTCCCTCCAGGCTACTAACATCCTCACACCAATTCCAGCACCTGCTCCTCCCTTCCCTCATCATCTTCCTGCGGCTGGTAAAGAGAATGTCTGTAGTAGCTGTGATTTGAGGATGATACACTCATCTCTTCTTGCAGTTATTATCTGTAAAACTATCTGCAGAGATTGTTTTAAGCTACATGTTCTGTTTCATCTTGCCTTAAGAAAAAAACAAAAACAAAAAAACAACAAGGCAAATATTTCTTTTTACAGGGTTGGGAAGAAGCACTCTCCGTGCAAAAATTATCTAAGAAATGAGATCTTTTTACATCTTGGGAAGCATCTGTTTGTGGTCCACTGTATAGCAACACAAGATGGCGAATCACTGGATAAAACCCTGTCATCGCTCTGTGTTCATTCAAGCCTAACAGTTTTAGGTGGGAGAGTTACTCGAGAAGAAATACCAAGACACCTTCAAGGCTATTTTTGCTCCAAGTCAGGTTTTAAAACAATCAGCTTTCTGTAACATAGGCACCAGGGGACCATACAAACAACAAAATAATAAAAAAACGCCCATTTCTCATGCAACGTTAACTCTTTGCTACTGTTCAGACCTGACAGCTCTGTGCAAAATCCATTCTTAACGCTACCTGCCCTTCCCTGGGCAGGGCTGCCAGCCCAGCCAGCCCATGAGGAGAGAAACGGACATCTCGTACTGACAGTAACCACAGTCACAATCATATAGAAAGGTAGAAAATAGGCTTTGGGTAGTTTCTAGTCTTGATCATTTGAGCATTTCCTCTTTTTCACAAATTCCAGCCAATTCCTAAAGAGAAGGTGCTTGCAGCAGCCAGGCAGCATGCAGGAACTGCCGAGGCACTGGGTTTTACTCCCAGCTCTCCCAGCAGAGTACGTGTCTGTGTGGGGCACAGCCGCCCAGGTCCTGGCAGCCTCCTCCCCCAGGGGAAAACCAGCATGACCACACTTATGGAGTTTCTGCTGAAAGGAAGGGGAAAAGCTTGGGGTAAAGGAGACTGAAAAGGAAGGAGAAAGCCCTCAGGGATGACACAAGAAGCAGCCTTATCCTGGTGCAACCCTCTTGTATGTTGCACAGAGCAAGTTCTGACATTCTCAGCTCTCTTTCCTTGGGGGTGGTATGGCATTAAACTCTCTTAGCTGCAGATCCTTCTTATTTCTGTCTTCACTGACAAATCAGAAAACAATCTGATACCACAGACTCTTGCTCCTCACTGGATTCTAGGCTCAGACATGCTAGACTGTTTTGCAAGACTTGGACAAAAGACTCCAACCTAGTCCAGCTTGCAGTCCAGTGGAAGCAGAAACCCTTCTGGAGACATATATGCAACGTGACCATCTAACACACAGCTCAATGAGCTTCCTAAACCAACACCGCTTCGGATTCTGTTGTAACCTCAAACTCATTAATGATGCTCCCTGCAGTAACAGCTGTGTGTCACAATGACTTTACTGTAGCTAATAATAAACCTTATCCCAGGGCTGGAAACTGAAAATCAAATGAGCTAAAAAACCAACAACCCTCAAATTTAGTATCTACTGTAGAGAACACTTTAGAATTACCCATCCTCTGCCCTCCAGTAAATTCTGTCTTATTTGGGGTCAATCAGTTGATCACTCTCTCATTTATTTCAGAAGCAGATCTTAACTAACATTTCTAAGAAAGAGAAAAGCTCCAGAATTAAGTAGGGTCAAAATTCAAAACTGAAGCCATATCCACATCAAGTTTCTGCCTGCTTGCAGCTCACTCCCCTGCACACATTTAACAGTGGTATTTGTGGTGACTGCAGAGCGCTCCAGCCCCCTTTAACTCTGATTTCTCCCATGCCCTCTTTGCCTACATTAGAAAATCCCCTTTTCCCCTCTCCTCTAAAACCAGTCATCATTCCTACTGAGACATATCACTGGATAAGGACATCTCAAAAGCCGGTTTTGAACTCTACCCCCTACACTCATGTTGGCAGTGCAGTGCTCAGTAATTTTTCCACTGAAAGCAAGTATCCCAGTTCCCATGTCTAGTCTCAAATACTTTCCATGTAGTCAGAGAAAATGCCACCACAACCATCTTGGCCTTACCCATGATGGTCACATCATACTCAATCTGGAAGAGTGCCTCTTGGCTGCACTGCCGTAGGATGTTGAGGGCATCAGCATGGGTCATGCTGTGCAGAGGGATCCCATCAACGCTCAGTAGCCTGTCTCCAATTTTCAAGGACCCTTCCCTGCAGGAAGCCACAAGAAAAAGGTTTTATTGGTCTATATGTATTTATTTATATTTATTTTCTACATGTATTTATATACCTATCTATATTTTGTATATATATTTAATATACTTACAGATTTTATGTGTGCATATATATAAATATAAAACTCAATTACTTTGATTCTGTAGGAACTGCACACTCCTTGGGATAATAGTTTGGGTTATTTATAGTACAAGGCCTATCACATTAATTAGTGACATGAGAATAGGCAGACTGCCTCCCGCTTTCTAACCCAGCGCCAGCTATTCATCTGCATAGGGTTAATTAAGTGGCTGCTCCTGGAAGAGGAATCCCTGCTTATAACTATAACACCCACACAGGGGTCAGCCTATGAGCACCGGATTCATCCTCCCCACACAACACAGGTCCAACACCACCTGTGTCTTCCATATCACCAGCATGAAAAGTCTTGGGGAGGCACCATCAAGGAGGATGAAAATGACACATGTCCTGGGGATATTGGTCGATAGCCAGCCGAGTATAAGCCAGCAGTGTGCCCAGCTGGCCAAGAAGACCGACAGTTTCTTGTCTTGTATCAGCACTAGTGTGGCCACCAGGACCAGGGAAGGGATTGTCCTCCTGTACCCAGTACTTGTGAGGCTGCATCTCAAGTACTGTGTTCAGTTTTGTTTTCAGTTCTGTTCAGAACTGTTTTCAGTTCACTCCAAGGAGAACATTGAGGGACTGGAACATGTCCAGAGAAGGGCAATGAAGCTGCTGAAGGGTCTAGAGAACAAGTCTTGTGAGGAGTGGCTGAGGGAACTAGGGTTGTTCAGTCTGGAGAAAAGGAGGCTCAGGGGAGACCTCACTCTCTACAACTCTCTGAAAGAAGGTTGTAGCAAGGTGGGGGTCGGTCTGTTCTCCCAAGTAACAAGCAACAGTATAAGTGGAAACAGCCTCAAGTAGTGCCAGGGAAGTTTTAGGTTGAATAGTATGAAAAAATTCTTCACCAAAAGGGTTGTCAAGCCCTGGAACAGGCTGCCCAGGGAAGCAGTTGAATCACCATCCCTGAAGGCATTTAAAAGACATACAGATGCGGTGCTGAGGGACATAATTTTAGTATTGACCTGGCAATGATGGGTTAATGGTTGGACTTGATGATCTTAAAGGTCTCTTCTGACCAAAATGATTCTATGTCCAAGAGCTGTTGGTCTGTCTCGTGAAAGCAAATGTTGGAGGTGCAACACGAGCATTACCTGTCTGCTGGGCCACCTGGCCTCACATAGGTAAGCACCAGAGGTCTGGACTTGTGCCAGTCTTCATGGGCTCCCCCTGTAATCAAACAGGGAAAGCCGTATGTCACTGGAGGTTTGAAAGTCTGAATTGAGAGTGCTAAGGACGGAGAATCATTTATCATCTAACAGCTGACACAGCCTGAAAGCAAAGAGACTGCCCTGGACGAGGCAGCCAGCAGTCCTTGAAGGCAGCACTGGATGCTTTCCATGACATGTTTTTGCTTCTCAGATGAGGTTTATAACATTCATATCTTACTTTTCATACTTCTCAAATCACCTCTGCCAGTGCTTTTCCCGTCTTTGTTTTTCACCAGAGAAGCTACTAACCTCTTAACACGAAGCCAAAGCTGTTGCCTTCCTTGTAGAGGGACACCTCGATGGTCTTGGGAATAATGCCAGCACTGCTCTCTGGCACTAAAAGAAGAGAAGAAGACTCAGTTACTCTCAAATAAATCTTTTCCATGCCACTCCACAAAATAATACAGAAACTCATCCAAATGACATTGAAATGAAAGTCCAGCCCTATATCCATATTGTACCTTCCCTGTTCGGAGGCTAGAAAGAGTCCAACTCAGATGTGTGAACTTTCATCAGAGGACAATTTCACCAGCTCAGTGTTGTGCACTTTCCTTCAAAGTCATCTTGGTTAATACTCTGACATTCAAGTAAAACTGTCTCATTTATCAACTGGCTTTAACACCTTCAGCATTACTCAAAACCCAGAACCTTCTGCCATAGATGGAAACTTATTAAAAAAAATAGCTGCAGCGTAAGGAATCAAGTCACCGGCTGACCTTAAAGAAAATGAAAATCCCAAATCCTCAGTGCAAAAGGTTGGGCTTTTTTTCCTTTACCTCTCATATTTTGACTTAAAAAAAAAGATTAAGTGAATCCTTTAAACTGATCCTAGGGGCAATTCAGCAATTTTGCATTAAATACACAGTACTATTTAATGTACAAAAGTAAAGAGAAAAAGAAAGAAACTGTTTCTGTCCCTTGCCATCCCCTGCTATTTAATGATTTATTGAACTACTGCGGTGAATAGGGGACAATTTCCCAGTCTTCTCCACCCAGAACTGGACATGGCATTTCAGCCTGGTCCTCTCTGAAAAGATCAATTCCTAATCTTCAAATCAAGTGCAATAAATGGTCACAAGGATAATTAGAAAAAAAGACTAAGAGATTGACTTCAACCTGGCAAACTGCAGCTGAAGGCTCCCCTAGGCACATCCGCACCAGCATTTCCCCTTGGCTCAGGAGAGGTTTTTGAAGTGAACCTCCCCGCACTGTCCTAACTGACCACACTGGTCCTCACTGCCAAGCACCTTGAGGGCTTACAACCTGCATCTAAATTAGGGTTAAACTCACCCAAAAGTCATACAGTGGAGGCACAGTACCACTTTGCAGGAAGACAGCCCTGGGGACCAGGCTACAGACAAGCCAAATAACCTCCTAAAATACTGTTCCCCATGCAGCTGCTTTGCTTCTGCTGCTGAGCACACTGCTAACAGGCCACAGAACTGCCAGGGACATGGCCTGGAAACACTCCAGAAGGGAAAAGCTCAGGGCCCAGGAAGGCTCTCAGCTAAGGGGTGATACTGAGACACCAAGAAAAGAGTATAAAGCATCCATAAATGAGTTCAAAAACCATACAATTTCTGTCCTAAGCATCCAGGCATGAAGTTCTGCAACAGCATTTCATAAGATCAGTGAGGAGAGGGGAAACCTAAGCTAGTGTTAATGCAGGGATTGGTTTATTTATGAAAGAGATGAGATGACACACTGGCCTGAGAACCAGTCTTGGACTTGCAAGGTCTCTTCCAAAGCAGGAAATTACCAAGTGGGAAGAAAAATTCAAACCCACAAGCACAGGCTATTGAATTGCACTGTAGTTCTGCCCTTTGCCTGGGGGATGAATGGGGTGGGGGGGGTGGAGAGGGAGAGAGACAGAGGCGAGTGCACACAGCAATAACAAATCCTCACTGTAGGTAAAAGTCTGCAATGAACTGGACTAAAGCAGTAATTGTCAATTCCCTGTATTTTGCAGTGCCTCTTTGTTTGGATTAGTCATAAACGGCATCAATAATCTCACTGGAGAAAAGTCACTATTTCAGCATGCTCTTCCTGCTCATTCAGAGATGGGGACACTCTGCCTCGCTGCTATTGATTGAGCCATGCGGTATTGGCACTGCTCCTTATCAGATCCCTGAGAGCCAGCAGACAGCTAAGGAGTGAGGTTAAGAGCTGTCATCTCTAGTGAGCATGAGAACATGGAAAACTTGAGCAACGCTCTGTATTACCAGGATTGTATGCAAAAGCTAACTAACATTTACAGCAGAACAGAGGAGGACGATGGGCAGGGATTCAGCTAATTCAGATTATATATTTTTCTTCTTTGGGCTTTATATGGTCATTTAAACATTCAATACTTTTCATGTAAAGGCAGAAGCTATAGCAATTTGATGAATTGTAAGACAGCTTCCTATCTAGGGCAAAATGTTTAGATTTCCTTAGTTTTGTTTTTCCTGTCATCTTATTTTTAGTTGTTTTATTTCTTTTTCCCAATCATCCTTCGATTGATCTGGGTAACTGAATGAGTAATAACTGGGAAGATCATTTTCACAGAATCACAGAATCACAGAATGTTAGGGATTGGAAGGGACCTCAAAGGATCGTCAAGTTCAATCCCCCTGCCAGAGCAGGAACCTAAATGACATCACACAGGAAGGTGTCCAGGTGGGTCTTGAATGTCTCCAGAGAAGGAGAATCCACAACCCCCCTGGGCAGCCTGTTCCAGTGCTCTGTCACCCTCACAGTCTTTCCATTTTCACAATGGAAAGACTGTGATGAGAAACTGCATCAAGGAATTTGTTTTAAAAAGAACTAATGAGGGCAAGAGCACACAGCCTCCCACATCAGGACACAAATCCTGTCAATGGGAGTTGGGCTTGCCAGTTTCTGCCAGCAACCCTTAGCTGGAAAGCAGATTGCTTCAGCTTCTTTTTTGAAAACACATCACATTTCAAAGTATCTTGAGGAATAACAGCACTTGCCACAGTTCAGAAAAGAGCATCTGGTAATATATGCTTAAAACTGAATAAAACCACCCATAGCCATGGTCCAAAACGGAAAAAGAAAAACAAGCTGAAGTAGCATCAGGAGGCAGATTGGCCTGTGCTATCGAGTCACTCCAAGGCAAGACAGACCTAATAAGCCATCTCCTGCCGGTGTGCATGAGCAGGCACCCACTGTGCTGGAAAACGCACTCTTCTCCAACTGCACACAGCTCTGCAGCATCCACTGCAGCACTGAGAGCAGATGAAGGCAGAACATCAAAATGCCCTCGGATACTGCCTTGGTCATGACGGTTAATGCACGAGCAAGCCCATCTGTACCCCACACCAAAAAACAGCCAAGAAAAGAGAGCAGCGTTGTCAAAAAGGCACCCACCAGCTGGTGGAAGCTCATACTCTACTTCCAGCACTACTCTTTCGCCCACATTTTTCAACAGGCTTATGATCTCATCATGCCGCAGCTTGGTCAGGTTAATGCCATTCACTGACTTGATGTAATCCCCGATGTTCAGCTGGTCACTTCTGCAAATAAAGAAAAAAATAAAATACAAAAAAACCCGAAGCAGTGGTAGCACAGAATCTCCATTACACTCAGCCTGGATGTGCCTGGCAAACCCTTGGTAACTGGAGAATTTTCTGAATAAGCCACCAACGTTGGGCTCATCTTGGCTGCCTGATTGCATGTGCCTGCTATCAGAAGGAAGTGCTAAAACTGAAACCATCTATCTTTCCCACTGGCAAGTGTTTAGATCTGTAAGTACACCAACAATTGGGGTCTACATGTTCACAATCTCTCTTTGTTGCTCAGTTCCCATTCATGTAGAGCAATCAGTCAAAGAGAAGAACACCAAAAGCCATCTGAAAAAAAAAAAAATCCAACGGGGAGAAAGAAAACATCTCTCCTTTTGCCTATTTTCTGCAAAATTGTTCAATTACTCCTTCCCTTTCTCTGCTTCTTGGAGCCTTTCTTCTTCCATTCCTTTTCTGAGCCAATAATGTTACTTACACACTCAGTATTCAGCACAGATACAATATTAAACCGCTCAGCTTGATCAAGATGTATTGTACCATGCAGCTCTCCTGACAAGGCTGCCTAATTTCACAGAATCCCAAATACCCCTACACAAAATTTCAGAGCATAATTGCGCAGAGCATGGGAAATAACTCAAAATAGAAGTTGTTCTACTTACTGAAGCAACAACTTTGCATTCTGGGGCACTTGAAAAAAGAGTCAGGTGCCAACTGTTTTAATTATAACCATATTCATTCAGTAGCTAGAACATGTAACTATTCCTCTCCAGTTTTACTATGTTCTCTGCATCCCATTTCCATTTCTCACCTTGCAGCCAGTCCTCCTGGCCTCAGATTGGAGACTCTTGGCTTTCCATCTTTGTCTGTGCCACCCGAAATGGTTAACCCGAGGGTGCTTCCTTCCTTCTTAATCAGCTCCACGATGGTGACCCCTCTGAACTCCTCTGAAAGATTAGGAATAAAGACAAACATCTCAGTGGAAGGCACATTCCTCCCAATCCCAAGAACATCCTTTTCCTAAAGGCAGTGGGAAAGCAGATGATGATTTTGTTCATTTAGTTTCCATTTATTTAAAATGAAGTTGTGAAATAGAAGTGTGTCCTGGTAGACCCACAGCAATGGAGGGAAAGCATTTGCATGCAGGTCTTTCTGGCAAGACCAAGTGGGACAAGGCAGAGGAGTGAGAGCTTGGGAGGAGATAAAAAAATTGTGTTTCAAGGTGCTGGAGGCAGTGGAAGGACTCAAAACCAGGGCCATGGGATTGGTGAGGTGGTCCAGGGCTTCAGGAATTATATTTGAGGTGGAGTAGAGTGAATGTTAGGAAAGCTGGATGTCAGGCAGTCACAGATACTAGGTAGGAGGACGATGTGGACCTGCAGTAGCTGCCTGGATGGACAGAACAGGGTGGCTCTTAAAATACTGTGGTATCACAAGACATCAATATAGTTCTGAGATAAAGAGCATAACATGGAGAGGGGTGGGATCCTGCCATCATCATGAAAAGGAGGGGGTGGCATGTTCTTCATCATTCACAGCAGTTTCCCCACTCATCTGCACCTGGTCTAAGTCAAACTTCTTCACATTACTGACCTCATCTACAGCTGGAATCACCTATGCAAGTCACTTTTACAATGTAATTGGTTCCACATGCACTGCCAGCCATAATATGTTCGGCAGGGTCAGGTTTAGAGGATGCACATCCCCATGCCTGTTGCACCAGTACCACTTCTCTGTTTGTTGCAGGCAGCATGCATTTTACCTTCTTTTAATTCAAGACGACACTCATTTGTCCAATATCTCTATACAATCGCAGACACAAACCCATCACAGCTGAGTTTTACCAAAAAAGGGTCCCTAAACCATTCTAACTTCTAGATTTGACATGGAGGAGGGGAGTATGTTCGCAGGAGTGTCAGCACCAGCCCAAGGAAAGACCAAGAGCTCTGCGGACTTTGCAAAACGCAGCTCTGCATTAATCCACATGACAGCACTCGCTCTTTGCTCAAAGAAGAACTAGCCCCGGGGCAAATAAGATTACTTTCATGCCTTGCAAGAGCCTCATGTAAAAAGCTTTTGCAGAATTTGTCTACAATGCAACCCACCTACCTTCACTACCTCTGGTGTATAGAAATCTCCCATAATTTTACAGGAGGAAAACAGTCTTCCTCACAGAGGGCGCTTTTCTCCAAGGCAATGCAGGAGAAGGTGGTGATGGGCATTGGCAGCACAGAGTAGTCCCACAGCTATGGAGTAAAACCCACACTGCAAATAGCCAAGGAGTGTGTTTGCACAGCAAACCACGGCAGGCTTAGATGAGATGCTCTATTTGGAGAGGGAACATTTGAAATCTCTTGCACACTACGGTTTTCCAGAGCAAGGCAGCGTCCACACTGGTGCAGAGCTTCACTCCTCCATCTTCTTTTAGTGGGAGAAAATACAGTGTTATTTGGCACTGTGGTGCCTCATCAGTAGCACTTTGCTCCTTGTGTAATGCCACCATAACATCAGAAATTGCATCTCACTTTGAATCCTGCCATGCACTACTTGTTTTGTAAAGCACTTCCAAGAATAATCTGTTCACCTGATTAAAGCAAGTGGGGAACCTCTTTGCAATCTAGCACCAGTCTGGAAGGCATTTAGGCACTGCTGGGCACCCATTTAACATGGCACTGACAGCTGACTGCTGTAAACCGCCAGGTCCATAATGCTTCTCCTCTTTAAACTCAGTTTTGATCCCTTGCCAACTACAGTAGCTTAGTTTTCAATTCACCAACCCATGATCCCAGGGGCTGCCAGAAACTTTGTAGGGGCTCCCTGTCATGCTGGAAGGAACATCATCCAGCATTATCCTGCAAATTTCCTCTCAACTACCGACAAGGCTGATCAACACAGATGGTGCTGCAAGGGGAGATTATTAGCTCTTCAACAGGTTTAATTTTGATTCCTGATAAGTGTTTAAAATGAGAACTCCCAGAGTGCAATTACCCATTGTTATGGGTTCGAGAAGAAATCACCGCTCTGAAAAAAGACAAGTCCCTGAGATCAGTCTATCACGGTAAGCAATAAGGCATTTTGACCAATGTCCCTTTATATAAAACTACTGCCATTACCACAGAGATGTGTAAAACAAAGCTGGTTAAGCAGGATCTGGTACTTCAAGACATAGTCTTTAAAGTGCCATATGAGAGTAGTCTTGTTTTTCATCTATTGTCATATATGCTCAGATTCTGCTGCTCAAAGCATCCCGATGCAGGAAGCACACACCTAAATTTTGCCCTCCCCGTTGAGATGTCTTGAGCTGGGGTTGTTGGACATACCGGCTTTTGTGAGTGGGGAGTCAGCCTCTCTCTATCAGGGTGATGGTACAGTGGCAACACGTTGCATAAGCCCCAGAGGATGTAAAATATCCCCTAAAAAACTGTTGAACGATGAAGCAATAGCAAAAGGGCCCTATTTCCTCCCCATCACCTACAACACATTAAGCCAAACCTGTGACTGGGTCATTAACAGTCAGAAGTCAAAACCAAGCCCCAGTTTTATTAGTAAGTAGATGAGGTGTCCAGAGCAAGCCATCCAAACCTAGCGGTGTGCCACTGGCAATGCCCAGCACCAACAGAGGCAAATGTGTCATTTCTCCACTCCCTCTTCAGCCCCCTGGGGTGTTTCTGCATAGGAAAGTTTATCTCACGTGAAAGTCTCCTGTGACTGACTAAATATCAAAACAAACTTAGTCACGTGAGGGAAATATGAAGCTTGCCAGACATTGCCAGTCTCCCTCCCCACCCAGAGAGCTCAGATATGACAGCGCTTCTTCCCTCTCTCCCCTGCTGCTGCTCCTCTTTGTGGGTGTCAGCCCTGAACAGGACCCAGTCCTTTCCCAGCAATCTGTAACCATCATCAACAGCTCCACCACAGACTGTAATTGCACCAGTAATATGTCAGTCTCTGAGACCAGTTACTACCTTCCATTTCTACCTTCCAGCAAAAGCCTTGCTGATGATGCACCAAAACAGGTGTTTTGGTAAAGTGTAATGGATGCCCTGATGTTTTAGAGCAGGAGCTGATTCCCCCCTTTACCTGGGATGCTTTGCCTCCTGGAGACCAGGGCTGCGTCCATCCCACCAGAGTCCTTGCTCCCCTTCGAGTAAGGGCCATCGTCTGTGAGCAGAGTAAACACAGAAGCTGAAATTAGCACCAAAAGCAACAAAAAACAGAACCAGAGCACTTTAAAAGTTTGTCCTGATGACAGCAGAATTGGGATCACATCCTATTACAGACTGTAGGCAAAGCCCTGGCTTTGCACTATGCCGTGTGGGCTATCTCACTTTTTAGGGAGGGACAGAAAGAAACAAGAAGGCAGTAACATTATCTGATTTATTCATCTTGGAGCTAATCTGTTAGGAGAGAGCAAAATTCCCTTACTCCTGTAATTATGTGGAACAGCTGAGGACAGAGAAAGCTGTGGCATTAGTCTCACAAGCCTTAAGCCTGTCATTATGCTTGTGAAGAAACTTACAGTCTTTGGAAATGGAGTTATACATCAGGACACTAACAGGGCACTAAATCACTATACTTGAACAAAATTGCCTATTCTTATAGATTCCATTATCTCAAAGTCACATTTTCCTGCTGCTATTCCAGCCTCTGTACAATATAGAGAGCACCTTCTCTTAAGTGATTTAAAAAAAAAAAAAAAAAAAAAGTCAGAGGAAAGAGAAAATAGTATTATGCACTGTAAATGCACTGTCCAGCATAAGTTTAAATTTAAATTTAAAGTATTTAAATATCTTTGCATTATCCCATTGGAAGACTCCTATATGGCACAGAGATTACTCGCAGAGAAGAGAACATGCTTCCATTGATTTCATTGTCATCCATCTAAAATGTCTCATTTTATGGCACTTCCTAAAAAGCCAGCGCTTTTTCAATCAATAATTTCCAGTAACCACGTCGTATTAAATAGCTCCAATTCTCAGTGACCACATTCCTGGATTGTCCTTTTCAATTTTTCAATAGTTCTGTGGGTTTAGAAGTTGTACATTATAGTAAGAATATGGGTTACTGAAAACCTTATCCATTTATTACTGTCTGCAGCCCGTACGTAACTTATATTTAAGTTATAGCGAAGTTTTTGTCTCACTGCATACAAAGGGAACGACTTTTGTTCAGCCCCATTCCAGACAGTGGTCTGTACACAGGGAAACTAAAACAAATATGGTTTGCAGGCAGCTCACTTTCCCCACAAACAGGAAAATGATGATGTAAATTGAATTGTGGGTTACACTTAACCACTAGGTGGGGAATTTTCCTCAAAGGCTTAATAATTTTTTTGAAGTAAAATGAAATAAAGTTCTACCTAAAGTAATTTCCAAAAAAGAAAACACAAACAAAATTATCTAATTTTAACTCTTCTTAAATTACTTCAGCTAGGGCAACAAGTTTACAAAACTCGGTGAAGTTTCAGCTGACTCAAATCTGCGCTTTCAAGCATAAAATGTTTCAGCTGAAAAATACACAGCATTTAGTTTTACAGTTCATATTTTGCAGTCCACAGAGGGACAATGTAAATATCCAGATCCTGGACTTTTCTCTTGCATCACTTTGAATGCTTTTTCATCACCACTAAATTGAAGATTTCTAACAGAACAAGAACTAGCACTTGGCACTAGACTATTACCAAGCTGTCTGTCTTTCAAAAAATAAGGGGAAGGACAGGTAGAATAAAACAGCACTGTACTGACCATAGAGATCTTGCAGCATTACTCCATGCTGAGAGTGAAAGCAGCAGCACTTGGCTGGAGAATTACAGCAAGCACTAAGGAGAGCCACTGATTTCAAGCTGGTGCTGGTACGACAGGCATCAACTCTAAGAGCAAGCCTGAAAATGAAATTTACATTTGTAATAGCAATGGCTCTTTGAGTGATGGGAAGGCTAGGGTCAAAGTTAATCTGGGCTTAATGACTCTGGAAAAAAAAGTTCAATTTACTTGAGACAGTTTAGCTCCAGCATCCAATTTTTTAAAGAAAAAAAAAAGCAAAGCCCCATGCCATCTATTCTTCAGTAGCTGTTTGATAGTGATAGAGTCAGAGCTTTCAATCTCTGCCATTGTTGGCCATGTTCAGCTCAATTCTTCTCTCTAGCAGGTTTTTCCTAACATCTTGCCTTACCCTCACTCTGTCACCCTATGCCTTGCAGAACTGCAGAGTCGGAAAACAGGGACAGTATGGGAGTATAAAGCAAAATGGCATTTCCCAGGGAAGCAGCAGGACAACATCGATCCAACTACTCCCTGCCCACACCACTCAGCCCAGCAGCTGCAATCTCTCTCTATTTCTTTCTCAAATGCAGCAGCATGTTGGAAGAAGAATCTCAAAACAGCAGCTCAGGATACTCAGCATGAGGCTGCTTTTTCAGTACTGGAGGTAAGTCTGAAAAGGCACCTGCGAAATGCCCTGGGACATCCAGGACTGGAGACCCTCAATGCCACTGGTGCATCAGTGTGTGTTAGGTCACACAGGACACTGCGGATGGTGAGGACCACCCCAGCATCCAGCCGTCTTCCACATGAGAGCACTTCTGCCAGCTCTGACCACAGGCAACATGTTCAAGGCAGTAATGTTCTGCTGCGGATGGGATCCCCACATTCGAGGAAACCACATAAGATGGTTCAAAGCCAACTCCTTAATCTGCTGGCAAAGTAAAGCAGTCAACCATCTGCTTCATATAAACACACCACCCTGGACCAGACAGCCACCAGCGCTCTTCTGTGCTTCATTTCCCCATCGCAACCCTAATCAATGTTGACACAAACCCCCAGTTTGCTAACGGTTACTCTCCCTGCCCCAGTAATTGTTGGTGAAATACCTTGGCTTCCACCTCAGCAAGGAACCAGGTTGTCCATGCACTAACACCAGCTTCCACCACCAGCCAAGTGGCCAAGAGCAGCGATCAGAGCTACAGCCACTGCCACCAATTAGCAACACCCCGCCCCCCCGCACAGTCCCACGCCGCTTCCTTGACAGCATTATCAGCCGGCAAATAATTAGCACCACAGCTCCCCTTCCTCTATTGCTTCTCCCTTCCAAACTCAGTTGATTATGCAAAAAAAATGTTTGGCTTTTTTGCTCATTATCTGGCTAAAATGTTTGAACAGGAAAGGAAGCTGCCACACGCCGCCTGCTGAAGTGTGAATTGGCATTTGCTTTCATGAGCATCCCTGCTGCGTGGCTCTTTGTTCATTTTCAGCCGATTTCCTTCTCTGCCACTCAAGCTGGAATTAATGGAGTCTGTTTTTTTTTTTTTTTTTGGTGGAGGGGGAGGTGGTGTGAGGGGGGGTGTGTGTGTGTGCCTACTTGGTTGGTTGTTGTTTTTATTTTTTAAAAAAGAAATTTCTTCTCTTTGTGCTCTTAGTCATTTCTCCTGCCTAGCACAGCATCAATTCAGAGGCAAGGCTGGTAACTAGCCTGATTGCTCAGTTCGCCCAAATCACAGCACCAACTCAAGCACTGAAAATTCATGAATCTCTCAACTCCCTAAAATTCAGAAAATAACTCTCTTTTTTTAAGCAATCAGTGCTGGAGCCATTAGAAGCATATTTTTCAAGGTTCTTCCCTCACACCAAGAGGGCCAAAAATTTTACAAAGAAAAAAATTGTGTAATTGGCCATAAAAATGTCCTGTCACCTCCTCTGCCACCAGCACCGCCACCTCTCCGTGCTTTTTCACCACTTAATGTTTTGGAGATTATCTACATCTACTCTCTGCTTTAGGGGAGAAGACAAGAAAGGAGAGAACAATAACAGCTGTCAGTAAGTGGAATCCAGAAAGAGAAGAAATAAACCAAATTAACCAGGGGCATGGGTGAAGTGGAACTGTGCAATGTCCTCCCTGTCAGTCAAGCCCCACAGCCTGTCATTATGATAGCCGCCAACATAATCTGCATTTTTTGTGTGGGGTCTTGCAGTTTTTTTGGATTAAGAACTAGGGCACTGACAGAAAACACAAGTCGCTCTATGAGCAGCAGAGCTTGGGTCCCCAAATTTCCTTTGCTTGTGTCTGATGTGGACTCACTTAGGTCTAGTACGTTGAATTTACCTCCTCACCCATGCTTTCTGACTGAGGGTACAAACAAGAGTCTCTCCTCTAACCAAGATGCTTGTTTGCCTGTTAACCATTTAGCAGCCAGCTGGAGATTTTCAGGGGTCAGCTGCCTACACTTAAATCAATCCTAACTCCTAGAAATTCTACAACTTCCCTAAATCAGGGATGCCTAGGCTTCCAGAACTGTTAGACCCTTTTGTTGCTCAAGTCAGTGAATCCTTATCAAAGCTGACTTGCTGCCTTTCTGAGAAATCCCACCAGCCCCGGCTTTCACAAAGCCTGTGGAGACATCCTGGGCCAAATCCTCTGTAGCAACCAGCAGCAAAACTGATCTCAGTAACACCACGACTTTTCTTAGTTAATATTCCCAATGAGATGTGAGCACAGGCATCAGGATCTCCTGACATCAGTTAGGTCTCAAGCCAACCTCTCTAAAAATGGGGATGAAGAAAAAAAAAGCTTTCTCAGAAAGAGCACTGATTCAGGAGTTCATTATCCCTGCCTGCAAGGGGGGAAAAGGTTTTTTTCATTTAGAAGAGATACTAGTCTATGCTATTAACAGAGATCACCTCTTAATGAAAATCAGCATTGGCTAAATAAGATTCAGCGACAATTAGGCTCGCTGTCTGCAAGTTGTTCAGATTCCTGGATTGCTTTGAGACAGTTCCCGCAGAGAAAGTGCATTAATCTTGTGGGAAGACCAAGAGGTAAAACCTTCCATTTGTTTAATCGAAAAAAGACAGTTGGAGACAGTTATTTTGCCATAGGGTAATTGCATTCCTTGATTAGAGAAATGAATACTAAAACCAGTGTTAAGGACCAAAAGCTTTTCACGTTAACGCAAGACAGTATTTTCTGCTAGAACAAAAAGCACGAGGTTGGAAGCAGGAACCCAAATGACTAAAACTAAGTGTGATTTGATCCATTTTGAGGAGAGTTATTTCTGTAAGTCAAGGGAGGCATTTATCTGTAGTCAGGTAAAGAGCAGTCAGGGGTACGTGAGTAGGTCAGGCAGCCAGCGATGATTCAAACTGCAGCTGCCTGGGAGCTAGTCTCCAAGGCCCAGGATTTTAAAGATATCTGAGAGCCTGAAGACGCAGACATGTACTTCAAAAACAGACTATAATCATCGCTCTCTATCTTTAGGCATCTAATCACCTTTAAAAAGTTGTATTACTAGGAAGGGAGGGAGAGATATATCCACGCACATCCATTCTGGATCTCAAAATGATTTTCAGCTCCTAAATCACACAGCCTTGGCGACAGCCTGGCTAGGGTCTGTACCATCGTTAGAGGAAGACAGTAACGTAATCCTTCCTGCCTCTGCCCAGGCTGGCACTCCATGTGGCATCACACACTGTGGCATTTTATGTACCAGTAAGGAGTTTGAGTTTGATTGCAAGGCTCTTCACAACTGAAACCCCAGCACATCCCCGTAAGGGCAGTTTGGGTTACTTTAGCATTGCCACAGCAGGTTGGAGATGTCTGTGTCAGCTCTGCACGAGAGCAGCACAGCAGTGGCCTCTCATCTTCAAAGCACTTAGCCTTTAACAAGGGACAAACAGATCTAGAGAGGTCAGCACTGGAAAACAAAAAAGCCCATTTTGAATACTGTTAGAAACAGACTGCGTGATTTCCTGAAACTACTTAATTACGGAGCCCACCACAACCCAAGAGCTCCTCACTTTCCTCAAGCCTTCCTCAGCAGGTGGCTTTAATTTTACTCTGCTCGACTAAACCAAAAGCTGTTTAGGCCCTTGGAAAATTTGTACATGAGTTCATTAAGCCAAATACAGATGTTCAGTTCTTTTCCCATCTCCAGAAATGCATTGCTCCAGCTCTATATCAGAACAGTTAAATAAAATAAGTAGGTAGGACCCAAACAAATGGATGAAAGCGTCTGCCAGTAATCCCCAGACTGCTTTTCTTAGAATACTGCAAAATTTGAGGTGGGAGAGTTCATGATCCTGCCCTACACAAAACCGGCCCAAACACACAGCAACGAATACAGTAAATTCTTAGTCAAGGCAGCCCATGGTCCTGTGAAGGGCTGAAAAACAAGAAAAAGACAAGGAAATGTCTTCTCTTCAACCTCTCTGAGCACAAATTTTCTGAGATCACGGCCAAAGAGGATGGCCATGCCGTACACAATCACACTTGCTGGAACAAAGTCCCTGCTCCAGAGATGATGACGGGACTTTCTCCCAGTTTCCCAGCTACTTCTGGTGGAAAAAAAAACAACATCTGCAGAGCATTATCAACCTGCTACTGGCCCCACTGCAACGATGCTGCACTCCCTTCCCCAGATTTGGAACATCATCTACCGACTGCAGCTTCTGGTGCTCTCTGAGGGAGTTGTGGCATCTCCTCTATTTGTGCAGCATTGCTCCTGGCATCCAAACCAGGGAGAACTTTTCCAAACTTTGACGTTACTCCAAGAGGAATTTCCTCTCACCAATACAGACAGCATGAAATTCATCTCCCCATATGCTCCATGTCCCCCCTTCTTTTCTTCTAAAGCCTGTATTGATTTATGTAGCAACCCTTCTAAGGCATGTATAATTTCCTAACCACCTGCTGCTTTATTCACAGGAAACTGATCTATAAAAGATACAATAGCCCATTGTTCAACAGAAAACTCTGTGCTTTGTTTTTTTTTCTTTTTAATAAGAAACCAAAATTACTTTTAAAAGAACAATATGTTTCAAGCACTCATTTTCAACCAAAAATTATGTAGATAGTTACTTACATAGCAGTAGCCCTTATGAGACCAAGATATGAGCCAGAACATGTCTTTGTTACTAAGCAAGTTGGCTTCCAAGAGATACTAGAGCATATTTCTTCCCCCTTGTAAGCCCTCAGCAGATACATAACACCAGTGTAAGATGATTCCTGCATCTAATGGAGAAGTGAGATGAGTTTCAGCATTTAGTAAACAAACAAGCAGATGATCTCAGTTTTCTATGTGTGTTTGCACACAGAAAGCCAGTTGAAGTTGGCTGTGCAGAGAAGCCAGGCTTTGGAAAGATTTAACTCAAGTCAACTTTCACTGGATATTAAACACCTCCCAAGGACTGATCCAAGTCCCATCTGATAAGACTGAATGCTGGACTCAGCTTGCAATGTCAAAATCTGGTACTCCTCATGTTTTCCTTAAATACATGGCATTCCATAAAAAAGCATGAAAGTAGGAGAAATGAAAAAGACATTTAAGAATCTGCAGTCAACCTGTCATCACAGTTCTGTATTTTACATATCAGAGACATTGCTACAATGCAGTGTCTGTCACCCATTATTGCTTCGGAAGCCAGTACAAAGTAACTTTATTTATCTAATCAGCACATCTCAAGGAGTATGCAACAGAGGACTTGGAAACAGTTCTTAATTTCCACTCAAGGTGTACTGAGAGATGGAAGAAAAAACACTTGGAAAAGAGACTAAAGTTTTTTATTAAACCCAGCACCTTTTTCTTTTTTTTGTCTATACATCCATCCATTCACCCACCTACTGCCCTTTTGCACCTCTGGAACCTGGTGGCCAATATCCATTAACCTCGTAGGGAGAGAGAGCAGCCTGAAAGAGGATTATCATCCTGTAACTTTCATTAAAACTGTGTTTTGAGTAGAAAAGACTCAAAATACTGTTCTTAGCAAAGCAAAGTGCTGTTGTGCAAACCAGCTCTAGACCAGCTTCACCACTCATTTTCCTCTACACAGCAGGCAGGAGAACAAGGCATACTGGATGCAGTATTGCTCTCCTGCTTGCAGAGGAGCTTATGGTGTTCTTCTGAAGTAGCCTGGGATTTTTTCTTTAATTTTAAAATATCAGGAACAATTCGTTCCCCATTCTGGTGAGGATATGGCTTTGTGCATTAAGTCAGGCTTACTAGGAGCTTCTTGAAGGATAGCATAGGCTGGGTATTCCACACAAATAGTTTTCCCAAACAAAACCTAAATGCGCCTCTTCCAAAGCACCCTATGAAAGTCTATTCCAAAAAGGTCCCTTTTCAACTCAGTGAGCCCTCTCCAGTTCACTTCTCTTAAGCACTCCTCAACAAGATTTGAATTTCAGTGTTAAAGAATAAAAATAAAGATAGGGAGACAGACTTCCCTTCCTGCAATCCCTCTCACCCTCCCAGGCATTTTCAGACAGTTTCATCAGTTTATATTTATGAACGACCCAGTGGCAGGGGAAACTATGCAGTTTCTCACCCCCCCTTGCAGGTCACATTTGCACGCACAGACACACACATTATACACAGTAATTTTGTGCATGAGGGACAAGAATAGTGCCGAAACCAACTCAATGAGATTATTATTTCTTAGTGGTTCTAGTGCCTGAAATGATGTTATTAAAGTTACATTTTCCAGTCAATCTGGCAATTTCTCTTATTAAGCAGCATAGACTGTACTGGGGAGAGTCCAACAATAAGCTACAAAGATGAAATATTGCTGATATACTGATTGTGTTATCTGAAAAAACTACCTTTCAAGAGTAAAAATTAAAAAGGAATAAGATACATTTTCAGGCTGATCTTTTGTGAAAGTTATCCAAGTGAGCAATTGTAATATGGTGAGAAATGACCAATAAAATCTAACATCATTCCCAGGGAAGAATGCCTCTTTAGACAGAACTGGGTTTATTAATCTATGCAGCAGGCAGTAGTAAATCCTAGCTGTCAAGGGAGAACAGTTCTCCCTATTAACTCCACGTAAGCTTCCAAACTTTTTCTTCAATATGGAGACGAATAAGAAACGTAACCTACTGAATCCAACTGGGGACTTTCCTTCAAGCATCAAATGCCATATTATATGACTACGAAGTGAAATCAAATGAAAAAAAAAAGATAGCACTATTGTGGCTTTTCAATCAAATGAAATTAAATAATGTCAGTTTATTAGGTTTTAGTACTCAAATCACTGGTGCCACCTAAACCTAGCAGCCTCTATTATCTCCTTGTTTAAAAACCCTGGAGTTAGTCAAAAAGCAACCACAAGCTATGTTTTAACAAAAAACAGCACGATTGCATTCACTGCATGGTGTTTGGCACTAAGCTGCCTCTCAATTGGGAAGGTCTGTCAAAAGGTACATGCAAGCAGGCAAAAGCTTTTGGTTTTGATTTATCAACAGTTAAAGCAAAAAAAAAAAAAAAGTATCAATATCCATATAACAAAAATATTTTCTCTTGTTTTTTTTTTATCTTACCTAACACTGGGCTTGGACATGCAGAGGTCCAGGGAGGAGATGAGGAGATGGGACTCAGGACGTACTGGCAGTGCCAAGAACTGAGTATTCTCGTGCACAGCCTGGCATTGAATACACAGCACAAATCAACAGCTTGGAGATTACAGAACAGGTAGAAGTCAGGACTTCCACCTTTTGAAATGGAGATTAATTTGCTGCAGTTATAGTGAATTCTTTGACCTATTTTGCCTTTTACAAACTCTCTTTTGGTCCTTATGATCTTTGCTTTAAAGTTGGTACCTGTTGTCCTCCATCCTCCAAGATCTTATAAAAGAACTGTCAAATCAAGAGGTTGTTATCTTCCCAGAGAGGCAAGGGGTTTAAGAAGCACAGGGTAGTGCTGTACTGAAGAGAAGGACAGAAGACAATCTGATCTGGTGGACAAGCACAGCAAGACAGCACATAACTTTTCAGTGGAGAGACGGGGAGCCAGAATTTGGGAAGGAAAGTTGTAGGGATTCATCCTAGGTGTTGGCACATGTGCATGTCCTTTCCTTCATCCAAATGAGAAGAATTAACCTCCAGGACATTGTGTTATAGGGTGCCTTGCCAGGATGGATGGACATCTTTCTAAAAACGATTCGGCACCCCGTAGGGGATTCCAAACATGGTTCTCAGCAGCTAGGCTACGATCTTTGACCTGTATTATGCAGGGGGTGAGAATGGATTTTGAATGGCTCATTTGGCTGAAAACAGCCCAGTCTTAAAATAAAATAAAAAAAATAAATAAATAAATAAATAAATAAAAAAAAAAAGAGGTGAAGGTTCCATTTGGGCTGAAGTTGCATGAAAAGAAAAAAAAATATATCACAGTTCAGCATCCATTTTTGTCCATAAGTCATCTTTTCTGTGATTCTGGCCAGGTCAAAGTTTGAGATCCCGCCTCAAATGGAGCAGGAGGATACATCAGTATTTCTGCAGCAGAGTCAAAACGCAATGAGTGTCCAGGTTCTCTAAGATACCTTTTTCTGCTGAAAGATGCTCTATTTCAAACTGTGGAATACCCACTCCCCAGTGCATACACAGATGAGAAGTAAAGAGATAGAGCATGAGTTTTGAAGTAGAAGTGACAGTAATAAAAACCATCATTGGATATCCCTGAGTTTGTAAATTAGGGAGTTGAAACAGCATTTTTTTTCTTCTGGGCTTTGCTACATCTGCGTAACTTCTCCCAGTTCAGCAGGGAAACAGCCAAGAGCAAATCTCTTGTAGCAGGCAGTAGACAGAGCAGAGAAAATCCCACCGGCTTCAGTAGAAAGGGAAGACAAGGTGGCACCAAGACACTCTGCCAAAGCTCAGCTTGGTAATCCTTTTTGAAGAAGGACTCACTACAGCTGTAACACTGTTTCTTTTTTTCACTCCTATAGGCTTCCAAGAGAACTCATGTTACACAAGTAAAGTGCGTGCTCCCAAAAGCATAAGTAAAATTTTAGCACCTATGCTAAACTCACAGCATGCAATGTGGAGAGCAACTAAGAGCAATAAACCAATCTTAAGAAAACTTGCTAGGGAATGCAACTGCTTAGATGAGAAGATGGGGAAAACCCCTTCCTACAGTGAATCACACCCTGCTTTCCTACTGGTGTCCAGCAGCAATGTCAGTTTGATGTGGGCAACCCCTGCACCAACAAGACTTAACAAGGGGTGAGGTAAGGGGAGCCCAGCTGGGCTGCTGCAAGGAAGGTCACCCTGCCACTTGTCCAGGTTAGCACCCTTTCTCTGCTCCCAATTACAAGCCTGCTCTTGCTCAGGGAAAACGCCCAGAAAATGAAATGAAGAATCAAATCTGGGAGATTTACTGTGCTAGTTCAAGAGGCTGCTGTGATTGATACAGGTCCATGCGTGGTGTGAATCAATCTCAGTGCCAATAGCAATAAGAAAAGTTGTGTAAATCGCAGGAAAACAAATCCAACAAAACAAAAAAACCTCAGGCAAATCAAGCAACAGAAGAGATGGACTTCAATGCAGTAACATTTAATAAAAGCATGAGCCAGGGATCAAGGAGTGAAGCAAGAAAACAGATTTATATAAAACCAAAAGGATGTCATCAGCACTAGCATACAAAATAGAAATAAACTATGAGAAGGAGATATCAAAGCTGTCCACAACTTTGTTTGCCACAGCACTGATCATATCACCTTATCTAGGCTACACCTTCAAAAGGAGCTATGAAAATTCAGAGCAGTCTGGTGAACCAGGATAACCCTGGGCAATCATAACGTCCAGCTGGGTACTGCTCAGCCCCAGCCACTGGCACAAGGCTCAGAGGCTTTGCTGAACACAGGAAGAGAATGAACCAGTCTGACCCAGCAGAAAGCAGATGTAGCAAGTCCCCAGCCTTCTTTTAAGCAGGGCTGCTATATCTTCACCAGCTTTTTCCATCATCCTGCAGGCCAGTGCACAAAGGTATCTCATGGGCAGGTTTGCCAGCAACACTGCAATGGGGCAATCCCCCATCTGGAGCCCCACGAAGCAGCTCCCAAGGTTTGGCAACCCTTTTAGAAGGACTGCAAAGACAGCTACTAGTACTGCTGGAAGATGGCATCATATGAGAAGACATTCAACGCAGTAGGTTGCAAATCAGGTGCTTTATCCTGGACTTGCAATGCATTCTGATGCAAAGTGCTTAAAAACCAGTGGGAGTAAAGAAATAAAGTTCCAGACAGCTTTAACTATTTTAAAAGAAAGATTTCCAGCACCCCATTTAGACTTGTTTCCAGCTTATCCATGAAGCTCTGCTAAACCTTACTAAGACTTAATTCCCATAAATGTGATTTTCCCCTCAGTGTTTAGCTAAGTAGCAATGTTTCAAAAAAAGTAAATACCAAATCGTGGGAGTTGGATTATTCATTCATGTGGTAAAAGCCATTATATATGAATATATACAGATGTTCCCACTTCATGACTGATCTAAACATATGTAGATTTTAGACTCTGACACACAACCCATCTATTATGCAATGGCCCGCGTACGTGGCTGGGCTGCTTTTATCCCCGACTGTGTCAGGAGGATTTACAGGAGCTATGTGAGAGATGAAATAAGTTTATAGTTAAAAGACTAAAGAAAGTTTAAGCAAAGGCTTTGCTTAAAATGAAAGGAGGGAGCGAGAGAGAAGGAGAGAAATTGAAGAGGCAGGAAATACCAGATTTAGTCGGACAACAAGATGAAATACGAAAGTTTCAAAGCTCAGAGTTACTTATGTTGGAACTGTTGCAGTCTGACCTATCAAACCAGCTATTAAAAAGCTGCCTGAACTGTCCATTAAACCTTGCTTCCTACAAGCCCTGCTCTTTTTTGCCCCACATCAAGCCTTGCCCTACCAACATCCCATCCCTCAAACAAGCTGATGTCCAAAACCAGCACAGCACCACTGCAATGAATGCAAACATCTGTTTAGTATGAAAGACCCCACTCCAGCAGAGTTATTAATGCACTCCAGCTGTTTTACATAGCTGCCTTCACGCAATCTGTTGCATTGATTTCCAGTTGCTTCACATTACATGCGTGACGGAAAGCAGGTGGAGAACCCAGTCTCAACTACAGCCAACACAAGAATTCCCAAAAAGCGTGGGAACCCCTGGTGAAAATTAGAACAAAGTGCTGCAAGCTGGGCTCTGCCACCCTCTGAAAGGCTCCAAAAAGTTGCTCACTCTTGCAAGTGTCTGTGAGCAAACAGGGACAGTCTTGGGATTTTCACGTGGAAATCCTGTTCTGTGCCGAATTCAAGCCCCACAGTTCTGTAGGTTAATTTTCCCTTTGGGTTTTTTCATATGTTTAAAATTCAAAATCATCTCAGCCAAAGGATTAGCCAGGAGTAGGGTGCCAGCTACAGGAGTTACAGGCTGGGGAATAGGGACACTGTTTAAAACAGCACTCACCATTTGGTGAGAGCCTGACCTCTCCCAAGCATGACAAAAAAAATCCAGTGGGACTAGCTCACAGCAGACTTGTGTCCAGGACTGTGAAAATGTCATTTTTGCATTGCCCTAGGCAGATACTTCCTCTCCTTTTGAACAGGAGAGGGGCTCAAGTTGAACCTGGATGAGACAGGGCAGAGGCCAGGAGGCTGACCCAGGGCTGGCCTGAGCAGCCCCCAGCAGCACCGCACCACCTGCACCCCACAGACCTGCCTTCTCCTCACACACTGCAACCCGTGGCCCAGCAAATACGTATTTACAACATGAAGCCCAGATATATACATATCTGAATAAGGGAACGTGTCTGAAAAGATGCAACCCACACCTGAAAAGATGCAGCTGGGAGTTTTACAGTTTACAGAGAATAGGAAGTAGCAATGAGCTCCAGGAAAATTCAGGTGTAGCTAAAGACCACAGAGTCTCGGGAAGAGAGGAGATTCATGTGATAGCCCTTCTCCACTCAGGAGCACAGACCATTAAGTGTAATGCTTCACATTATGCTTCCCAAATACCCACTTAATTTTGATTCAACAAGGCACTTGTGCTAATAAAAATTAAAACCGGCAGGTTCTGTCAAGTGTGTAATGGATGTGTGGAAGTGCATCATCTGCAGGTATATCTAAAATTAACTAGGAATACTAAAATTGTCTACTTTCCAAACCTCAGAAGTCTGCGGAATCATAGAATCACTGCATGCGTACACTCAGCAGGGTCCTGTGCAAGTGCCTGCCCAGCCCCTCACCACTCTGAAAGCCCTCGGGGGGGGGGGAAGTGGAAAACATCCCTGCATCAGGCATCTCCCCTTTCCACCGTGCTAACCTCTAAATGGAGTCTGGATGTTTCAAGAGCAGACATTGCCAAGTACTTACCTCTTGCCACTGCCTGCCAAAACCTAAGGCAGCTGCCAAGTAATAAATTTCCACCAGTTTTGCACAAGTATGAATGCCTACGGGTTTATACTGGTGTAAGCGAGCTAAGTGTGTGTGCAGGGAGACAAGAGAGATCATCTCCATGACTGTTAGACACAGTAGATCTATTTAATGATTAAACACACATGATTGTTTGCTTATAAAATGCAGTGTCACATAAATCTGCTAGGAGCTAATTGCCTATTATAGCTCATGGTACTGCTTGAGTCGGCTGCTGAATGATAAAGCGACTTTTAGAAAGGATAGAAAGCCAGTGAAGCTTTGCTTGCTCACCTCTGCTGCAGCTTCCAAAACATTTTGTTTTCCAGTTTCTGCAAGGTGAACACTTATCCCCTTCTCTAAGCAACAGGGTCTCTCTGCCAAGCTTGCTTGAGGGGGAATGTAGGGGGTATATTGAAATGCAAGGGGGAAGGGGAATTGCTTTGATTCTTTTTAAAGGTGTTATTACTAATAACCAGCTTCTCTTTGTTTTCTCATGCCTCTTGCCCAGCCTCACAAATCACAACAGTTATATGGACTCTCCCTGGAGCCAGCCTGGAGCTGGGTGACATTTCCCACTGCCCCGATGGCAGCAGTCACTTGGCAGAGGCTGGCCACAGCAACAGAGAGGAGGGGAGAAGGGCTGGAAGAAAAGTCACATGCTACACAGCAAGGGCAAGCAAGGGAGTCACAGACCGCTGGATGAAACCTAGTTTGGGAGGAAAAAAGGAAGCAACGAGTGATGTGCCCATTTTCTCAGAGCTCTTCTAAGTTCACCCTTTTAACTCCACAGGTACGAGGTTTACAAGACACCTGAGCAGTTTGATCCAGATCCATATGTATCTGAGCATCTGCCTACTAATTTATCTGGATTTCAGGCAAACCTCTGTGGCTCTACCCCAGGACCTTGTCTAGACCATTCCTACCTCACACACAAACACTTGATCCCAACACATGGCTTTGTTGCAAACTGCAGAGGAGTCAGCTGAGGATGAACCTGCAGAGAATTTGCCCAGAGACCCCCACCCTGCACCAGGGGGGCTGCTGGACTGCAGGCTCAAGGCACTCTTGGAGCATGAGCAACAGAGCGTGGCGTTTCATGGCAGGAAGGTACACGATCTGTTTGCATAGTAGGTTATATGGGAAGTACATTACATTATTGAAAAAAATCCTTTAGCAAAACATGCACATTCATCTTATGCCAAGAGTTTAATCCCACCCAAACGGCACAGCATTCCACAAAGAAATTACCCTCTACAAATTACCAGGGCAGGAGCAGGCCACGTGCCTCGTATCTCAGGCTGAACCATCCACTGCAGCAACGACCCCATACAGATCAGCCATCATGCCAACAGTGGGAAAGGAGATCTCCACTGAGACCTCGTGAAGAAGCAGATTTATTGCTGAGACAACTCCACGGAGGCTGGCGGCACAACAGCGGGGACCTGTTAGGGGTTTGACTCACACCTTCATCATTTGTACAGTTGTACACATGGTTGATCAAAAACAGAGAAGATCTGTGACTTACTTAGCTTGCCTATTTGGCTGAGAAAAGCAGCTGACTGGAGCTGTGCCATCCCACCCTCGCTATGGTGAGAGCTCCTGCAGGGCAGGGACTGGATGCATGGTATATCTGCGCTCCCTGGGCACCAGGAGGGCTCAGATGAGGCAGCAGAAGCTGAGAGGGAAGAATTATTTGAGCTATCAAGTAAGCCAGTTTGCTCAATAACTACAAGCAACTTGGCATAAGACCTCCAAAATAGCAGCAGACACCCAATTCCTTCCTTCAGGAAAGGGAAGGATGCAATGAAGCGGAAGGGTGCAGCAAGTCCCATTTTCATTCATACACAAGGGCAGCAGGGAGCCAGATCTTAACTCCTACCAGCACAAGTTTCTGCCTTTCAGGTCAAAAGTGTATTTATTCTCTTTGTAATTGCTCCACGGCTCTTCTTGCCTTAACACAAACACTGTTCTCCCCAAACCTGAGCCAGCTCCTAACTTACAACTGCATTAGGATATACCGTGCCAGTGTTAATTATACACTGAGACTGGGAGCTAAATTACTGCTGGGAATAAAACCACAACCCTTCCACGTTTCTAACATGATTTCATGAACCTGCACAATAAGGAACAGATCAGTTGTGTGGCATGATTAAGTGGGATCATCTCTTGATCTCTCAGCTTACTAAATAATTTAACAAGGCCATTTTGGGACTGACATGCAAAGCAGTTTAACAATGAATTAACAAAAAAAAGTATGGTATTTCATGCTTTCATGGTTGCCAGGTGTTGAGACCATTTTAGTTCACAGCAATTTTAATTTCTGGGCCTTTTTTTTCCCCTCCTTCCCACAAAAACCTGCAGCTGCCAACTATGCTGGCATCTACAACAGCTAGGAAATGAATTTCCCTGTGAAGCAAATTCTTCCAGGATGAATTGAATGAAGACAGAGCTCATAATTGCACATTACTGAAAACATTTCTGATAAAAAACTGGGGAGATATTTTTATCCACATCTCCAGTTGAAAATTGCTGGGAAAGATGCTTTTGAAAAGCCATCATCTCCAAGCATGTAATTATCAGATCCTTGAACAAAAACACACAGTCAAAGGAAAAAAAAATTACTTTCATTGAAATAAAAAAATCGGGGATGGCAACTGTTGGGAATAGAAGGAAACTCTTCATCTGGTGTGATTTTGCACATCTCTTAAGTTACCAGACTGATTTGTAAATCCGCAGATTAGTAAACTTGGCAGCTGAGAACATCAAGCTCAGTTAGTAATTTTTTTTATTATTATTATTAATAGAATAATATTTTAAAAAATCAGAAGCAGACTGGCAGTCAGACTGTCACAGAATCAGAATTTCCTAACTCCCACTTAAGCACGCTTGTCTTGAAACAGTATTCTGCCACCTCGAATAGACAGCCATACAATGACCTGGGGGTCCTATCCTATCAAGGCTTAAGACCAAGCATTCCCTGATGGGATTACTCACATGCTAAAAATTATGCAGCAGTTGAACTGACAGCTGAAAAGAGCCTTAAATGTTCTTACGCCTGGTAGCGTTCAATTGCCAACTGATGAACGTTGCTAAATATTTATTTTTTGCTCTATTTTATCTCTTCCAGTTCTATGCCAACACCTCTTTTTTATTATTGTTACTTGTTAGTTTTCATTGTTTCTTTTGTTTCTAACACCTACACATGCCTAAACACAAAAGCACAGGCATCCTTTCCTCCAAGTTGCCGAACACCTTTTTTCTGACCTTCTGGGTAAAATTGCATATGGTTTCCATTCATGAGTTAAGTAGATAGTATCACAAACAATAAACACTGGCATGCACATACAACTACCAATTTTAACAGTCCATTTTCAAAATAAATCAAATCCTACATGCCATAACATATGCAAACACTTTGGCAGTGCAGATATCCTTGGCTCGTATGGATTAGCAAAACAGAGCAAACATTATAAAGAATAACGAACTTGGACATAAAGCCAAAAGCAAGTCTTAACACACCACAAAAAATTCCATCCCCTGCTACGGGTCACTCAAAGCCAGAGTGCACCTCTTCCAGCGGTAATGAGATTTTCTTAAGAAGGCTGGCAGGGAGGTAAATGGGCTGGAAATCGGACTCCAACTGTTAGTGCTGACACTATGGATTGACGTTTTTATTAAATCTGCCTGGCCTTTGCATTGGAAAACATACTTCTGCTAACAAGTGTGTACTAATGAGATGTACACAAGCACAACCTTTTCAGATAAAAATCTCTGTAATCTCCATACAGGAGGGGAAAAATCAAGTAACAAGGTAATTCATTTCTATAGGTCATGAAAAGTCATAGGAAATTACTTTAGTCTTTTTTCTTCTATAAAAATCAATTTTGGTCGAATGGCTCATCTCTAGAAAAGAGCAAGAACTCATTTCCACTATGCAGATAATCTCATTTATACTTTACACAGTCAACAAAAGTTTAGAGACCTGGCCACCGAAGTCCTAAAGCTGGTATCCTTAAGACTTTATGGAGGATGGGTAAGGTATCACAAGACTGCAGAAGAGCAATATGCAATGTTCAACTTGAAAAAAAACAAACCAAAATAAACAGAAGTGATGTCAGAGCAGGGGGTGAGAGAATAACAAATCTATCACCTTCTCTTTTAGTTCCTGGAACTGACCATCTGTGTGTGAGCTGCTAAGAGACGACGGGAAGGACTAACCACAAACCTGGATCTACCGCAAATAAGTCATGCCCACTCGATTTCTTTCTATGACAGAGCAACATTTCTGGATAGACAGAAATGCAAGTTGTTATATTTCAATTTTAGAAATTATTCTGACACTGTTTCACATGCTATTTTTATAAGTATGTTTGGGAAGCAGGATACAGATGATTATGAAGTGTATGCAAAACTGATTGGAAAACCACACACTGAGAAAATTCATCAGTTGTTCACAATCAGAAGTGATGGATGTATTAAACGAAATTCTGTGGGAGCTCATCTCCAGTCTGGTAAGACTCCAGGTTTTCATTAAATAACCTGGATGATGGCAGAGAGATTGTTCTTACGAAGTTTACTGACAGCCACCAGCTACGAGATAGTGGAAGCAGGCTAGGAAGTAAATTTTGAATCCCGAATGATTCACACGGGTTTGAAAAAACAAATATACAATTCAGTAGAGGTGCACGCAAGCTGCCAGACCTGAGCAGGAATCATCAAATGAATAAAGGCCGGGGAAAAATTAAGTGACAGTTGAGGAAGGACTCTTCAGATACTGTGGACTGCAAATCAAATGTGATTCCACAGTGCCATGTCACTGCAAGAAAAGCTAACACCCTGGTACATATAAAGCTGACTATAGTCTGCAAGATCTGTGAAATGATTGCTGATAAAAGCCTCAGCTTGAATGCAGAGCCCAGATTTGGGTGCCACAGTTCAAGAAAGATGTAGCCCAGCTGGAGTTGATTCAGATCGACTCGGTACAGCCTGGTCAGATATCTAGAAGACCAAAACTTCTGAGTCTAGGGGGAAGAATGAGTTGTCTGTAGTAGAAAGAAGAGGAGGGGGGAGAGAAAGTGTTATTGCTGTCCTCAGACATTTGATAGAGAGATGCACAGAGGCAAGGACTAAGCTGTCGTCTGTGTTAGGACAGGAAGAAATGGCACCAAAGTTGCCGATGCAGAAAACTTTTCTTTAAATCTAGTGAATGAATTTGAGCTGATGTGGTGTTTCCAGCATGAAAGTATTCAAATGTAAGCTGGATGGATGACAACAGAGGTATGGCTGATACTATTCAGGGTAGAGGAACGGCCCACACAAACTCTCTCTGACTAGTTTTGGCTCAAGGAAATTAAGATCACCGTGATTCAGCTCCAGTCCCAAGGATGTTTGTCTTGGTACACAAACCCCAGTTTCTGTTAATATTTCATTTTGCTGCAACTCAGGCAAAGGTGACATGTGACGCAAGCAGCTTGATGAGCAGGAGTTATATTAAACAGCGCTATTGTGATAAATTCTTCAATAAGAAAGATAAAATCTTTCTTCCTAGGAGATTTATCTATGAAGCTTTCCTCCTGTCTTAGTTGAGATCCTCACATTAATTTTCTATCCCTTCCACATACCTTTTTTTCTCTTATTTCTCCCCCTGCCTATCTGGCAGCCAGGGAAAATCTGGGGCTATTGAAGAGAGGGCACAGTACAGAACAGGGGAGCTGATCCCCTGAAAACCAACAAGCAGGAAGGAGCAGATCTATTAACAAGCCTCTTTTCTTGGTCATTGCCACCCTACAAATAAAGGGTGCAGCTTGCTGGTCCAGAAGAAGGTACAGGAAATTCACGCTGCTCTTGGTGGTCTGCAGAGGGTCAATCTCACATTAAAAGCATGGCTTCTAATGTCAACAAAGAACAAACAACCCTAAAACCAAACAACAAACTCAAACAGAAAAGCACTGAACATCCTCCTCTACTATATTTATTTATTGCCTTCTACACAAATCATACTTAAAAATAAATAAATAATGAAGTTACCCAAATATACACATCTGAAATACAAAGGCTCTTCTGAAGTTGCCTGTGCTGTAGTCAATTAACAGTTTTGCTGGTCTGCAATGGTGATCCTCAGCTGGTCACTTGGAGCAGCATGAAGGACATTCAATGAACTCTGTTGTTCTGCCCACACCTGCAGTGATCCTGCAGTAAGGACTCACCGAACATCAAGTTTGCTAAAGCACAACATAGAGGCTCTTCCTGGACTTCAGAAAGGCCATAAAGCATTTCAGGAAAGTCCTCCAACCGCAAAACTGCAAGGGTCTCTTGTGGAAGCACACTATCACACCGGTATCAGCAGAGCCACACGCAAGCTTACTCTAACCAGAAGACAAATGTTTCCTTCCATAAAAAAAATCACTGCCAGTTTGCATTTTCTGACCCTTCCATTCTGAAGGGTAGACAAAAGCTCTGTATTATTAAAACATCAAAAAATTTTTGAGAGCCACTGGAGAAGAAGAAAGAAATCACCAAGATCGTAATGGTGGTAGGCCCAGGAAGTACTTCTGAAACATCCGGATGCTTCTTTGAAACAATCCATCTGGTTTCTGGTTTTGCTTATCATACTTAAACTACTAAATTGAGTGATATGATGGCAATTCACATTTATTGCTTCCATTTCAGGTGACTTCCAGATGAGGAGATGAGTCTCATGGAAAAGACAGGTTATCAGAAGAAAACCCACATTAAGAATCCACTGAGTGACCAAAAGAGAGCCTCCTGGTACATCAGCAAAGCCAAATAAAACGCACTGTAACCAATCCCCACTCAAAACTTTTTTTTTCTGTGCACTTAATAACTAAGAAGAAAAGAGATGGCAGATATGAAATGAGATGGTTGCCCAGTCCTCTTTCTGTCTTTGCTCTGTGGCTGGTGCAAAGGATGGCCTAATCTGTGGATGCTGAGGAAACAGTACCTATTGGGTGATGAAAGCCTGGGCTTGGTCTTCAGGAGCACCATCTGCACAAATGGTAAGCGTCTGATACTAGGGTGAAGGCTTCCTTTTATCAACTCAGAGACTGCACCATGCCCTTGTACATGACAATATTGACCCAAGGTTCTCCAAGTAAGGTTTGGGGGCTGAAATGAGGAATATTTCTCATTTGGTCAGCCAACACTCAGACACCACCACCATTTGCAGCAACACAGTGATCATTGGGATTTGCATGTATGAAGCACCAGATGCCTCTGGTGACATGTTGGAAGGAACTGGATGAATGATTTCCCCAGTGGCTGGTGGCATCCAGAAGATTCCTCCAGCACAGCTGGTGTCAGCCACCTCTGAGCTAGGAGCCTGGTTTATGGCTCAGCCCCAAGAGCGATAGGAGCTCTTGCCAAGGTGTCTTTTGATCTTTTCATGGAATAGCTGCATTCCTGCCCCATTAGATCATGTGCCTAGACTCCCTCTGCCTACCAGGACTCGCCGCCATGTCTCAGGCAGTTTCAAAATAAGCCCCAGCCCCCAAACTGATCCTTGTTCTGCTGCTGCAGTAGGTGGACATTACATCTAGCTACCATCCATAGGATAGGCAACACTGCCCGGCTAAACTGCTTCACACTTGGTTTATTTTACTCCTCTGGTTTTGGAAGGGAAGACAATTTTCTAAAGTTAAGTTCATGCTTTAGGGCATCTTGAGACCAAGGAGATGACAAAGTCAGTCCCACTACATCACTTCAGGCAATGTAAAATGATTCAGAAACCATAAATTACCTCTGTACTTCCAACTCCAGTATCTTTTCTATTAGATGGCAAATGCTTGCTTGCATCAGAGCAGAAGAGCAAGCTCCATGCGGTATATTTAGCTGCAACAAGCAGAGCTACAGCATGCAACAAAGTACCTCAATATTGCACTCAGTTAGAAATAGCAGAGTTTGCCCACCCTGGAAAACCTGAGGCCAGGATTTGGTGACAATGCCCTTCGTAAAGGTGCCCTTCTACATTCATCTACCTGCTCTTTTGCCGAAATGAAATAGATTTTTTTTATCAACTCCATGATAATAGTGAATTGCTCACCCCGGGTCTCTAAAGCAGGAGTTAGCAACTCATTGAAATGGCAGATTTCTCGCAGGAGCTGAAATATTTATTAGACAAGGTAGTAGTAGATTACACTGGAGGTGGGGGTGATGTCAGTGATCCCTCCGTGTTCAGTAGAGTCCCTGACCCCCGTTTTCACCCCCAGCCACTGCTGAATGCCCAGCTAGCTCATTCACATGCCGATCTTGAAAAATAAAAGAGCTACATTTAGATTTTGTTATATATAAAACAAAACCAAAACAGCTGTAAAGGCTCTGCAATATCTGGAGTGCCTTAAGAACAGCCCCTGTGTCTGCCAATCTTCCAGCTGGAGAAGAAGGAGGGAGGCAGCCTGAAGGGTACTCTCCAATGGTCACAGGGAGAAATTCTTTCCGGAGAAGCAGTGGTATATTTTGCAAATCAAAGCAATTAAATCACAGTTTGGATGCAACGGTTTGGATTTGTAAAACCCCCTTCAAAGCAGCACGTGAAATTGTTAATGATATTTAAGGCGGTTAAAGGAAATCAGAATAATTAAAAGTAAACTACTAGAGGAGGGAGGGGGGGGAATACAGACAGGCTCACTCACCAAAGTCTGACTGCAAATCCTTTTTCAGTCCACAAAGCATGTCTGCTGTTATCTATCAGATCATTCAACTAATTGCAACAGCCGCTCCTTTCTCTCTCCCTGCCTGGAGTGGAATCACTTTCCAGCCAGTCCAGGCTCACTTTCAGGCTGCCTCCCAGAGCCGAGCGCGGCTGCAGCGTACACGCTACTCCTCACTTCACGGCAGCAAAATGTAAAAAAAAAAAAAAATAAAATAAAAAAATAACTCGTCTTGGGCACTCCAGTTTGCGCGGACACAAAAATGTGGCAATCCTTTAAGAAAGAAAGGTCTTTACATGGCTGTTTAATGTGTAACTCGCCAGTCCTGCATAGAAATAGGAAAATGAAGGGTATAGGGATTTATTAGTCGGTCCTGAAAATCCCGTGCTAGTTCTCCCGGCTCGCCTGGCCATCAGGCATTGCAAAGCCAAAGTTGGAAGCGCAGTGATTAAAGGGAGCAGCTGGTTGAAGGGGAGGCAGCCACCGAGCCCTGACTCCCGGGCAGATGCAACGAATGCCGAGCGCGCAGTTCAGTCCCGGGGGCAGCCCGCCCGGCGCCTCGCCGCTCCGCAGCGGACATCACCACACGGAGACGGGCCGGCCCGCTCCTGCCCGAACCCTTCCGTGGCTCCCATGGGGATTTTCAGGCAGAAGCGGGGGAGGAAAAGGGGGG
>VWZK01009072.1:182328-204026 GCA_013396935.1 Baryphthengus martii | reverse complement strand
AGCTACGAGGACCGGCGGGCAGGCGGTGCTGCGGCGGAGGTAGCGCTGCCCTCGGCGCGGCGCTCGGAGCCAGCTGCAGAAGTTGAGCGGCAGCGGAGGCTCCCGCAAAGCTCCAAGTTGCAGCAGCAGCAGCGGGGCTGAGAGCAAGAGGAGGCTGTGACTGCAGTATTGCCTGACACACTTTCCTCTCCCCCACCCCCTCTTGGCAAGCGCTTGCAAAGCCTCCAGCACCTTTCAAGGCAATGTCAAGCTGCTGTCAAAGCATTACGCTGCCTCCCAAACACACACACACACACACACACACACACACACAGAGTGTTCGTGAGGGAGTAGGAAGCTGCAGTGTCCTGCCTACAGCGTTTTCTGAAACTCGATTTAACCCTTTCTTAGAAAGGGCAGAGGAACCAGCACTGGCAAAACGCGTGCAAGTCCTGTGCGAGAAACTGGGAGCGCAATGGACTGCAGCGAAGGGAGGCTTTGAGGGCAATGCTGGTCACCAGCTGGGTCACAGGGAGTCTTGCCCTTCAGGACTTCATGGCTTCCCCTGAAACAGCTGGTCCTGTACCGTGGGTGGAGACAGGGTACTGGACTAGCAATAAGTTGTAATAAATGAGTATCTGCTTCCCTTGCTATTAACATGAACAACAACGCTGACTTGTGTTGGAGATAGAGAGCATGTAGGTGATGCTACTGCCCCGGCCATGGGGTACGCAGCAGGGGAAGCAGCAAGGGTGTCCGCAGGGCTTGCGTCCCGCCTGCAGCACCATGCAGGTCCCTATTTCAGTCAAACTGAGATGCAAACTCTGTACTAAGCATCCCATGGCTTTCATCTGAGAGTTTTCTCCATAGTCACTCTATTCCCTTGGGAACTGGTATCATCTGTAACAGCAAGATTATAGCCACAAACAGCGTGGAGAGAGCAAGACAGGAATGGTCCGAGGTGCAAAGGCATAAAAGCCATGTACATTTTTGCATGAGGGTCCAGTCATGTTTGACACCTCCTAGATTTGGGTGAAAGTGGTCAAGAGGTTACAGATTCAGAAAACAGCTCATGGAGAGGCAGCAAGGGTAAGTTTTTTTTCCTTCAGAAACAAATCAGGAAAAATCAAAAGAGCCTGAATACATCCCGATGTGCCAGCAGGAACTACTGCAGACCAGTGGACCCTAACTCTGTGTGGCCCATGTCAGGGAGGAGAACTGGGTTTCAGCCTAACACCAGAGTTCTTGTTTGGATTGAAATGCAGCAACATGTCTATTTTGGTTCAAACTCAGCTGTTTCACGAGCAGACAACTTATACAAAAGCAATAAAATTACTAAGTAAGAAAAAAGCTACTTACAAAAGAGATATTTTGGTCCATAATTTGTTTTTAAGAAGTTGTTCAGTCAGACAATAGACTTAATTAGTAATTGAGCCAAAATTTATAATTAGAAGTCTTTTCATACAGCTATTAATGCTTTTGCTGCAGAAAAATCTCATCTTAAAGGAAAAAAACATCTCCAGTTGCACCACAAATACAAGAAGCTGTTAATTTGAGAATAGCCCATTGCTTTGGATGCCATGAAATGGACATCTCCGATGGGAGCCTTTAAAGAAGAGCTAAAAACAATTGTTTATTATATTTATACCACCATAAAATTATTCTCAGAATATCTGCTGCATTAGTAAAGGGCATGAGAGGGCAGGTATACTACAGAAGCTGCTTAGTTTTGTGGGTGAGAATTGGATGTAGCTGCTTCATTCTTTTGCTGCCGGTGGGGAAAGAAGCAGCATTTTGGCATCTCAAACCTGGAATTACTTGTGGCATTTGTTGAGCTGGCTGGCAAAAGACCAGTGCACCAGGAGCTTGGAGAGGATAAAGATAACTCTATGGTTTCTGGCCAAAACCCATAAACATGTCAGTTCCTTCATGCTTCAGGTGGCACTATATTAAAACCAGTTAAAGTGAACAGGTTAAGTTTCTAATGGGGAAGGAAAAGGCTATGCTGCAAACACTGACAAAACTAGGCAACCCAGAAAGATATGACATCAAAATATATAGGTGTTCTAAAGCAGCATGAGGCATCAACCTAAACTATAGCTTGATAAACTTGAGGAACAATATGTAGAGCTTTGATTTTTCATGGTCTGTACATCCTCCTGTACCTCTTGACATTAACTTTATGCTTGTGTGCTCAGAATTAGCAGCTGTGCAAAAAATTCTCTGACAATATCAACTCCATACAACCTTCACCTAAGAATGTCTGGTTTTTTTACGCACACACTGCACCCATTGGAAAACGAAGTTAATCTGGGTGCACCAGGGAACATGTTAAAAAAGTCTTTCCACAGGAAATAAAATAAAATTTAAAAAAATCTCAGTTCTGCTTTCTTGGGATATACTGATCTCCTATTAGAATCATAGAATAATTAAGGTTGGAAAAGACCTCTAGGATCATCAAGTCCAACCTACTACTCAATGGCTCCATGATCACTAGACCATGCCCTGAAGTGCCCTATCCAATGGCCCTTTGAACGCCTGCAGCGATGGTGACTCCACTGGTCACTGGTGACTCTCTGGTCACTTCCCTATCGTCCTAGGAGTAAAGAGATTGTAGGGAACACTTTCTTGGGCTTCCTCTTCAGTATAAAATGCTGAGCTGAAAGACAGCACAGTCTGAGGACAGTCTGTGATTAGACCAGCTTCTGGGCGATCTCTACTGGAAACATCCGTCTGCACCGGTTCTTGGCTCTTATCCCCACAACAATGGCTGTCAACAGGCCACCAGTTTAAAGAAAAGGGTATTTACTCTTAGAAATTCATTTGTTCTAAGGAAGGAGTAGCTGCCCTTACATGCAGATGCGTGTACTAGCGCGCAGTTTATAATTTCATATTTCTTACCTGACACATACTGTCCTGCACTTGAACTTAATATATCTTTCCCCAGAGCTAACTTACAAATCCTCCCAGAACCTTAGTGGGAGTGAAGCTGAAAACCTTACATGACCTAAATTGGTTGGGATGACATTTACAGAATACACTTTTATGCAAACAAGACAGGGAGGACAGCAGAGGGAAAATCACAGGCTATTCAGATTATCAATAATTTAGTCCACTACTTGACAGGTATTTGTTCCCGTGATTTAAGCCATTACTTATTTAACCACATCCAAAAGCTTCCTCACCAGAAGTCACAGGACTGTGGAACACTCCAGCACGATCCTGAAATGGACCATTTAGTGTTGAACATGCTCTGAGCCTGGGAGAATACAGACAGGATCTTACATCACTCCGCATTAGGAAGTCTCAAGAGACTTTCTGAAGACAGTTGAATGAACATAATGAACAGTCAGCCACAGGAAAACGATGAGGAAAAACACCCAACCACACGCACTTACACTGCACAGAGAAACACCAATGTTCTAACCGCGTATAAAAATCATATTAATAGCAACAGAAATTGCTCTGGGTTAGGGAAGGTTCAGAAGAGACTGATGCAGATGCTTTCTATTTCTTTTAAATTCACATCTTAAAGTAAGATTTTACATGGCCATCTCCTTCTCTCCATCCTACTTCCATTTAAGACTACACACCTGCATATTAGAGCTGGGGCTGGGGACTCCTCTTCCTGCTCATCCACCCACCCAAGGTTTGTTTCTGGTACAGCAGACCCAGTGCTTCCACCAGATGTCTTACTGGGAAAGCCAGTTTTTACTGGGAACTCCAACCCATCTCTGCACAAAATCAAGCGGTTTGGAGAGCTCACACCCCTCCTTGATTGACTTTTGGTTGCAGTGGACAGGGAGGATGAAGAGGGACAAGAGGAAGACCCATCATTCTCTTGGTGGAAGACTTCACAGCTGATTACCCAGCTATCCCCTGGCTGCACATTGGCTCCATTTCATCTGCTCCAATTTTATGTAGTTGTGTTTATTTAGAGACCCCAGACAAGCGCATGTCAGCCTGAGGCCTGCAGCAAGGCTTATCTTTGGTCTAAGCAGATGCCCTGTTTTTCACACACGGACTCAAAATGAAACACACTATTCTACTGATATATTCCTATGGGAAAGGGAGAATGGACTTAAAAAAACAACTTTAAAGAAAAGAGTATTTAAACAGTTTAATAATGGAATCAGAGGAAGAAGTCTTTGATTATTCTTTCCTTTAAGTGCAGATTCCACCAGCTAGTCCTAAACATTAATTTATTACAGGTAATGAACACTGAAAGATAAATTGACCCATCCAGTAGGCAATTAGAGCCCTTGCTGCATGCACCACACGCAGAGCACTGAGACAGAGAGCACTGCTAGAGGTACTTCCAAGACCCCCATCCATTTCCTCACCACCAGAGCACAATAAAATGATTGCTGTGCACTTTTCTCCTTAACCGTTTCAGAAAGAGACATCTGCATCTGTCATCACCTGCCAGCACTGCAGGGGAGCGCTGGTGGGGTATGCAGGCTGCCTCCCGGAGCTGTGATTAATGGGAAGAAGGAAGCCCTGCAGTGGCCCCTTCTCCATGTGACACCAGTGCTTCAGCGTTCCCCAATTACGCATTTTGCCTGTATGCCAGCATCCCTAACTGGGCTGAAATGCATAAAAGCAATAGACTTTAGTTTAGAAAAGAAACAAAGCTCAAAACTGTACTTTACTGGAAGTTATGGTTTTTAAAAAAATGTAATTTTTAGCCTTTTCACAATGACCAATGTGCCCCAGTGAACCTCATCAGATCTCCCTTCCTCCTAATAGTGGGGGACATTTCCTTCCCTATTCCATGTAGATGTTAGCTCAGGCACTTGAATCTTCACTTGCTAAATTTACAAACAAGTCAGTGAGTCTCCGTTTAGGACAGCACTGGTCCTTTCTCTCCAAATCAGTCCAGTCTTCTCAATCAGACCCCTGGCAAGAAATTATAACTTGTGATGGCTCAGCCCCTTCCTCTTGCAAGCGACGAAAAGCCAAGCAAATTACTTAGAAGATTGTTAGCTCAATGAATGAGAAAATATCATCTCAACTTCACATGGAAGAGGTTGCTCTACTCCACCAAAATTAACAATTAACTCCATTTATTTTCCTTGAAAAACTCCACTGGTTGGTTTCAGCCAGATGACAGAGCACAGCAGCCCTCTGAACTTTAAAAGATCTATGTGTTTGATTTGCAAATACATGTTCAATGTTGCTTTACATCTGGTTTCTCCATATGTGTTCCTGGCAAAAATCTCTTGTGGAACAAGAGGAATAAATGCATGAGAACATGCCCATGAGTAAAACTCAAGGGTCAAGTCACTGGGCTAACAAATGAGATGGGATGTGCCCATCGTAATTACTAACAACAGCAAATTTAAGGGACTGGACTACATGAGAGGGACTGTCACAGAAGAGAAATAGCTACACAAATTTGGAAATTAAAAATTTCTAACTGAAAACCCAATGAGAAGAGCAGCTGACATTTTCAGTAGTCACAGGGTTTTCTTGTATCAATTTTACATACAACATCCTTTCAGATCCACAAAAATTCATTACCATGGTCCCACTGTTGACTTCATGCACATCTCTCATCCTTCTCCCTTTCCCCGTGGTCTGTCTTGCTACTGGGGCTTTTCTGAGTGAACCGAGTGGGCTTTCTGCAGTCATCTACCCGAGGGCATCATACCACTGGGTAAAACAGAAGTCAAAAGCCATAAATAACAGGTACCATCACCAGAATCATACCTGCAAGCCACGACCACACCAAGGCACAGTCTCACACCACTCCCAAGCATTTTCCAGCATTTCTAGGTTTAACCTCAATGCTCAGTGGTTAACCTGCCTCCTCCAGGCAGCTTCTCCTTGCTGCACCCTTTTAGCTAATAGTCAGTGATCTGAAGTTGTGAAAACAGGTCCAAAACCCTGGTATGACTTGCAATGCTCTGATCTCTGGAGAGCAATTGCATTTATGGGTCCTTCAGTCTTACTTAAGGTTATGCAAAGAGCAGCCCGAGCTCTATTGCCCTGACTGAGGCCGTAAAGAGTTAGTCTTCATGGCAGCGTGGAGCACATCTTTCTCCCTTAATACTGTTTATATGCTATGTCATTTTTTTCTAAGTCATTGAACATTAGGAGAAACCCCACAATTTACCCCAAGCTCTGGATTTCTGGATGCAAGTAATCAGAGTAGGACACTACTGGGTTGGGGACTCCGATGCTGAAAAAGAGAAACAACCAACAGAAGACAGATAGGCTGCAGCAAAAGTACAAGATCCTTTATTCCCCAGCCAGCTCTAATGATACAAAAGAGCTTGTTCAGGGACCTTGTTAGTAGAGGTCATCCCAACAAAATTGTATTGCAGCTTTTGGATGTTTTTTTAAGCCAAATGTAGATGAGCTTGACAAGACGTAGCAACAAGCAATGCAGCAGGAGGTTAATGATCCATCGGTAACCACCAGCTATGCCAGGGCAAGGTGGGAGTTTATGACCTGGTCCAAAAGGAGCAGAGCAATGGAAGCTGCCTGCACAGCATCTGAAAGGGGGTCCATCACTTTCAACTAGACAGAGTATATTTCTCCCATTTATCTCTACCTCTGTGGCTGTGTTATGTAAAACACACACACAAGGATACTCCTAGCTGGCTTTACTTTTTCCCCTCCTCCTCCTCAAATCTTTTACAGCTATGTAGCCAGCAGATAACAAACAGCCTTGGGACACAAGTAAAATCCTCTTCAGCATGCACTGAACCAGCTCAGCAAAATATAGCATGTGAATGGAGAAAGTCTCTATTTCTGAGTAGTAAGAGCAGTATCATGCAACTGGGGGAAACCAAAATGCATAATAGCTCCTACCTTCTGAGCTTTTAGTGATCAGCGTGCTGGAGTGATAGCAAGTTGTTTACAGATAAAAAAACGGAGGGAAAATAAATGTCTAAGTTCTTCAGAGACAGGATTGTTTCCCAGTTTTAAGGTCATAAAACCACTCCAACTTAAAGTGAGTACATGGCAGCTGCACTTAGCACCTGAATATCAGTGGGCTGTAGCACCAGTGCTGCCCTGCAGGGCCTATTCATGATCTCTCTTCTTCAGCAGAAATGCTGTTACTTCTTTATATTTTATTAATATCTCCAAGAATGAAAATAGCAATGGGTCTATATTAGCTGCCGGCATCCACCCTCCTTCCCCACTGTTGGTATGCAGCTTATATTTAGAAAGCTCTATCACTTAGACCGTGTTAGTCAAAAACAGAAGAGAGGAAACATTCCTCCTGTGTACCTTTGGATATAGAGATAAAATGGGAAACTGGCACTTCGGCCCTCCAAAACCAGGAAGCAACCCCACAGCTCAGCCAGCCCAAGTGACAGCAGGGAGCTACCCTGTGGGAGCAGAGATGTGAAAGCATTGATGGAGCTGCAAACACATCAGCATTCCTGAACCCCTTACTACATTACATGCCACAAGAGCTAAGGTTTTCGCAATAGTAGGGTCTGAAGACTTGTTCCTCTTGCTCCAAAAGAACCCAGCACTTGTGTCCAAACAAAGGGTCCTTCCAGTAGCAAGGATGTGGGCCATGCCACATCCCACCCTGAGGGGATGGGAGAGGCAGGCAGCAATGCTACAGCTTACTGCAGCCTGAAGGACAGGTCTTAACATTTAGTCAGCATCCAAATCCATTCCTCTGTGGGAAGAAAAACCTCCGCATCTTCCCCGTAAAAGATTTATCTTGGCACTGGTCTTTTCAGAGGCAATGCTGCCAACACAGATGGAAAAATAAGCAAGTGGGTCATCAGTCTTAGCAGTTGTCACAGTTTCTTTTCATTGAGTAGCAGTGTAACAGTGCATTAACAATAAATGAAATGCCATGTTAACACTAATTTGCATAGTACTGAGCCACAGTGCTTTGCTGCTTCTATTCTCCTTCCAAACTCTCCTGACCTGCATATGAATCAAGATGAAATTTAATTGCTGGGGCATTCAGCAGAATCACTGAATTCCTGCTTAATGAGGCTTCATTTGTACTCTGTTGCATCAGACACCTTCTCTCCAAGGTGCTGTATTAACTAGTTCAGATGTAAAATATTTTCCAAGGCATATTTTCATATGCATTGCTTTTCCTATTTCTTTGTTGAACTGACTGCAAAAAGACAACGTTAGTATCAGTAACATGATAAGGCCAGCGAGATCCCAAGAGCACCAAGCTATATTCCTTAAACAAAAAAAGCTTAATGGCTTTTGTATCCACTCTTACGCACTACCATGCAGTATCTATGCTGTCTGACTCTTCTAGAAGAGACAAGGCAAAGCTAGGTGGGACCTGGCCAAGGTCTGCATGGGAGACAGCCAAGAACTAGGAGCAATACCAATAATTTTGGTGAGTCAGAAAAAGCACAGCCCACGTTGCACCCAGGAGTCAGAGCTCTGAGTGCTTTCGCATTCAGATAACTCTTTGAGCTTACCTCATTCAGAAGTCCTTGGCCATGGACTGAGGGCTAATTTTCATGTCAGGTATCAGCCTACATAGCCGAGCTGTTCCCTGAAAGTTCAGACTTTCTTTTCTTTTTTTTATTTTATTTTTTTTTTAACTTAGATGTAGCACAGCCACTAACAGCAGCCCAGGCTCAGAGTCACACACAGTGACCAAAGGCACAATTCCCTTGAAACAGAGCTGATCACATTAACTTGTGCTAGTATGGGATGCGAGACTGCATGTGTAGTGCAGACAGGGATACCCATCTGAGGGGGATACCACAGTGATCAGCGCTGGATGAGGCCAACAGGCTGGCTGTCAGCTCCAGCCTGAGTCTCTCACCCACACTGGGTCTACGGCACAGACCATGTTAAGCAACGCCAATGCTACATTTGTGCGGTAGCTGCAGGAAACACCAGGGGAGCAGATCACAATAAGCAGAGATGACCCAAAAGGCCCTGGCAACATCACAGCAATCAGCTTGCAGCTTTCTGACACGGGGTGAAACCAGGTCAGACTCCGTTGCTGCCACAGGAACGATCCTGGCTCTACCCAGATGCTCCGAGGAGTGATGAGGCTTTCAGAAGTGCTTGAACACGCAGACGCCTTCGGACAATCAGCCACGTGTTTTGGGGTGAGGCCCATTTCCATCTGCCAGTTTGGCTCTAGTTCCAGCTTGTGAAGTTTCACCTCCCAAGCTGGGGCAAAGCGGAGCCACACACAGCTCCAGGTATCCCTGGAGGAATATATAAAGAAGTATTTTGGCTTCATGGCACATGGAGCTCCTCGAGGGACTGCAAATTGCTTGTTATTGCAGGAATGGAAGATGGGATCAGCCTCTCTCATTCCATCCAGGCTCCCCAGGAACACTTACAGCATGCTCATAGCTCTACGTGAAGGTTTAGCCTTTCATTTGTGAGTTGGAGTAACCTATGAAAGTGCTGCTTACATCTCATCCCCAGCACAAGTCCAAACAACAACTGTGGATTTGTGCTTGTTGCAACAGGCCAAGAAGACAGACCACAAAATCAGTTTGTGATTTGCATTACAAGGGGAAAGCGTGGGGAATAGGGTACGGCGCAAGGCAGTCCTAATTATCCCAGGGTAGCTAATTATGAAGGATGTAAATTGACAGAAATAAAACCACATGGTCAATAACAGTATTTTTTAAAAGCTAGAAATTTTAGCCCATTATCTTTCCAGCTGAAAAGCTTTAATTGAAAATGGCTAATCTTCCAGTGGGTTCAGGAAGGGTTTACAAGCTAATTGCTCTCTTTTCTTTAGGATTAACACTGTGTTCTGTGAATAGGGGTGGAGGGCAGCAGATGTGCAGCCTTTACTCTCTTTAATCCAAGTGCCCCCACTGCCACTAACGCTCCCAAAGCTGTGCAGTGGCATAATGGAATCGCTTTCTCACACATAAAGTAGTTGTTCCCAAATTAAATACAGCTATCTATTAGGAAGGGAACAATAAATTTCCTCCACCACACATCCCCATCATGAAAGACACATCATTGGCCTATAAAAATCCCTGATAGAAGTAAATCTTGCAAGAGGGAGAGCAGCTAACAGATGAATTTACCATTCTCCTTTCTTAACTGGTAGCCAGTGTCATTTAGACAGGGGCAGAAAAGTCATTATCCCACAGAAGTAAGAGTGTGATCCCACTAACTTCATGGTGGTCAGGACCTGGGTACTAAGCTCTAGGCTGGGAGATGCCATTTGTTTCTGCAGAGAGAAATTGCTTTTGTTTTGCCAAACACAATGGCAGCCTAACAACCTACCCTCCTCACAGGCTTCAAGTAAAATTGGTTGGTAATCTGAAGTGCCTGGAGTAGATGAGATTTGCATTACACGAGAAAAAGGAGTTGGCTTGATTGTGTGATCTCCCTGAGATAGATGCATTTAAGTAGGGAGAGGAGGATCCCTAACAGCAAAGGCAGAACAGCCAGCCCGTAATTCTCAGAAAGTGGGGAGGGGGAGAAAAAGTGCAGACATCTGAAAATGAACAAACTCAGGTTGTGGCCATTCAGCTCTTGCTGCTACAGGGCAGGAGGGACGAAGTTCTCCTTCACAAGAACTCTGCTCAAAAAAACAGGCATCTGGCACCTCCTGGCAAGATCCTGACTACCATTCCAAAAGGGTAACACACCCGTTAGCAAAGCATTTTGTTGTATTCCCATTACCAGATTAGGGAAGGCGACACCATTAGGACTAACAGTGTGCCAATCCACTTTACCCAGACTGCAGCTCAAGAAAGCAAGAGTACCTGGGCCCAAAAGCCACGGGGAGAAGAAAGAAGCATTTAGTGTTTGAATCAGTAGGCAAGTAAAGCTAATGTTCTATGTCATAAAGTCTCAGCAGTACTGTTCAGAACAAGAGCAGCACCTTTTAGCACTCTTTTGATAGAACAACAAATACAGCTAACTGCTTCCCCTATTCCTCCTCCCCCCAAAATCTAGAATTTCCTGCTGAATCACTATCAAAGGGAACATACTAAAATCCAGGAAGAAAGCAGTACAAACACCACCCATTCAGGACTGTCTCAGTCAAATCCATAGCAGCAGGAGACACAAGAGTCCAGGCAATGGATACTGGACACAGAAACATCAAAAGCTCAACTAGTTTTTTAAAAGATGACTTTGTGTAAAGTTCAGCTGAATATTGCCTTTACAAACCCTTGCCTGCAGTAGTCACTAAGCCACTATCCTAAATCAAGCCTTTCACTAGCTAGAGAAATAGAATCTTTAGTGTTCAAATGAAGATGAATTGTTGCCAGTCAAAGCATCATGCTGCATTCAACAGCAATCTCTATCATGCAGAGTATTTCCTCAGCTAACGGAGAAAACCTTCAGAGCAAGCAGATGACAGACACGCACATCACAGACGTATGACAGTATTAAAATCTAGATGGATGCTGAGATATTAATGGCATGGGTTAGGAGGGGATATTTTCAAAACTCTATTAACCCAGTGACCCAGTTTATGAGAAAGACGCTGTCTCATTTGTACCTTTTGATGACACATGAGAAGAGGCAGCATGTGCACACTCTCTGCCACCTCAGCAGCCATTTGCACACTGAAACACAGTAGTTACATGTGCAATAAGCCACTAAAAGATAGAGATTTATTCGTTTTTGCCATAAAGTTTAGTGCAATATTTAGAACAGAGCTGTTCCCTCAATATCTTCTTTCTGCGTGCTTTCCTGGACACTGTTTCTGCTACTCAAAAACACAGTAACTACTGCAGAAGTTCACTCTTCAGAGCTATGCCCCCATCTCCAACAGTGTTTTTCTGTGCAGAGGCCACTTAGAACAATATTGAAAGGCTCCTGGCTGCAAACCACATTACTCCATGAAGATGAACACACAGAACCCAGGCCAGAATCAACAATGGATGAATTATTACTAAGAAAACCGAGTTTTGTAGCTGCACAACTAGGCAAAAGCATGCTTTAACTGTCCCCTTTTTTCAAAGAAAAAAGAAAAGCAACACACAGAGAAAATTATTTTCTGAAAGCTGTAAAAGCTACGAAAACCTGCTTTTGCTATCTCCCATCTTCATATTAGCTGACATCCCTGACACACCGTAATAACCAGACCTACTCCAGAACAGGAACTAGCATTGTAGGTTTAAAAGAGCTCCCTAGAAAAAAGTTTTTTGTAGCAGAAACATTTTCTCCGATTACCAATTATAGAACGGTAATTTAAGAATATTCTCTAAATTATATTGTGCTGTAAAACCCTTTCACTCAACTACTAATTCGTTGTTAAGAAGTAGCACAAAGCTTAATAGGATGTGGAGATTTGAGTGAAAGTTATGGGGTTGCTCTCTATATAGCTTAGAGTTGATGCATATATGTTGGGTGGAGGGGAGACAACTAGAAAATAGTCTTGATCAAAATGATCAGAGCAAGCATTGCAGCTTACAGGTGCTCTGAGCTAACAACCGACACCGGAGGGATAGATCACAAAGGGGGTGTTAAAGCTTCCTTGCAAGATTTCAGGTGCACCCCTGCAGTAACCGCATGCTTTTGGAGAGTACTGCATGCTAGACTGATGGTGACCCATAACTGCCTAATAATTACCTATGCTTTCTGTGGTTTCCCGAGGTAATTAAGAACTGGATTCCTTTAGACATAAGTGTTTATCTCAAGCTGATCAGGGCATTTTTTTAGGCAACAGTTGCATCATTGCAGAGGATGTTTGTGATCGGAATTGCAGCTATGCTAAATACGCTATTAAATATACAAAGCATTATGTAGCCTTAGCTCCAAAATGACTCATTCCTGGTGTAAAGTGATTTAGCCAGACGAGAAGGGTGTTGGAGGAGGAGGGTACAAATGCTCCTCACAAATTATTCTTGTAGCCACCACACAGGTCCACTCCCAAAGCCACTCTCTCTCATCTTCTCTGGTGAAAGCCTCCGTTCAGCCTCCTCTGGAAGCGCTGACCACGAAGGAACCACATGGACAGAAACAAAGGTACTTTCTGTACTTGAGAGGCAGCCGACAGCATAAGCATTTACTGGGACCATGTGGCGTGAAGGGCTGGGAAGGTGGGTGCCCATGGCCATGCCTGCTCCCCACTTTGAGAAGAAGGTGGGCACATTGATGCCGCCAGCCCCTGCATCTGCTCATGCTGCTCAGGGGCAGCCAACTTGGCCTCCTGACCGGGATTTGCCTCTGCAGAGAGCAATCCAAGTGCAACAGTATTCCTCGCTCTAAGAAAGTATTTGGCAGGATTTGATCATTGAGCCTAATTCCAGATGATACAGGCCAGATTGAAGGATTTCTGCATAATTAGGAGTAAAATACTGCATTTAAAAGCCTCCTAAATGTGCACAGTTAACAGAGGGCAGCCCACTCAGCTGAAGCCCATCCCTTGTGACAAGGTACTAGAGCTGGCACTAACTCGATGCAGATCTTCATTTTCTTTAATACCTCAGCAGCCCAAAAGCAGCAGCAAATAAAAGTCTTCCCCAGAATAGGCCAAGTCCATAGCTGATCTCGAGTAGATGCTCCAGCTCAGAGGCATCCGATGTTCCCAGAGCAGCACAACGGTGTGCAGGTACCCAGGCTTCAGAAAGTTTCTATAGCAACGGGATGTAAAGGGAATTGAGGAGTTCACTGATTTACAACAGCGTGGTTATGTTTAAGTCATTGAGGCCAAGGGAAAAGCCTGAAAACATAAGGTGCAATTTTCTGTCCGGAGGAGTTTTGCTGCTCTTTACTTCAAACCCGTAACAGTTTTTAAGTCTCAGATTTTGGGTTAATAGGTCACTTTCCTGTTACCTCTACCAAGGGAGGGAGTGGATGCATTCTTTATACTCCAGATGTTAAAATTACATACAATCCCAAACTTCCAAGCTTTCAGAAAGGTGTAGTCCAGACAGTACTGCAAGATACGCTCTTCTCCAAGCAGTAAGTGAGAGTACAGTGGTTACAGGGCAATATCACTTCTTATTGGAGAAAACTAAAACAATGATACACGCACATTTTCTAAATACACATTCAGACTGCCTGCAAGGCTGCCAGGCACCACCATCATCAATCAGCTCTTCTTCCACAGGGCACAGTGGTGCCAGGGGAGCTGCCAGGGTGGCAGATTTCTCCACTGAGACCAGCACCATCCCACGCAGCAGCTGTAAAACGAGAGGTCACAGATTTAAGGCTGGTAGGGACATTCCTGAATGTTGTCCTGCCAGCCAGCAGACACTTCTCTCTCATAGGGAAGCATTCCCATCCTCATCCCGCTGCAAGAGGACACAGTCTCCTTCCCTAGAAGACACTCGAGGGCAGAGGTGCCAGCACTGCCTCCTCAATAGGCCAATCTCAATGCTCAGATTAAAGGCAAAACCCTCCCATCAGCCCGGTCGAGTGCTACAGCAGCCGCTCCTCCGCATGGTATCGCTCCCTTTGCCCCTGGTTGGGCAGCCTCTGCTTTCTCAGGAGGGACGAGCGGGTGCGGGCGTGGGCTGCCAGCACACAACGCACCTGCACTACGGAGGCGCCATCGGGGGTAAAATCTGATTCTCTGCTTTTGTTGCTGTTTGCAGCCCTGCATGCTCCTGCCCCACCACGTTGCCTACAGAGCTGCCTGTCCCCGAGCCCTGGGGTGACAGTGCAGACTTAGGGGTGAAGAAATGAGATGCACACCTATATCACAGGATGAAGGAAGCAGCAGCTGCACCCTGCCATCGGGAGAGCTATGATTTTTCGTATGACGTTATCGCTTCCCATTTGCTGTCACAGCTTCCCTCCCTATCCCTTTGCCTTCCTGCAAAAAGGAGCTTCCTCAAGGGCTAAACTTTGACTTTCGCAGATTAGGAGTTTCACATTCTTTGGTTTTGAAGTAGCAAAGTTTCAAAGTGAAAGATTATTAGTGGTGTTCTTTCACCCACCTTACAGATAAAAAGCTCCAAGGAGCAGTGCCACAAAGCCTCCCTCTCTGGAAACACTTGCTGGAAAGCAGCTGAAACTTTAAAAAAAAAAAAAATAAAAAAAAAATAAAATGATGAAAAGGACAGGCAAGTAACGGGAAACATGGGGATTGAGGAGACAGCAGATTAATAGCCTGGCATTTATGGCAGTTTAATAATAGAGCTGTCACAATAGGAGAGATTTACTAATTGCAGAGTCATTTGCTATGGATTCCCATCAAGCTGCCATTTAAATCGCTGTGTGATTTTTTAAGATGGCTTTCGAAACTGGGGAAGGGGGGAGAAGAGACAACGCCCACAGTACTTATGCAGCTAAAATTAGGAAAGCATTGTGTTTTCTTACAGATGAACAAGTCGATAAGGACAGCAAGGAAGGAGCCAGCGTTACTGTGAGCCCACAGGAGCCTAGGGGCAGGCGCACGCTTGTGTCCGAGTCCCACCCCATGCAGTGAGCAGGTCTCACATCTGGGGACAAGACTCTGATCTCGAACTAAGCCTTGGTGAGTTTTACATAGCTTTAACCAGTGACCTACTAATACCTCCAACATCTCCCCAGGCACTGACTTCTAGCTCCAATGCGTTTGTTTTTTTTTTCAGAATCAGCACCAGTTCTGGATCAAAAAGTCATGTTAAACCACAGATACGAGAGTCAGGATCTCTTGGAGCTGTCAGGAGGGACGATCAAGTTGGTCCCTCTCCTGACTTTAATCTGTAATCTCCTAATTGGCATGCTTTCATTGCACAGATCTTGCACTATGCAGCACCTCACTGTGAGGCACGCTCAACTGATTTTGCTGGGGGAGCCTGGGGGGCAGCACACTGCAGCAAAGGAGTCCCCCACATGCCACCTGCACAGCTCAGCTCGCCTCCATCAGGTTCCAGAGGCCGCCAGTGCTAGCATAGGAGTGATTCACAGAGCTGCAAGTGCTTGAGTCCTCCTGGACTCATGGCACCAGGGTTGTAGGAGAATTGAATGGGTTGAGAAACTTTCTCCTACTGAGAGAGTTGTTACCTGTTAGAAATACCTCATTTCAGTTAAACTTATTGTTCCTCAGCCTTGACTAGAAAACTTTATGGTACAGCCTGGAGGGAGTTAGAACCAACTCAGGTGCAAGCAAGAGACCTGGTGAATAAGGCAACCACAGGATGCAGAAGACTGCTCTCAATTGGGCAATTGAGCCTAGAGTTTTATATCCTAGAAGAGCATGCTTGGGAAAGGAAAGGGGCTCTCAGGACTAGCAGGAACAGTTCTGCATCCAGCAGTCCTTTGTCCCTCCAGCATCACTCCCTGGGACTCATCTTCTCCCAGAATAAAAGGGAAATAGCTATCCTCTGCACCCTATTTCTTGCATCTGTGGAGGCACCAAGAACCACCACCGAGGCACTGTGAGAGCTGCAGACCCACACAGGCGGCCACATGCTGGATTTCACGTGGTGCCACAGGAGAGGCAAAGGGAGACACTTTTTAGGGGTCCAGAGCAGCAGTGCCATCCCTTCTCAGCCAGCAGCCCAAAGGAGGTCGTGCCTTCTGCATCATACGTGCTCTTGTAACTCAGCTGAGAGGATGGCAAAAAGGCCGTTCTATTCCTCTTTTTCTTTATGGAAACAGGGCTCTCTCCAAAGATCAGGCAGGGCTTTGCCTTTGCAGATCATCAACAATTAGCAGCCTACATGAGTGCATGGTTAGGGCTTTTGAGGCATTTAAATTCTGATGTCATTTCATAACCACCAGTGACTCAGAGGCTGCTTTCCTCCCACATGCCGTGGCCCAGCATTCCAGATCTTTTTTATCCCTCTGAATCCACTGGTACAGAAGATAAAAATCTATGAAACAAGACTGCTTTAGCACTGCATCTGCAGCTAATCTGACACACCAAGAGCAAAATTTCATCAGGTGTTATGTTTGGGCCTGTTCTCAAGTCTGTTGTTCAAGTGCATTTGCAAAAAGGATGCTGTATTAAGGCCATATAGGGTTCTTCCTATATCATCTTTGAGGATAGGACATTACAGCACCAGTGCCCATCGCGCCCTAGCATCTTGCTACAGTGGTTTCAGTCCATCAGAAACACATTCAGACATAGATGAGAAGTGTTACATGGCATTTTCTTCTCAAAGGCACAATCAATCCCCATTTTACACTTAGTAGAGATAAGATGGCTGAAGCATAATTGATTTCATTTTATGGGATGCTCTGCCATGAGCATCCTTAAACAGAACCGAGCTATAATTAACAGAGTACAAGATGAGTCTTCAATGAGGCAAATGTCATTGCCTAGGGACAAGTTCGGATCTAAGCGACTTCAGATGCATTACTCAATGTCTTGGATGAGGCTCTCCAGATACTGTAAGTCTAGCCAAGCATGCCAACACATATGTTCTCTATACATTTCCATCAAGACAAAGGCAATGTTAACCACCAGCTCCCTTGCTAATTGAATACCTTTCACTACACCTACTTCACTTTGGCAAGTCCTTTTCCTTCTGTGTCTTCCCATCATCTCAACTGTAGTACCTTGGGAAATCTCTCTTCAGATTTTTACAATGGAATTTGGATTGATTGGAGAAATTAGCACCACTTCTTGCTTCTGTGCAGCATCCTGAAGATGTCACGCTGCTCCAGCTTGGAGCCTGTGGGTGCCAGCCCTACCATCAGTCTCCCCTATATAGCCATAAGTTCCCGCCAGCTCTGGAGGAGAGTGTTTGCTTGTTTAGACAAGTGTACCCCCATCATCCGTGGCCCCAGCTGGTACTGTTGAGAGGTGGCACTGTTCCAGGAGCTATTCAGACAGGTTTGCATACCCATACTATCACAGCCTATGCTAAGCACTGCTTTTGTATGTGACCAGACACCACCACTTTATGGATTGTGAAATCAAGGAGTTAATCACCCAGAGGGCAAACCAGAGACCAAACACAACTAATCAGGGAAATAAACTTTTATTCCTGTGAAAATGCTGGGCTTAGGTAGAGCCAGAAGAGGCTTAAAGCAGTGTTTGATTTAATTGAGGGGTGGGGGTGTAAATTTGGGAACTCCCATTTCAAAGCAACTCCCAAGACTGATAAGGTAAAAATTAGGGGGAAAAGTATGAGGAATGAAAAGAAAGATAGAAAAAATGACTGAGTGCAAACACACAAAAATCTGAGAGGTTCTTGCCATTTCTTTTTACTTTATTGGTTGTTTTTGGCACAGATTCACTCCCCCAACCCCTTTTCCAAGACTGTGCTTCAGTCTTACTTTTCTTGTGCATGGAGCAGGGGAAGGACGGAAGGGAAGAGAGGAGTCTGCTGGAGAGCAGAGCCTGTGACGCTCCAACAACACTACTGAGTTTAGTCATCACATAATAATACAAGCCATGTCTGATCAGAAGCTGAGTAATCAGAGCAGCCTGGAAGGTTAATGGTATGTGCCACCTACTATCACCTCATTAGAGGAGGATCTGCAGTATGGACACGAGTATTGCACCTGATTAGTGCAGACTCACACAGGAGATGCTCAGTAGATTGACAGATGGCAGAGCTGACTACAGGCCCTAATGAAGCTGCATAGGAGAGCTACTCTTCAATCCTGTTCACAGCAGGGGGAGGTCCATGGGAGATGCCGGCATGCCTTGGATGGCTCTGCCTTCAGTTTTACAACTCAAATTTTTCTTGCCAGGATATTTAATTGGAAGAGGGGACCAAAAATCCCACAGAAATCAGAGCTGTCAATTCACAGAGTGTCTTTGGTTGGAAGAGACCTTCAAGATCGTCTAGTCCAACCTTCGACCAAACACTGCAAGCCAACCACTAAACCATGTCCCTAAGCACCAGGTCTACGCTCTGTTTAACTACCTCCAGGGATGTTGACTCCACCACTGCCCTGGGCAAACTAGTCCAATATTTAATAACCCTTTCAGTGAAAAAATGTTTCCTAATGTCCAGTCTAACCCTCCCCTGGTGCAGCTTGCATCCGTTACCTCTGGTCCTGTCACACGCCACCAGGGAGGAGAGGCTGTCCCCCTCCTCGCTCCAGTCCCCTTTCAGGTAGTTGTAGAGAGCAAGAAGGTCTCCCCTCAGCCTCCTCTTCTCCAGACTCAACAACCCCAGCTCCCTCAGCTGCTCTTCGTAGGGCTTGTGCTCTAGGCCCTTCACGAGCTTCATTGCCCGTCTCTGGCCCTGCTCCAGCACTTCTGTGTCCTTCTTGTAGTGAGGGGCCCAGAACTGAACGCAATATTCAAGGTGTGGCCTCACCAGTGCCGAGTACAGGGGGACAATCACCTCTCTATTCCTGCTGGCCACAGATAACTGTACTGATGGACTTGATGGCATCAATGAGACATTGAAAATTCTAGTGAAGGTTACATATTGTCTTTCCTAAAAATCACACAGGTCACACTTACACTGATTTCCACATTTCAGACAGCTCAGTAGAGTTGTGGAATGGATTTCTATTTTGATGCAAATCAGCCTCAACACTTTATTAAAGATTTCCTCCTGATAACTCCTTATCCAGAACATCAAGCACAACATAAAGCAAACAGCTTCCTCCAACTCAGCAAGCACCTTTTCAGTGAGCACACTACAGTTCAGTTACATTTCATAAGGACAGCACTACTTTCAGACAATTCACTGCCTTCAAAGATTAGGAAGGGGGGGAGGGAAATAACGAAGGAAAACCTCCAGTCCCCACTAAGCCTGACAAGTTGTCACTGGTTGTTTCCCAGTAAGCTAATCTGCTTCCTAAAGCTGCAATTGAGAAACTCATTTCCTTGGCATAGAGACTGAAACAACCAAGAGGAAAAGCTGTTGACAACAAGGAAATGATCTTCAGATTGTAACTTGCATCTGGGAGGAGAGCAGAAGTACAACAATCCAGCACTGCCAGTTGTTTCTCTGCCATGTAGCTGCAAAAATCCTCCAAGTTTAGAGAGAGAAAAAAAGAAAAAGCCCTTGAGGAAGAGAAGCTCCCAAGCTAGAGAGGGGTACAGGCAGCATGACTCAGTCACTGAGCTCCCAGGGACAAGATGTTTCTGCTGTGCATCAGTTGTCTCTTTAAACTTTGATCTAATTGGCCTTGCAGTGTGGGAAACAGACAATATTTCACCACGGCACTGCACAGCCCCAGGACCATTGGCTAACCATACCTTTCCCTGTGACAGTTTTCCATGAGCAAAGTGAAAAGTGGTAGAAGCGAGCAGCACTACTTCAGCTGTCCTGAGGACAGTCTACAGATTTCCTCATCTTGAGGTTGATGGTAGCAGACAGCTTGTACGGTATCTCTTACCTTCACGGATCCCTCCTGGGAGGCACTCAGGAGCCCTGCAGCCCAGGATGCTGATCCATGGGACAGATGTTCCTATGCACAGGCTGAGAGAGATAAACCTGTGGGGTTTCTTCAGCCAGACAACCTGTCCACTCTCAGAGATGTGACATAACCTTAGGCTATTTCAAATTTTTAATTTCAAATAATTTCTTCTCTCTGAAGAACTGGCTTCAGCATCAGGCTGTGTTTTCAGCCCAGATACCCAGCACTTGCTTAGTCTCCAGCCTAGGATCCAAGAGGTTACAACTTAGGGACCTCAATGTCTCATGTGAGGGTACTCACATGTATCAGCAAATCTGCTCTTGATCTGCTGAAGTCAGAGCACAAGTCTCCCTCATCACAGGATACTCTGCAAGGAGCCAGAGCACCTCACAGGAAGACAAGAAACTCATTTCTCAGCAAGGAGGACTTAAAAAAAAATACCTGCACTGCATTACACCTCAGCATCCAGGCAGGTTCCCAGAGGCAGTGGCTCAACTAATCCAGGTAACTGTTTTCACGTGGAATTGAAAAAGACAATACAAGACTGTCTCCTCCCATCATTCTAAATCTAAAATTTGTTTAAAAGTCTCAAACTCTGCCATTCTGCATTCCTGGAATATGCCAAGAGCAACTACCAACAGGTGACCGACCAGGAGGCAGTCTCCCAGCGTGATCATTCCAGCTCCTTCCAGGCAATGTCACAAAAGATACACTCAGAGCGTGCCAGTACTAGTAGCCTGCTGAGCATCTTCTAGGAAGATGTGTTCATTAGCAGTGACACCTCTGCTATTTTAAATGCAAACAGAACCTATGATCTGCATTTATGCCATTTGTGTAACTCAGAGCAGACACTTCTGGGGAAGCCAACCCCCATGCATCATTACCAGCACTGCTTGAGCCACTGTTCAGCTGCTAATTAACAATCAATTTATGTTTTCAATTCTTACATCAATATTCATATGAAGCTTTTATTAATGCCATAACGAGACACCCTCAAGTATAGGACAAGTACAGCAACCTTTCAAAGCAACTAGATAAGGGTCACAAGAGATATTCTTCTTTATATATTCCCCCCAGGAAATATTGGTGCTGAAGGGCACAATCAGAAGGATGGAGTCACATTTGTGCCGACAGCCCAGCAACTGCCGTGGGTCGGGCTGCCACCAGTGCCAAAGGCAAGGCCAGCTCCTGCTGCCCATTCGTGGGTCCCGGAGCTAGAGGAGCTCAGGAGCCATGAGCCAACTCTGCCCTCTTGTGATTACAGCTGGGCTTCAAACCTCTTCCCCCTCCCTGTGCATCAGAAGGGAAGATGGCTTTTCTCCACAAAGGTGCCTACTTCCAGCAGACGTGATAAGGACCATTTACTTATTTACTGAGCGCTCTAAGTAGTCGAAAGCTGCTGGGTGACGATAGGATTTAGTTGATTCCTCAGAAGAGCAGGAGACATTCAGGACAAATCCTGCTCCTCTCTGGGAACAGCCCAGACCTCAGGTTTGCTCCAGCTCTTGTGGAAAAAAAAAACAACAACAACAAAAAAAAAAAAAAAAAAAAAAAAAAAA